>NW_004624756.1:17497457-17527136 GCF_000247695.1 Heterocephalus glaber
AAAATAAGAACCAAGATACATCATGTACAGGTACAAGCACCCAATGATAAATGTAAATGTATTGTATACCTAAAATGTACTAATAAAAGAATTTAAGGAAAAAAAATAAAATTATATGAGAAAAAAAAGACACTTAGGGCCAGTTTTAGACTTTCTGTGTGGCAAGCACCCACAGGAAGAGCCTCAGATACTCCATTCCGACAAACAGAATACTTCCCTATGTACCAATGGATGCCTCAAGCGAGTCTTCATCCCTGTGGGTGAAAGCGTTTGTTGATGCTAAGAATAGCTTTAGCCTATTAGTTCAGTTTAAAATTAGCCTGATTCTAAAACTCTCTTTTTCATCCAGAATCATGGAGATGAAAGTGTACCTAGGAATCACATTCCTGAATTACTCCTTAATTAAACCCTGTCATTGTATAAATGAGGACATTGGAGCCCAAAGAAGCAACATGGCTTGTATGGTATCATAGAACCAACTGGTGGTTAAGCCAGTACCTGGCCTGTCCTTATTCCCTCTCCAAGGCTCTTTCTGCTGTGAATGTCTTGGCTTCAGTGTAAGTAAATTTAATGAGGTATTTCCTAAGAGCAGAATGAGGGAGATGGCATGTAAGTGGGTATTGGATTCCTGAAGTAGGCAGAGAGGCACAGAGAGAAAATGAGTAGACCCAATTCACAAATTTTGCCTAAGGCTAGACCTTTAATATATGATGATAATAATAATAGATCCACTCAGTCGTTCTTTTCTTCCAAGGGACCAAATTGCCCGCTTTTTTTGATGGTCAGATAGGAATGATATTCAGGGGCGATGACATTCCACATACATTTGCCCTTGACGTCCCAGGGTACACCTTCCTTGAGGGTTATAATTCTTTAGCTGACTTCAAGTCTACTCCTGGTTCTCACACCAATGACTTGCACCCAAGAGTGTATATCTATTATAATTGCTACCTAAAGAGAATAAGAATTACAGATAAGTAATTTTCTTTTTCTAATCTAACCCCCTGGAGGCATTTTAGCAGCTAATACGGGTGATGACAGGCATTTCTTCTATAATTTATACAATTTCATTTTTCTTAATCATGAATTTTAGTTCTCTTACGTCACCTGCTTGAAATGGAAGCAGATTTTAATTTTTTTATTGCTGCTTTTACATTTATAGTCCCTCTTGCAAAGTGGTTAAAATGTCCACAAAATTTTGAAAAATTCAGATTAGCGTCTTATCTGAAATGGCTTTCCTTTAACTTCCTACAAAGCCACTTAAAACAATTCATACAGCATAAATTTATGTGCTTCAATGGGACATATTTTGAGTACTTAAGAAAATATGAAAAGTTCATAAGTGGACCTTTATAGCTCTTTGCCTTGGTAGAGAAATTGCTGATTAACCTACTTAAAATAATTTATATGGAACATCAAAGAGAATTTAGGGAATACTTGGGGGCAGGTAGATTGATGTAATTCTTTTGTTGTTGTTGTTCTCAGATCTAACATAATAATACCTGATACATGAAACAATGTCAGTAAATATTGGTGGTTTGCACTATATATAATTGAGAGGTCATCAAATAATAAAGTATTCTAATCACACACCTAACCTCCTTACTCACCCTTTGAATGCAGATGGCCCTAAGGAATCCAACTCCAGTGTCTGTCCCGAATCCCCAGACATTCTGATACAACTCAGAATCAGCTGAAATGTAGAACTGCAGTTGGCAACACCATTGACATATCATGAGATCAATTTAATGTGTCAGTAAACAAGGCTTTGTGGGAATACAATATGATCCTATAGAATAGAAAGGAACAGAGTGCTTCTTTCTTTATAAGTGGAAGAACTGTCTTGTGAAATTTTTTTTTTTTAACAAGTTTTTATATTTATTAAAGGTAGGGAAAAAAAGCAGGCTCTTCTGAGTGAGTTTGGGCCAAGTGAAAGTAGGAAAAGAAGTATACCCTACAGCATGAGGGTGGGCCACTGGGCAAGAGAGAACACAGTGGTCTAATGAAACTCTATATCCTGTGTACATGGGACTGAGCTCTGGTATGAAATGTATTTCTTCCTGTAATTCAAAACAAGTGCAAAATTCCCTGTAGTAGGTTGAATGAAATATCCCAAAATTGTACGTCCATGTCCTAATTCCTGGATCCCATGACTATGACCTTCTTTGAGAAAAGGTTACTTGCCAATGAAGTTAAAGTAAGGAGCTAAAGATGACTGGCTCATCCTAAATTATATGGGTTGGGCCTAAATCCAATGACAGAAGTCCTTACAAGAGAGAGGCAAAGAGAGATTTGAGACCAGCTGAAGAGGAGGCAATAGGACTACAGAGGTAGAGGGGAGTGATGTGACTACAAGTCAAAGGGCAGCTGGAGCCACAAGACACAGGAAGGACTCACCCCTAGAGCTCTGGAGAGAGAATGACTCTGTAGACACATTAATTTCAGTGTCCTGAATTCCAGATGATTTTCTGTTGTTTTAAGTTGCCCAGTTGTTGGCAGTTTGTTATCACAGCAACAGGAAACCATTACAGACACTGATCTAACAGATTCAAAATCCGGGTGTTTTCACCAGTCCTGGAACCAGCTTTGTCCTCTCCCAGAATAAACAAAAATCCCAAAGAATGAAGTCCAGAGTGCTTCAACATTTTTGAGTAAATTTATACTAATAGCCATGCTGTTTCAAACTTAAGAAATGTATCTGAAAACCGCTATTTTAGACTTCCCCCTAGTTAGTAGGGAGCCAAAGAAAGAAAAGAAACGTGTAAGGGATGAGGGAGAGCTCAGTGGTAGGGCAATTGCCTAGCACTGGGATGGTCCTGGGTTCAATTTCTATCACTACAAAAATCAAAATTAAATTAAATTAAAACAAAAGAACTTGAAAATAATGAGGAAAAGTGGCTAATTTGAAAATAACATAGTTACCTATTCTACTTCTAATCTTTCCCTGATTGGCCAAAAGAAGCATTGTTTCTGGGGACGTCTGCAAATCTACCGCCATGGGACATGCTCCAAACTGCTAGTTTCACCCACAGACCTTGAGCAACTGTGAGCTATCCAAGCTGCATAGAACATCCTCTAATTAGAGCATCCTGGAATAGAATTATGGGTGCTTATAACAAATCTATCATTGCACTGTTTGTACAGAAAAAATTAGGGCCATGAATCAACAAGGACCTACCTAGCATAATCAGCTGGCTTCCTTTGGCTTTTCTCCAGCTTTCCACAAGGACTGTTGTGCCTATCATTCCAAGCAACCAACACCTACGTGAAAAACACAGCTGGTAAGACATCCCTGATGTCATTCATTCTCTTAGGCATCATCTTTCCATCTTGAGGGAAAAGATGCTACATTAGAGTGAGACCACTTAGTATAATGCTTTGTACATAGGCATTGCTCAAGAAATTCACCACACCTGACTGGATTAAGAAAGCATAGAAGCTAGAAGTTAGGAAAAATAATCAAGTGGCAGGGAAAGGTAGAAGTGGACATAAGAATAATTTTGACAACTAACAACTGCCTTGCTGCATTTCTGACCAATATAACATTTCCCCTTTATAAAGAAAGGAAATGAGGGAGGTGAGGGAAGATAGATCAAAACAAACAAGATTTTCAAACAGCATAGGACCCCACCAATAACTTGGTTGAAGTCCAAAGCCTCTCCCCAACCTCAATCCCTCTGACCTCCACCTATCTGAAATTCACCAAAGCATCCCAGGCCTGGCCAGGTCGTCCCCTTTGTCAGGGTGAAGTCTGCACTGATGAATTGCTCGCTTCATCCTCAGGACACTGGGAAGTGATTTGTGGACATCAGGGTGGCTGGAAAAGATGACAGAAGCAGCCCTCAGGAGCATTTTAGTCCTGCTGCTTAGTGAGAGCTGACCACTAGCAAGTCCCTTAATTTCTCTGAGTCCCAGTTTCCCTGTCTATAGAAAAAGGACAATAACACTTTACAAAAAGAAAAATTACAACAAGAGGAAAATAATGCTAATCTGTGGACAGTTGTTGCAGGGTTGCTGTGCTCTTGCCACATCTCCTTGACTTTGTCTGCACCATGCATTCCGCCAGGGGTGCCATTTCCTGACCCTACAGGCCCCAGTCCTACCCTTTCTTCAAGACTCAAATGTTATACCATCTGTGCCACAAAAACTCCCCTCTGCCCAGCAGAAATTGACTTCGTCTTTGCACTTCCTAAATGTTTATCTCTGGCCTTCTTACAACCCTTCATATTATGTTTACCGTCTTTACTCTAAATACTAACTCCCTCAAGAATAAACTCCCTAAAGGCACGATCTCCATGCTATCTTCTTTTATAATTAGTGCCTGACAGGCTGGTTAAACCTCAAGCTCTTGAAAAACATTTGTTGAATGAATAAATCAATAACAAATCATATGCATTTTTAAATTTTTATATGAACTATCTATGCTCAATTATCACATAAGAAATTTATATTAACTTGGGCTGGAGATTTAGCTCAGTGGTTTTGCCACCTGCTGTGCAAGCGCAAGGACCTGAGTTCGATCCCTGGTACCAAAAAAAAAAAAAAAAAAATTTATATTAACTGTCTACACAAAAGCAGAGATTCTCTGTCCTCCATTTTACCTTAAATGTCTCAATAAAAGAATCTGCATATGTTTACTAGAAAATTTAAGAGTGTTTCCAATACCTGTCTTCCTTATTCCAAACATTTTATGGCCCTTTATTTCATGTAAAAAGCAAATAAATTTAGTTGCGTTGCTTTCTAGCATTTGACAGCTCTGGGGCTCTGTGTATGAGAAATCAAAGTAATCAGTTATTTCATTAATTCAATGATGGGAAATGTGTCAAAAACATCACCTGTCTTTGTATTCACCAGTGTATTGACTAAATTTTTTCTCTTTTAATTTGTTTGGGGTCTTATAAATGACACATTAAACACAACTAATTTATCCAGTTTCCATTCTACAAATGTTTTAAATTTTGTTTTAACTTTTAAAAAATTTAGTACTTTAACAAACTAATTAATATAAATTTTTTAATTGAGAAAGGAAAACAATACTTCTTTAAAATATCCAAAGATAAAGAAACTGAGCCTGCCAGTTAATTTCAACTATCACAATAGAAAGGCATTTCCAACCACCTTGAATAAGTGGAAGGGAACTCTTCCACCCCCTCCTATTGTCCTGAGCATGAAATTTACACTTCCTACCAAGGCAAGGGGAAGAATAAACCTAGGTCAATCCTATTTTGCCCTTTCATTCTGCCTTTAGATATTGTATCTTTGTAATGCTGCATTTCTATTCTGGCCAAACTTTGTTGAGGGCTGAGAGATAGAACATGATAGAGAATCACTAAACTGCAGGTTCTCCACAGATGTGTTTCATGCCTCTCACATGTAGGAAGGGTGTCACTGATGATGGAGATAGCAGTATCCTGAAATCCAACCCTGTTGTGTTCTACAACCACTAACATAGCTTTACCCCTAGAGATAGTAGTACCTTCTTAAAATTCAGGGCATCAAATTTTCTCCATTTTATAAGAACCTTGTGAAAGCTGATCTTTTAAAAAATATTGTAGCATTTTGAAAGAAAGTGCTTTTTTGTTGATAAACCACTGAAACATTTAATGGCTAATATCAGTTGATCAATACTCTTCTTCAGAGCTGTAGAGTGCATCTAATTGCTCTTTTTGGACTGTTTTTGTTTTTGAAATAGGGTCTTGCTAAGTACTTCATTTTTTAAGTTTATTGGTACAATTTGTGATCACATTCATCATAGGGAATTTGCACCTGTACATGACATATCTTGATTCTTCTTTTTTTCCCATTCCCTTCCCCTCCCTTCAACTCCTCTTCCCCTTCTTATTTACAAAGCTTTGTTTTAATTTTATCCTTCTTTTCTCATTTTTTCCCTTCCTTCCTTTCTTCCTCCCCTCTCCCCAGTTCCCCTTCCCATTTGAATATTTTCTCCCTATTTCACAATATCTACTATACATTTTGATCCTTATTTACACTTTTGGTTTCTCACACCAGAGAAACCATGTGATATTTGAACATATGTGTCCGATTTATTTCACTTAAGAGTATGGTCTCAAGATACATCCATTGAGACCTAGAAATATCTTGTTTATCCTTCTTTATGGCTGAGTAGTATTCAGTTGTATAAAAGAACCACATCTGTGTGTGTGTGTGTGTGTGTGTGTGTGTGTGTTGGTACCAGGGATCAAACTCAGGTTCTTGTGCTTCCACAGCAGGCGGTACCACTGAGCTAAATCCCTGGCCCAGAACCACATCTTTTTTATACATTCATTGGCATTTGGGCTGTCTCCAAGATTTAGCTATTACAAACTGTGTTGCTATAAACACGGGTGCACATATATTGCTGTGGTATGATGTTTTCAACTCTAGAAGGGGAATAATTGGGTCAAATGGGACCTCTAATCTTAGTTTTTTGAGGAATCTCCATACTAATTTCTACAGTGGTTACACCAGTCTGCACTTCCATCAGCAGTGAGCAGGGTTCCTTTTCCCTCACAGCCCCTCCAACATTTGTTATTGGTTGATTTCTTGATAATAGCCATTCTTCCTGGAATCTCAGTGTTGTTTTGATTTGCATCATTCAAATAACCAGTGATGTTGAACATTTTTTCACATATTTATTTTTCATTTGTACTTCATCTGAGAAGTGTGTAATCATCTCACATGCTCATTTTTGGATTGAGTCTTTAAATTTGAGAAGTCTGAAGACTAAAGCTAGACCCTTGTCTCTTACCTGAGCTAAACTAAAATCAAAATGAATCAAAGATCTAAATATTAAAACAGAAACAATAAATCTTCTGGAAGATAGAATAGGTAGAACTCTTGAAGACATAGGTATAAGCAAAGACATGAACAAAACCCAAATCACACAGGAAATACTACAAAGAATCAACAGCTGGGATCTCATCCTATTAAAAAGCTTTTTCACAGCAAAAGAAATCATCAACAGAGTGTAAGACAACCCACAGAATGGGAAAAATTTTAGTCAGTTGTCCCTCAAAGGACTAATATCTAGAACATATAAAGAATTGAAAACAAAATGTGCTATGTACTTCAGCCTGGACTTGAACTCACTATGTAGCCTAGGCTGCCTTGAACTTGCCATGATCATCCTGAGTCAGCCTCTCGTGTGCTGAGATGACAGGCATGCAACACTACTCAGCTCCAATCTCTCTTTGTGACAGAATTTTCAGCTAAACCCATTTGATGATAATGGAGAAGATTCCTGGACATGATAGAACATAGTATTAGAATATACACCATTATTAAGTCTAATACTATCACCTGGTTCTTATCACTCACTATTATTAAATTATGAAAGAAGAGAATGACATCAGTGAGATGTCAAAGTAGGAAAATCCAGGTCCTTGTTTCTCCATGGAAATAATTCTTTGAAAAATTAGAAAACAACAGCTAGAGTCTAAAATAATATATAATATCTCTGAAAACCAGTCAAAGAGCCAAACAACCAAGCAAATGTTCAATCAAGTAATATCCATATTCAATCAACTTAGGTTTACATCAACAGATGAATGGATTAAAAAAAATGTAGTGCATATATACACAATGGAATATTATTTGGCCACAAAAAATGAAATTTTGTCATTTGCAAGAACCTACATAGAAATGGAAGACTTTATGTTAAGCAAAATAAGCCAAGCACAGAAAGACAGGTACCGTATATTTTCATTCATATGTAGATGTTACAAAAGTGACCTCAGAGAAACAAATAATAGAAGAGTAGTTATCAGAGTCTGGGTAAGGCTATAAGGAAGGGAGAGATTGACAGAGGGTGGTTCATCAGTACAGGAATACAGTTGGGTGGAAAGAGTAACCCTGATGTTCTATAGCACAGTAGGATAACTATGAAAAATTAATTATTTCAAAATATCTGGTAGAGAGAATGTTGAATATTCTCAACACAAAAAAATGATAAATGCTTGAGGCACTAGATATGCCAATTACCATGATCTGATCCCTACACAGTGCATACATATGTTGAAATGTCATACTGTATATTATAAATATGCACAATTACTATGTGTCAATTTAAAATAAAAATGTATTTTTAAAACCTAATGAAAGGTCCTTTGTCAAATATAGATGAGAAGAGAAAAAACCACATTCAAAATGGTAAGAAATTGGTGACATATTTACTTCCACTTGCTCCATCCCCTCCCAAGAGCAACACAAAGTCCAATTCCTAGTTCTGCATTGAGCTGGGGAAGCAAAGTAGACTTGACTTGCAACATTCTAACTGGCCTGTGGGCTACCCAAAGGGCTGGTGTCTGTCACCCAAATCAGAGTTCAATAGGGAATGGTAGCATAGCTCATATCTCAAGCTGGCAGAAGACAGTGGTGAATGTCACAGTGTTTAAGAACTACAGGGGGACTGCACATACCTAGAGAATGAAATTACTGGCACAGAAATACAAGAGAACATAAAAGAAAAAAAAGAATGAAGAAAAATGAACAGCACCACCATCAAGAGAAGTAAAGAAGTTAGGAAGGAAAAAAGAGAATGAAACAGAGATATTATTTGAAGAAATAATAGCTAAGGACTTCCCAAATTTGAGGAAAGAAATAAATCTACAAGTTGAAGAAAATTAACAAACTCCAAGTGTGATATACTCAGAGATTCACACCAACATACATTATAATTAAACTATATATAATTATATGTAATATATAATGTATATAATAAATATATAATATATATAATTAAACTGTATATATATGTGTGTGTGTTGTGTATATATATCCAAAGATAAGATCACAGAAGAAACATGAGAAAAGTGACTTATCAAGTACAAGGGGACTCCAAAAAGGTAATGGCAGATTTCTCAGCAGAAACTATGCAGGCCAGAAGGCAGTGGTATAATGGAGAGAAGATCTGTCAATTAAAAATTTTTATATTGTATCAGGCAAAATTGTCCTTCAAAAGTAAAAGAAAACCCAAGACATTCTCAGATAAACAAAAGTTGAGAGGACTTGTTACCACTAGACTTATCTTACAATACGTCCTAAAGGGAGTCCTTGCAGTTGAAATAAAAGATCAAAATATAAAGATAAATGTAATATCAAAGTAAGCACATTCTATATTAGTATATTTACACTTATATAAATTTATATATATTAGTATATAATACATAATTTTATATATATTAGTATATTTATATTAGTATCGAAGTAAGCACATTCTATATTATTTTAGTTTTGTTGTAATTCTACTTTTTATTTTCTACAGAATTTAAAAGACAAATTCATAAAGATATATAAGTACTAATAGGTACATAATAGATTACATAAATAACAAAGTGGGAGAGTAGAGCTATAAAATGATAGTCTTTATATAATTGAAGTTGTCAACTTTAATTTAAAACAGATTTTTTTATAATTTTATGTAATCTCTATGGAAACAACACAAAAAATATCATAGCATGCGTAGACTATCTACAAAAGGCAGAGAGAAGGATATCAAAACATATCACTTGTAAAAATATCAACAGAACACTAAGGAAGGCAGTTACTGAGGAAATGAGACAAAAAAATATATAAATGAGACATATAAAAAATAAACACCAAAATGGCAAAAGCAAGTCCTTCCATATCAGTAATTACATTAAATGTAAATGGATTAAATTCCCCAATCAAAAGACATAAATTAGCAGAATGAATTTTAAAAAAATATGATCCCACTATAAGATCTCTGTAAGGCACTATAGATCAAAAGACATGCACAGACTGAAAATGAAGAGGGGAAAATATATTCCATGCAAATGGCAACCAAAGGAGCAGAAGTAGCTATCCTAATACTAGAAAAAAATGACTTTTAGTCAAAAGCTGTTGCGAGAGACAAAGGAGAACATTACATTATATAATTATGACAGAGTCAATTACTCAAGAATATGTGTCAATTATAAACATTTAGAGGTTCAATTCCTATGAAAGAAATATCAACCTACTTAAAGGAGAAATAGCGCTCCAATTATAGTAGGAGACTTCAATAGCCCACTTTCAATAATAATTTTTTAAAACCCAATAGAAGAGCAATATTGAGTAAAGCAATAAAGGAGAACTTGAGCAGCACAAATTGGACTTCACATATACAAAAGACTCCAAGAACAGCAGAATAACCATTTTTATCAAGTGCACATGGAGCATTCTTCAGGATAGACCATTCACTGCTTGACCAAACTTTAGTTAGACTCCCAAACCTCCTCCTAGGCCCGTCTCTATACTTCCTTCTAAAATCAACTTTTAGTGAGAATTCTGGTTAGTTAATTTAATAAGAATTTCCTTTCCTCGATATATGATTGAAGTCAACATTGACTCAGGTTCACATTTTCCACCAACCCTAGGTGATGTCTGATCACATGACCTGTCTGCAAGAAGAATCCTATTAGCCTAACTTAGCAAGAATTTCCTTGACTCCTAAAGTTGGCTTAGTTATTTTCCATCTCCTGATCTCCACTCCTACTCCTTGACGATAACCTCCTACTTGCCCACCCAGAGTAGAACAAAGTTAAGAATCTCACACTTCTTGATTTCAAAACTTACTACTAAGTTACAGGAATTATAACAGTGTGATACTGGCATAGACTGGTAAAACAGAACAGAGAATCCAGAAATAAACACTCATGTATATGGTCAAGGATTTTTGGCATGGGTGCCAAGTTTATGCAATAGAGAAAGAAGAATCTTTTCAACAAACAATCCTGGGGAAACTGGGTATCCCAATGAAAAAGGGATGAACTTGAATATTCACCTCACCACATATATAAAAAGTACTCAAAATAAATCAAAGCCCTAAACATAGAATGAACCCTATAAACTCTCAGAAGAAAACAGGGGAAAACATTTCATGCCATTAAATATGGTGGTTATTTCTTGGATAGGACATCAAAAGCACAAACAAAAAAAAGATTAAATTGAATTTTGTCAAAATGTAAAGCTTTAGTACATAAAATGACACTATCAACATAGTGAAAGGGATCCCACAGAATGATGGAAAATATCTACAAATCATATATCTGATAAGTGGTTGATATCCAGAATGTATGAAGACTTCTTCATCCCGTTAAAAAATAGACACAAGACTTTATTAATGAATCATATTCTATAATATGTATAGGCCACATTTTATTTATCCATTCTAAGAAAGTTAGAAACCTCATGCTTCCTGACTTCAAAACATACAAGGTTACAGTGATCTTCTTCAGATTTTGCATTTCTCCAGAGAAGACATACAAATGACCAATAAGCACATGAAAATATGCTCCACTTGGGCCGGGGATTTAGCTCAGTGGTTTCACTGCCTGCTGTGCAAGCGCAAGGACCTGAGTTTGATCCCCAGTACCAAAAATAAAACAAAACAAAACAAAATATTAATCCTCTGTCTGAGGAATAGCTGAAAGTATGCCCCACTCATTAGTAATTACAGAAATACAAATCAAAATCACAGTGAGATACCATTTTATAATCATTAGAATGGTTATTATAAAAAATAATAACAATAATAGCAAGTATAACAAGTGTTATGGAGAAATTAGAACCCTGTGCACTGATGGTGGAAATGTAAACTGTTAAAACCACTTTGGAAAAAATTACGGGTTGTTCCTCAAAAAAATTAAAAATAGAATTATCATATGATCCAATAGCCCCACTCCTGGGTATATACTTTAAAACAAATAAAAATAGGTACTGAAAGAAGTATTTGTACATCCATGTTCGTAACACTGTTTTTCACAGTAAATAAAAATTTAAAGTAGGAGATTTCCAGGAAGATGGTAGAATGGTGAGCAGAAGCAAAACAGCTTCTCTGACATTTGGAGTCCAGACACTGTGAGGAAGAGAAAGAGAAGGGAAGTGGGTTCCTGGGACCAAGTAAGGATCTGAAATGAGAATTAGACCCCACGGGGAGAGTGAGGAGAAAGACTACAATGCAGCAGAAGGAGGTGGCAAGTGGTGCTTTCTCCCTGAGTCCCAGCTTGCAGCATGGGAGGGGCAGCTTGAACCTGCAGAGGCATGGTGACTACTAGTGACCCCAGAGGCCTCCATGGAGAAATATACCAGTGGAATGGAGCAGTAGACACAGCAGACTGCAGTGGCTGGTGAGTTATTTGTGTTCAGATGTCCCTCAGGAAAAGCTGAGTAGCCATTTTGGAAAGGGGCCAATTGAAGTCAGAACTCAGAGCAGCTGTGGGCTGGCTGCATCTAGTGCCTCCAAGAATCAGGATGAGGCAGAACCGAGTTCAAACTGGCAGGAAGTCAGGGAGCTGAGTTCAAACTAGGAGGGAGCTGAGTTCCAGCCAGCAGGAGGCACTCAGGATGTTGTGAGCTGAAAAACTCAGGTCCCAGCCTCACAGCCAGAAATCAGAAGCATCCTGAACTTCAGTGGAACTAAAGGCCCAGATTTGGTGGAATTTTCCACCATTACCATAATTCTACTGTTGATTTGCTGTGATCAGTCAACACGGATCTGGGCTCTGTCTGCCCCCTTAGTCTACCAGTGACAGCAAAGACACACCCTGAAGTGGACTTTTTTTTCTGCTTTTCTTCCTTTCTTGAAAAAATGTTTTTATTATTATTTTTCTGTTTTTTCTTCATCTTGATTGTTCTTGTTTTTATATGAGTGTGAACATTGTTTCTAGTTTTTTGTTTTGTTCTGTTCTTATTTCTGTTTTTTCTTCCTTCTTTCCCTTCTGTTTTCTTCACCAGTTCCCAAAGCCTGTATAATCTCCCTTTTTCCTCCAGTTTTGCTTTTTATCCCTTTCTCTTCTTCTATTTCTCTACTTTTTCCCCTAACCACTTTTAAATTTTCTCCCCTGAGGGTAAAATCACCTACTAAGAGGCTATTTACTGCACATAATTTTCTGGTTTGTTTTAGATTTTAGTATGTAACTACAAATCTTGTTCATACAGTTAAAGGTGGCAAATTAAGTTACCATAGTTTGTCATTTTCTAGGGTGTATTTGATGCTATTATAATTATTGATTGTACTACTTTAGCCAAGTTGACATAATTGTTCTAATCAGTTGTTCTTAAATATATGCCAAAACTGAGATTGCCTGAGTGTCATAAACAATACTATAGGTCAGTGCAAAAGAACCAGGGACATGGCCAAATAGGCAGCATTTCTCACACCTAGTAAATTGAAGAGGTAGGATATTGTAACAGACTCAAACTCCAAAAGCCAGCTACACCTGGAAGACTTCTCTAAGAAAAAGTCATTTCCTAAGGTTTCTTGATACTAGCAATAAAGATACCTACCATAAACAATTTACAAGCATCAGTGCAGGAATTAAACCGAAAACAAAAGAATAGAAAATGAGAAAACATGGAAGCAAGATACAACCTCAGACTTACAGCTCACCAAAGGCAAACCCAGGGGGCAATGAGGTGGAACAATTTGAAACCCATCCACCTGGACTCTCTGAAGTGATAGCAGTGAAAGTAACAAAGCATATGAATGAGGCTCTGGAAAAAACTCAGATCAGAAATACTTTCTCAGATAACTCTAGAGATGATGAGCATAATGAAAGGCATGATAAGTGAATCTAGAGAAGATTCAGATAAAAAAAATAGAGGAGCTTAGGGAAATGATGGAAACTATGAATGCCCAACATAGGAAAGAAATGGAATCCATGAAACATAGTCAATCAGATATCCAAAAGATTAAAAAGTCTATTGAAAGTATATGCAGCCGAAGGAACTAAGGTAAGGACAGAATATCAGATCTAGAAGACAGGATTGCTGTTAGCGATCACAAAAAGACAGAATAGAAAAAAAAAAAGACAGAATAGAATAGAATAGCAAAAGTAATTCTGCACAACAAAGGCAAGGCAGGGGCCTCACAATCTCTAGCTTGAAATTAGACTACAAAGCTACAGTAATTATTGGCAAAAAACAGACCTGAGGCCCAATGGAACAGACTAGAAGATGCAGAAACAACTCCAAGCACGTTCACCCATCTTATTTTTTTTTTTTTTTTGGTACCGGGGATCGAACTCAGGTCCTTGCGCTTGCGCAGCAGGCGGCGAAACCACTGAGCTAAATCCCCAGCCCAATCCATCTTATTTTTGACAAAAGGGCCAAACACCTTCACTGGAAGAAAGATAGCCTTTTTAATAAGTGGTGCTGGAAAAACTGGCTTTCCACATGCCAAAGACTAAAACTAGACCCATATCTCTCCCAATGCACTAAACTAAATTTGAAATGGATGAAAGATCTACATTTTTTTTTGGTAACAGGGATCGAACTTGGGACCTTGCACTTGTGAGGCAGGTACCAGAACCACTGAGCTAAATCCCCCTCCCTAAAGATCTGAATATTAAAACAGAAACAATAGTCTGCTAGAAGATACTGGTAGAACTATTGAAGACATAGGTATAGGCAGAGACTTTATGAACAAAACTCCAATCGCACAGGAAATGATCACAAAGAATCAACAAACAGGATCTCATCTTATTTGAAAGCTTTTGCAGAGCAAGAGAAACCACCAGCAGAGTGAAGAGACAACCCACAGAGTGGGGGGGGAAAATTTTGCCAACTGTTCCTGAGACAAAGGACTAATATCTAGAATATATAAAGAATTCAAATAAATCAGACCCCCCAGTTTTAAAGACCCAATCCAAAAATGGACATCTGAAATGAATAGATGCTTCCCAGGTGAAGAAGTAGAAACGGCAAATAAGTATATGAAAAAACATTCAACATCACTGGTCCTTTGACAGATAATAAATTTTAAAAAACACTGAGATTCCATCTCACTCCAGAGAGAATAACTATTATCAAGAAATCAACCAATAACAAATGCTAGAGAGGCTGTGAGGGAAAAGGAAACTTTCTCACTGTTGGTGGGAGTGTACACTGGTGCAACCATTGTGGAAATCAGTGTGGAGAGTCTTCAAAAAACTAAAACTAGAGGTTTCATTTGACCCAGCTATTTCCCTTCTTGGTATCTTCCTGAAAGGATTAAAAGCATCACACCACAGTGATATACATACATCCATGTTTATAGTTTCACAGCTTGTAATAGCTAAATCTTGGAGGCAGTACAAATGCTCATCAACCAATGAATGAATAAAGACGTGGTTCTTTTATACAATGCGGTACTAAAGAAGGATAAACTTGAGACATTTCTAGGTAAATAGATGTTCCTTGAGACCATACTCTTAAGTGAAATAAATCGGACACACATATTCAAATATCTCACAGTTTCTCTGGTGTGAGAAACTGAAAGTGTAAATAAGGACCAAAATGTATAATAGATATTGTGAAATAGGAAGAAAATATTCAAATGGGAAGGAAAACTAGAGAGGGGGTGGGAGAAAGGAAGGAAAGGAAAAGGAAAAAAGAATAGAAGGGAAAAATGGAAACAAAACTTTTATAAAGTTTTGTAAAGGAGAGGAAGAGGGGTTGAAGGGAGGGGAAGAGAATGGGAATAAAAGAAGAATCAAGATATATCATGTACCAGTACAAATTCCACATAATGAATGTTATCTATATGTATATCTAAAATGTACCAACAAATTTAAATTTAAAAAATTTGAAGTACCCCAAGTGTCTATTGCCAGATGATCTGGGAAATAAATCAAAAAGTAGAATTCACACAGTGCGATCTGGTTGAGTGTTACAAAAGGAAGGAAATCCTGTCATGTGGCATAATGTGAATAAATTTTTAGGACACTATACAAAGTGAAGTCAACTTTCACTAAAAAAAAAGTATAACTCTACTGACATGGGGTACCTAGAGCAATCAAATTCATAGACAGGAAGGTGGCCAAGGTTTGAGGAGAGAGTAGAAAGAGGACTTAATGTTTACTGGGTCCAGGGTTTCAGTCTAGGAAAATGTAAAAGTTCTAGAGATGGATGATGGTGATGATTTTAAGTCCAAGTACACCGATGTGCTCGAGCTTAACACACTTAATGTACATTACTGAATGTACTCAATGTCATTGAATTTTTATGCCTAAAAATAGCTAAAGAGAGAACATCTATTAAACAAAGAAAACGTTAAAGTATTTGAACTATTTTTACATTAGCAACAATACTACTGCTAAATATATTGTATTGCAAATATTAAATATTCTTCAGCTGTTCATGAAGGTGCACACCTGTAATCCTAGGACTAGGAGGTTGAGGCAGGAGGATAGCAAGTTCAAACCCAGTCTGAACAACTTAGCAACTTCATGAGACCCTGTCTCAAAATAAAAAATAAAAAGGGCTGGGAATTTAGCTCAAAAAAGGCCAGAGGTCAGTGGTGGCAAACCTATGGCACGTGTGCCACAGTGGGCTGTTTGTATTACTGAAAGCTCTAAAAGGCTCGCCATCACTGCTGTAGGTTCAATCCCAGTACATACACACACACACACACACACACACACACGTGTGCACCATCTCTTACACTCAGTGGATTACACTATTCCTGGCTGTCTGTGATTCACTGTCTCATTCCATTCAAACAATGGTCACATCTCCATACTTTCCTCCTTAATTTTTTTACTAGTCCATGTTTGCATTATATAATGAGTACATTTATCATGGGGAGTTGGTACATGTACATAACACAGGAGACTGTGTTAACTAACTGCAGAGGTTCTGGTAACGTCCCCTTCCCCTGTTCCCTACACTTTTTGTCCCCTACTCCTCCTCTGCCTCCCTCCTCTTCCTCCTTTTTTTTTTTTTCTTTTGGTACTGGGGATCGAACTCGGTTCCTTGAGCTTGCCCAGCAGGTAGTGAAACCACTGAGCTAAATCCTTGCCCTCTTTCCTCCTTTTCTAAAGCACCTTTTATTCAACCATTAACCTGAAGTCAGAGACTCTAAAACTTAAAAACTAAATAGCCTTGAATTATTAAAAACAGAATACATTTACAGGGTACTAGATGGAATCATATCTTAAAGCTCAAGAACTGAGAGAAAGCCCTAAAACAATATTAACAGGCCACTCTGCAGAGGCAAAATAGAATCAAATTTTAAAGACTACGACTACTTAAAGGTAGTATGTGGAAGTTTAGGAGGCCATGGAACTGTTTTTCTATAATTGTGGTGATGAGTACATGAATCTGCGTTAAAAGTCAGAGAATCATGCACCCAAAAATGAGTCGATACATTTTTATCTGGAGACAGAGATCCCCATTTTCGTCAATGGTATCTTTAAGCAACTGACAGAAAGTTAAAGGGAATCGAATGTGTGATCTGATCTTCCACTCTTGGCCTCTCCCATTTCACAGTGTCCACCCAGTAAATATTAAGCACCAGATGGAGGCCAGCGGCTCCTTGTTGCAGAATATGCCTCTTGTCAGCTCTCCCTAGGAAATAATCAGACCTACATTTAATATACTTGTAACAATAGCAAAGAGCCCCCGGGAGATGATGTGAAAAGTGTAAGTCAGAAATCATTTTTGCTTTATTTATTATGCTGTCATTTACTGTCACGTGGTAAAGCCCAAAGAATCTAATTCCCTTCACTACTGGCATTATAGTAGCTTGTCTTATTTATGCAGATTTCAAATGTGAGCAGTGCTTAGCTGGGCTCCCATTGTAACTCGATGTCACTGATCTAGCCTTTCCCTTGTCCATATACACTCTGAGTTCTCACACAGAGAAAATGGAATTCAACCCTAGTCACTTGCTGTTCCCTTGTCATTCCTTTTGAATGTCTGCCTGAGATAAAGCTGAAATGTCGCATGTATTTTATTAAATATATTTACACCTACATCCTTCATTATACACAGTTTTAAACTTACTTGTGTTATTCAGATGTTGACAGTGCCAAACCAGGCTGCACCGGGAAGAGAGGAAAAATTGCTAATACTGATCTTGTATTTAAAAGGCCCACATTGTCTTCATCATTGATTTTTTGGCCTTCATTTTAATTTTTAAAAACATTGTCCTAGAATGATATTTATCTTAATTACTGAGTTTTTTGGCAGACAGCTGCCTTAGTTATGTCTCACTTATCTCACCCTCGTTACAGATGACAGTACAAAAATTTTAAGGGAAGAAAATGTAATTTCCTTAAGAAAAAAACCAGTAGATTGAGAAATAAACTGATGAATTTAGCCATTTCAAATTGTGTTTTACCAACCATATTAGGCTTCTAAGGCTGCTATAACAAAGCACACAGAACTGGGTGGTTTAACATATTGGCAATTTATCATCTCTCAGAGTTCAAGGTCAAGGTGTCAGGAAGGCCATTCTGAAGGCTCTAGGAAACCATCCTTCCTTGTCTTTTCCTAGCTCCTATGGTGGCCATCAGTCTTTGGGACAACGCAGCTTGCAGATCCATTCCTCCAGTCTCTGCCAGTCCTCACAAGGCCCATGTATCTTCATGTCCTCATATAAAGATCCCAGGCATAGATCCCACCCTACCCGAGTGTGGACTCTTCTGAACTAATTATATCTGCCATGATGCCATTTCCAAATGATGGCACATTCCAAGGTACAAACGGATTAGGGCTTCAATATATATATTTTAGGGGACACAATTGAACCTATAACCCTAACCAAAACCTTTGCTAATTCTCATTCTAAATTTTTGACTGCCTGCACACCAAAATGCATATGTGGGATTTATGTGGATAGGTGGTTGTACTGGTGAAAATAAAGGTCCCACTGGCCACTTGGTGGCCACACTCTGCCCTTCCAGCTGTCAAAACCTTCCCCTCAGGCTCCCATCTATTCACTTAATTCCCTTTCTCTTTCTCTGCTCCTTCTTGCTACTTATTATGCCCATCTTCTTTTGCCCTGTTCTTACCCACAGCACAGCTACTAACTCATTCACTTTGCTTGCCACCCAAGCCAATTTCCCTGGTTGCTTCCTATTCTTATCCTATTGACCTGAGACTTCTCAACTCACGTGCCTAACCCTTGTTAAAGCCAAGCTGTAGTTTGGATTGGGTCTGAGCGTGCCCCACACGAGTTCATGTGTTAGAAGCTGAGTCCTTACTGTCATGATTGTAGCAGGTGATGGATGCTTTAGGGTGGGGCTTAGAGCAAGATAATAGGACTCTTGTCCTTGGAAGGCTTTGATGCTGGTCTCATGCAGCTAGTTGTTCTTATGAGACTGAGTTGTTATTATCTACTGCAAAGCTTTCTCCATAGGCTGAACAAATAAGGTACCTGATCTTGGAACTTTGCTCTCCAAAACTGAAAGCTACATGAACTTTTTCTTTTTGGTGGTAGTGGTATCTGGGATACAATTCAAGGGCGTGCTAGGCAAGTGCTCTGCCATAGAGCTACAACCTTAGTCCTTTTTTAACTTTATGTTGAGATAGCCTGCCTTGAATTTGTGATCCTTTTTCTCAGCTGGAATCTCAGCTGGATCCTTCTGAGTAGCTGGAATTATAAGCATGCACCACTATGTCTGGCTAACCTCTTCTTCATGAGTTATCCAACCTTGGGTATTTTGTTATAGTGATGGAAAATGAACTAATAAAAGCCTGTTCATGGGCCTCAGGCCCTCGTGGGCTCAGGCAACAGATCCGTTCTAATGGCTTATTTCCCTCATTGCATGGAGAAAGTCCCCAGTGGCCCTAATGTGAGTTGGTATTAGACTCGAAATTCCACTGGGGTAAATGAAACCCAGAGAAGAGTGGGAGCAAAGACAGAAAATGCAGCATTTGTCTGTCAACTCTGCACACTGGCTTTCTATTCTTCTTGGGCAGCCACCACCTTAGAACCGTAAACCATTTGTTTAATCACTTTGCTTTTTCCTGACTGCTAGTAATGAAATGCTGCACTCTCTAAAATAATTTCCTGACTATTTGCTAAGATTCATCTCTGACATTTCATTAAATATGATCATTTAACTGTACAAGTACAAATACATTTTTAATTTAGCTTACTGCAGATATTACAGATGTGGGGAAATGAATTCGTATTGCTCTAGGACAAATATATCATTCACATATGCATGCCACAAAAGAACAAATTATTAAAAATTACTGAAACTTCCATGAAGATTTATATTTAACTTTTCCATTTTCAATCTCTATGTCATTGTGAAAATATATAGCACGTCACTTTGTCAGCCATGATTCTATGAAGAATGAGTGGGTGGTTCCATAAGGAACTTGATCAATAGCCTTCACCCCTGTCATTGACAACTGTGTGGTACTAAAAGAGATGGATATTGAGTTTCAAGTATGAAGTTATGAAGTTAGGAGACTCTTCACTGGGCAATAGGTTATTTGCCTTCTCAAGAAAAGAAAATAACAGGAAATATATCTACTAACCTGTGAACTAAAAATCTAACTGTAATTCATGCTAAGGTTTTAATAGAAAAGCACTCAAAATGTAAACCAACATTCTTGGATGTTTTCTCATTAGGTGTTGTCATTGGATTCAAAACGAACTGATGGAGGAACAAGCTTGAGTTTTAGCCTTGAGCTATGAAATCAGGAATTTACAAACTATAAAGTAACAATTATTATCTTATATAGTATGAGAAGGTGTGTCCACAGAAAGTACTTTTATTGTGATGGAAAGAAACTTGTTTTCAAAAATCTTTATATTTTAGATAGAAGACCAAAGAAAACAATAGATGCCTAAAGCACTTACTTGGGAAAAAATTTATTCCAAATGAAGAAGTAAGAAGCCCATCACTTCCAAGTATCAAAAAGCTAAAAGCACTCAATTTTCATATTCAAATTTAAGACATCAATGAAATACAGATTTTTTTTAAAGTAATGAGAATGAGATTCAAATAATTTTCACAGACAAATAACAAATTAGTAATCAAACCTAAGCTAAAGGCCAGGATGCTTGATTCCTGGTTATATGTGCCCCTCCAAGGATTCTCTAGGCCACTTAGACAGGAAACACAAGCATCATTTTGCCTCTGAGGGTACTAAGCTGTTGAGCCAAGCAACGAGCATGTGACTGAGCAAGGGTCCATCCTCAGGATGTGTGGCTGGGCTGGCTGCCCACTGAGTGTGGATGGGAAGGGTTAGGTGACGGCAGGGCATTACAGAAATTTTCCTCAATGGCCTTTCAGACAATATCTCACTCCTCCTGACCCCAATTTAGCACTGTGTGAGTAGATGGCGAGGGTGCTTACTTTCCTGTGTCAATTTAACTGCTATGGAATGCCAAGATATTTGGTCAAGCATTATTATTCTGGGTGTTCCTGAGAGGGTGTTTCTGGATGAGATTAACATTTGAATGGGTGCGTCCAGCACATAGCCCTCCCTAAAATAGGTAGGCCTCATTCAGTCAGTTAAAGGCCTGTGTAGAACAAAAGCACTGACCTTCCCCAGCAAGAGAGACTTGTCCCTGCTTGATGCCTTTCATCTGGGTATGGGCTTTTTCCTCCCTTCAGACACAAGTTAAAATGCCAGCATCTCCTATTTCTCAGGCCTTTGGACTCAAGCTAGAGATACTTCCCTGCCCCTCCCATGTCACCAGCTGGAGGACAGCAGCTCCTAGGAGTTATCAGTCTCAAGAATTCCTTATAATAACTCTCTTGTACACACACACACACACACACACACCGTAAGGTTCTGTTCCTCTGGAGAACGCCAACTCATACAATGTCCCTGGCATCTTTAAATTTCACATCACCTATCATTGCTTTCTACATTATCGATTCTTTCTTCATGACAAACTTTAGTTCAGGCAAACATTATTTTAAAAAAACAACGCTCAAAAGAGTTTGACACAGGGCCGGGGCTTTAGCTCAGTGGCTCTGCCACCTGCCTCGCATGTGCAAGGCCCTGAGTTCAATCCCCGCTACCAAAAAAAAAAAAAAAAGAGTTTGACACAAAAACCTGCACGGCAAAGCTTCTCCATTATAGTTCTAAAATCGATGCCACATAAATCGTACACATAAAAACATAGCATAAATATATGTCACAGTGAGAAGGCTGTCCATCTCCAGCCCCTGTCCAGTGTGAAACTGGCCTTGTCAGCCTGATTTTCCCTTTGGAGATGGTTTTGAGTTATCACAGAAAGCAATCACACCAATGGCAGGAATACAAGCATTGGTCCAGCCACTCACATTTGACTGGTATTTTCTGTCTCCTAATGAACAGTGTCTTTCTCCCTCACCAAAGCTGTGAAGGGGGATGTTTTAGGGTCTGGTAAAATGCAATTTGTAAGAAGTAACTACACCAGAGTTCTCTTATTTTGAGTGGTAGCATAAGATGCCCTATGTCTTAGCACATTTTGTATACTGTAAGAAAATATCTCAAGCTGGGTTATGAATAAAAGAAAGAGATTTATTTGCCTCATGATTTTAGTGGTTGGAATTTCCAAAGCCTGAGGCTGGCATCTGGCAAGGACCCTCTGACTACAGGACAACAAGGCAGATGGCATCACATGGTGGGAACTGGACAAGAGAACTCACATGGTGAAGGAGGAAAAGAGTCAGAGGAGGGGCCAAGCTTACTCTTTTATAACAACTTGCATTCATAGGAACTAACTCACTCCTACGAGACCAGCATTAATCCCTCCATGCGGGCAGTCATGACCAAGTACCCAAGCTTTCCCACTGGGACCCACCTCTTCCAGTTCCTCCACTTCAACATCATCTCCTTGGGGAACAAGCATCTAGCACATGAGTTCTGGGGACAAACCACATCCAAACCATTCCCCCCACACCCACTACTTGGTAAAGCAATTAGCCAGTCAATAAGAACTTAGTTCAAGTGCTCCAGGCTTGTGCAATATCACCGTGTACAAGTGTCATTCTTGCACTCCTGTCACCATGACGGTATCCAGTGAGGCTGTGTACCTGGGAGGACTTTGCTTACCAGCAATGGTGGGGGGGGTGTGCACCTACCCCAAAGTGATAAGGTTGAAGTGAGGTTATCATTGACAAAGCTTTTTTTTATTTGCAAGAGCAAACTTGTCATTTTTCAAAAGCTAATCTGTTAAATCTAATAGATTTTAAATGCAGTGTGTCAACATAGTGAGACTAATTCTGTCTCTTCAAGATTTAGCAAACAGCTGGAGCAAGGATAGATGTAAACAACTCTCCTATCATAAAGGTTTATTTTTTTTAATTTTTTTAGTATGCAGGTTTCCCATTGAGTACAGCATTTAAACACATAATGGTGAGATTTGCACTGTACCTTTAAGAAACTGTCTCCTTTGTCTTACTTAAGTATTGTTTCAGTCTAGGGTGCAGAAGGAAATCGAACCTCTTGCTTGCTCAAACACTTATGTTCCTTTTTTGTCATAGGTGGTAAAGAAGCAGCAGTTGTATTCTAACAGAGATGAGGATATAGATGATACATTCACCTGAAATGAAAAATGTAGCCTTAGCCTGTATCACCGTAGGGTGATACCCCAAGGAGAGGAGTGGTAAACTCATCTTGACTGCATTTCCATCCTCCCCTCCTAGGATTTTTGAGTGTCAAACAAAGCTTTATATGGTGCTATGATTGGATGTGGTATGAGTGTGTCCCCCGAAGTTTTGTGTGCTGGAACCATGGTCCCCAATATGGCAATGTTGAGATGCTAGAACCCGAGAGAGAAATGGCCTAGTGGAAAGTAAGTAGATCTTTGGGGCACTGGCCTCAGAAAGGATGAAGCTGATCCCGCAGAGTGAGCTTCACATTTCTCCACCGTGTAGTGATATAACCAGAAGGTGACACTGTTTACATTCTGCAGCCATGGGAATCATGGCAGCCCAGTTCAGCAATGAAAATCAAACCCCACATAAAAGGACAGCCCAAAGCTCCCCAATTTTATGAAATTTAGGCCAGAACCTCCATATTTACACAGATGCAATCTATTCCATATCTTGACTGCCAAGAATCCCCACTCATTTGTCAGTAGTCTCTCTAGTTCCCATCCCTCTGTCCCAAGCTTGATGCTTGAAGTGACCATATCCCCAGACCCTCAAATTCTCTTCCCATAGTGTGCTACATCCATAAGTGGAATCTAAGACTGATAATGACCGCTGTGTTTGGAAGCAACTTCCGAACCTTCCCACTCCTACTAGGGATGCAGGTAGCTCCATTAGAAATGAGTCACTTTTGGGGCAGTAGACATGAGTGGTCACACAGTAGAAGACAGCAGACTATTGGAAGAAGGAAATAGGCTTCCCATCCAAGCAAAAGTCCATGTGTCCCAGCTGGTTTAAGCTGATCATAACCAATCTAAAAAACGTACAGTGTTAGCAAAGGTCCTCTCCATAAGTCTTGCCGCCCTCTTCTGTGCTCCTTTATATTCACCAAGCTCTGTTTCTTCTATCCCTCTTGCAAGCACTGACACTCCATTGCCTTTCTGCTGAGCCTCCAAATTTTTACCACCCTTCTCCACTTTCAAAAAAAGATGAACTATCAATTCTTTAACCACAGTGTGAAAAAAAGTTACAATCTCTCTAATGACCAAGCAATTTTTATGGTGCCCATCACATGGAAGTTCCAGCCTAATGTGAAAAGCAACATGGTGAACAGAGCACCAGGCTGAGAGTCCAGAATCTGAGCATAGCCTCAGCCCTACTAACCAGCTAGCTGTGAGACATCCCCCATAGGACTTCAGTTCTCTCACCTCTAGAATGATATCACTAGAAGAGTTGATGTAGAAGGGATCTAACATTCTTTCTTGTGGACTTAAATTTGCATAGCATTTTAGATTTTTTAATGTTCATTCAGAACTTGTTATCTCAGCCTTAGCTTCAAAGCAGCCTGTGGAATACATCAGGTAGACAGTGTGTGGTCCACCATATCATAAAGAGGGGCATTAAAGCTCACATTCATGGGATTACACTACCTCTACTCAGGCACATCTCTCTGAAGGGACTAAATATGTGGCTAGGTATACAGAATTCATGCAAAAATATTTTGTAAGGCAGTAAATACTACGAGAATTCAGTGGCGCCACCTTACCCTCCCAACCCCTAAATGTCACTTGGGATAGTTTAGATAGAAAAAATACTTACCAATGGAAGAACAACTTGGGCCGGACCAGAATGAGAAGGCAGGTTTTAGTAAGTGATGATGAACCACAAAATCACTGTGGCATAAACATTGTGAGCGTTCTCATGAGTATGTATCATTTTCCTGGGTCTGTACTTAGCAAAGCACCTTGCTTCCAGTTTTGCTTGGCAACATGTTGATTTTGGAAAGATAAGAAGTAATTCTTAAATACTATTTCTGGATGACAAAGAAGAGAAGAGTCCACTGAGTTCTAGAGTGAGGCAGTGATTATGATAAGCAGAAATCAGGAAAAGAGAAAATTTTCATTGACCTAGGTCAAGTCAAATATCTTGTCACGCTTCAAGGTCTACTTCTGATCAAGGAAATAGTTACCTCGATCTTATCATTCCTGTTGTCCAGGATCAGCCAATGAAATTAATCTCACTTTCATAAAAATGACTAAAATATTTAATTTTAACAAAGGTGATTACGTAGTAGTTCAAATGCCCTATCAAGCAAGGCATCTAATTTTTTTTCCTAAAGAAATTTCTAAAATTATATCTTACCTCTTCCCTAATTCTCTGAGGATTAGAAGAAAAAGTAAAAACATTCTCTGACCCTGCTCTGAATGAAGTAAATAACGTTCAATTCTCACCCTTTAGAAAAAGTACTACATGTTTGCAAGACAATGCTTCAATTACTTTTGCAATCTGAACTCATGCTTGTCCTCTATTCAAAATTAATACACTACTTTTTTTTTTTTTTGTACCGGGGATCAAACTCGGGACCTTGCATTCTCGAGGTAGGTGGTGGAACCACTGAGCTAAATCCCCGGCCCGAATATACTACTTTTAATGTATGTTTGAGTCTTTCTTGCCTTAAATTGCATGACTCCAAGAGGCAGGACTATATATATTTAATTCCATTTTTATGCCATTTTAAGTGCTATCCTCTTTCCCTGAATATAAGTCCTAGCCAGAAAATAATCAGCCTTGAAAACTAGAGATCAAAAGTGTCAGCCCCAATCAGCCTATCCTGGCCTTACCTGTCTTAGAGTAGCCACTGAGCGAGAGAACAATGAAAACAAGGGAAATGCTGATAAGATGATGTTGATTAGGATGATGATCCTGATGATGACATGATTCGTGGTGATTAATGATAAATCCTGCCTCTTCTATAACTTCTACCTCAGATACAAGCCATTTTTCTATGGCTTTTGAATTTCTTTCCTCGGTAATATCAAGTTTCACTAAAAGGCTTTTATCTGCTCTTCGGGATGACTTGATAGGGTGCAAGAAAATGAGAAGTTTTCTATAACTCAGAAGAGCTTGCTTTATCTCAGGGGAACTCAGCAGTAAAATATGTCAAGTGGGATAAAAGAGAAATTGCAAAGAAAAAATAAATCATTGCAAGCCTCCAACAATCATCTCTGAGTAGGAAGACTATTAAAATAGAACAGAACAATAAATGCAAGAAAGTTAAGTTTTGCCAGTAGATGCTGGAAACTGGAGCCTGTCTAAAATGATGAAGGTGAAAATACCATCCAATAACATAGCTTGGGCTGAAAAGGCAGGTTTAGGTCACCTCTTCCCATCAGATGAGCTACAGCTGATTAACCTGACAGGTAGCTCTAAATAATTGCTCTAACCGCTCCAGTGAGCCCTTTACCTTATCGTAGCACAGGAGCCATGCCTTCCCCAGTTTCAGAGGCCAGGCACTCCTAAACCTGACATCTCTAACAAAGGCACATCTATTTTAATAGAAGCATTATTTTGATGTTGTTGTTTATGGGAGAAAAAGATGGGAGAGAGTTCAACAGAGGCCTCTAAGATGGCTGTAGATAAGAGTCTCATTAAAAGGTTCAAGAGTTTGGATTTGCAAGTTGACTTGATGTGATGACCATTTAGTAGAGACTGATAATAGCAAGAAAGGCAAAAATGTCACCCAGAATCCTGTTTTGGATTCATCTCTTCCAGAGGGTAAAGGATAATTAGGGATGTATGTCATTAAACTTTCATGTCAACTAAGGAACTCACTCTCTATAAAAAAGAAGCTGTCAGATCTGCTTAAAGCCATGCGAGACAGGGACTTCTTTCCAACCTACACCTTCTCATTGGATCTGCCAACTTCTTTAGAAGGCTAAGTGGAGTGAGGCTTCATTTGGATCTTGGATGTATTTGTTTGTCTTGCTACAAAACAAATGATAAAACTTTTTAAACCTTGCGGAAATTAAGGGTCTTTGGCTTCCCCTAACACATAAGCATTTTGTCTCTCTGCTCAGATAATTTTTACAGAAGCCAAAAGAAGTCAATCAGAGTCTAAGCAACAAATTATCCCAACTGTTCACTCAATGGCAAGGAGCAGCTACTGGTTCCCTGGCTCTCCAGCCTGCAGACAACCATTGCAGAGCTATCCAGTCTCTGACCACAAACTCCAAACTAATAAATCTCCTTTTACAATTACATTCTATTGGCACTGGACCTCTTCCAAAGACTATTACACTCCTTTGCTCTTTGCAGTGATTGGCTGTGTGGCCCCTGTTACCATGGTTACTGTAGTCTTCCTTGACTTGGTCCCCAGCCTCCTATTTGATGCTTCCAGCTCCATCTTACCAACCCTACCTTGCAGTTTCTCCAAAAGTCCCTGCCATTGGCTTCTCTCACATGTCATACCACAGTCCCCACTTACCTAAGAGTTCACATTCTGTGCTTTCAGTTATCCATAGCCAACCACTGTCTGAAAATATTACATGAAACATTCAGAAATAAACAATTCATACATGTTAAATTGAACACCATTCTGAGCAGCATGATAAGATCTTGCACTACTCTGCTCTGTCCTGTCCAAGATCTGACACATCATTTTTTCCAGTGTATATACGTTGTATGAGCTACTCACCTTTAGTCACTTAGCAGCCATCTCTGTTGACAGACTGATTGTTGTGGACTTGCAGTACTTGTGTTAAGCAACCCTTATTTTACTTAATTGATAATGACCCCAAAGCAAAGATGCTAACCATTTGGATATGCCAAACAAAAGCTGTAAAATGTTTTCTTTAAGCAAAAAGGTGGAAGTTCTTAACTTAATAAAGAAAGAAAAAAATCACATGGTGAGATTGCTTTGATCTACAGTATAATAAGATATTGTGCAAGAGAGATTGAGAGAGATCACATTCGCATATGCATAAATTTTATGAGATATTGTTATAACTGCTCCATACTATTATTAGTTATAATTGTCAATCTCTTACAGTACCTAATTTATAAACTAAACTTTACCATAAATATGCACATATAGTAAAACAGTATATATAGTGTTCAGTACTAGCTATGGGTGTAGGCATCCACTGGAGTCTTAGAACGTATCCCCTGTGAATGTGGGGGCCACTGCACTCCCTACCTGGAACATCCCTTCCTCCATCCATTCCCAACCCTCAAGAAACTCATTCCCTTGACCTGGAAAGCTGCTTCCTACACACCCTTCAGGTCGCAGTGTGAGAACAACTTCACAAGAAATCTTTCTCAAGAATCAGAGCTTGGACTCAGCACCCCTGACTCATACATTGATGCTTCCAAAGCATCAGTTTTCACTCAGAGGTCACCTAGGTGCCAGCAACAGCAAATTAATTACTGCTTTCGGAGTTTCCGTTTTCAAAGAAATGGCACCTCACACATGTTACTTCCTTGATCACAGCATTTCTTATGCCCACTGAACTGTTTGGATCCCTCGGAAGACTCTATTAAATAAACAAATGGAGTGAACTAATGATTAGAGGAGGTCTGGGGCAGCTTAAAGAGACCTTAGGGTTTCAGATGACGAACTTCCCTACCAGGCTCTGACAGGATGACCAGGGCCCATACAAGACCTCCCATAATTCATCATTCCTTGTGCAAGGTACAAAGTGACCAAGAAGGCCAGGAAAGTTCTACCCCCAAGGATTCATGAGCTTCTCTTTTCATCATGACTTGGATAGGAAGAATGAGAGGAGAGATAGAAAACGTGAAGGTTTTCTTTTTTAAAGTACTTTTTATTAGTTCTGCAGATTAATGGGTTTTGTTTTGGCCAATTCATACACACACACATAATACACTTCGGTCATGTTCACACCTCCATCACCTGCTTTCCCTGCTCTCCCTATAGTTTCACACTTGGGAGAAAGATTTCAGTGTGTGTATTTTGCTCTATTGGCCCAACTTATTCAAAAGAGACAACAGTATTTTTAAATAAAAAGAGATCATTGGACTACAAAGACACAGAGGACACTAGACCACCAGACCACGGTACTGAGTCCGGCTGCTCCCGGCCCAGAGGTAGGGGCTTCTGAGCCATCGTCCCACTGCTCCTGGTCCAGAGGAAGGGGTTTCCCAGCCACCATCCCTCCCACTGTTCCCAGCCCAGAGGAAAGGGCTTTTGGGCCACCTTCTGTCCCGCTGCTCCTGGCCCAGAGGAAGGGGCTTCTGGGCCACCATAACTCCCACTGCTCCTGGCCCAGAGGTAGGGGCTTCTGAGCTGCCATCCCACTGCTCCTGGACGAGAGGAAGGGGCTTCCCAGCCACCATGCCTACCGCTGCTCCCAGCCCCCAGGAAAGGGCTTTTGGGCCATCAGCCCTACTGCTGCTTCCGACTCCTGTCCCACCTCTCCAAGCTCAGAGGAGGTAATCTGTGCAGGCGCCAACAGCACCCCCCCAAGTCAAAATGAGAAAACAAGTAAATAAGTCTCAAAACCAGACTTCCAGATCACCTACAGCAACCCCAAAGGAAAATGAGATGGAACACTCTGATACTCAACCA
>NW_004624756.1:17532146-17644662 GCF_000247695.1 Heterocephalus glaber
GGGTGAAGGGAGGGCTAGGAATGGGGAAAAAATAAGAACCAAGATGCATTATGTAAAGGTACAATTCCCAATGAGAAATGTAATTATGTTGTATACCTACAATGTACCAATAAAAGAATTTAATTTTTTAAAAAAAGAGATCATTGGCTGGGGATTTAGCTCAGTGGTTCTGCTGTCTGCCTCACAAGCACAGGGTCCTGAGTTTGATCCCCAGTACCAAAAAAAAAAGAGAGATCATTATCATCTGTTTGTCAAATTTAAACCTTTCTGAAATCAATTATGATACAGTTTTAAGAATAGTAAAACTAACAGATGTTCAAGTTTTTAAAAATAGGAAAACTTCAAATATTTCTTGCATGTCTACATCATAATATACTAAATTTGAATCAGCTTTATCAATGGAGCAAACTATCAACTGAACACCTCTGCCCAAATTATTATGTGTGAACATGATAGGTGTATAGAGATTAATGAAACAGTGCTTTTAGGAAATGCTGAACAACTTTAATAAAAACTTCCTTCATTGTGATCAATTCATTTGATGTATTTGTAATTGTTCAAAGGGTAATATTTATGGAGTGTCTACAGTTTCTCAGTGTGGGAAGGATAAGAACATTATACAAGGTCACCCTTAGCAGTGGGCTTTAAGCCCAGTCACAAAACCTATGTGTGCTCCACTTTTACAAAAGTTTACAACAGAAATTTCTGCATTTTTTTAAGGCATGCAATTTTAAAAATCTACAATGCAAAGATGCAAAGTTGTATAAATATGAAGTGTCATCTACACAAATAGCATGATTCCTTAAAAAATATGGTATGATTTTATGAATAAATATTAGCTCTTCTACTGATATCTGTGTTAGTCAGCTTTCTGTTGCTGTGACAAAATACCTGAGATAAACTACTTAAGAAGAGAAAAGATTTCTTTGGCTCCTGGTTTCAGAGATTTCAGTCCATGGTCACTTGTCACTGTTGCTTGTGGACCTGTGGTGAGGCAAAATATCACAGCAAGAAGCTGAGGCAAAGGAAATCCAATCCCCTCATGGCACCTAGAACACAAAGAGAGGAAGAGGATGAGGTCCTGGTATACCCTTCAAAGACATACCCAATATGATCTCACTTTTTTTCACTAGGCTCCACCTCTTAAAGTTCCAGCACCTCCCCATAGCACCACCTTGGACACCAGGCCTTTAAGATATAGCCTCTTGGGGACACTCCAGTTGCAAACTAAAATGATCTATATGTGACCTTGGGCATGTGAATTAACCACTTGAACCCAGAGCTTCCTTGGGTGTAAACCAAGAAGAATGATATTGACATCAAGCACTTGAGGGTTAGTAAACATTAAATGACTCTGAAGTCCCTTCACCCTTTGAGTCCCAGTGAGATTCTAGAAGAAAAAGAAATCATTTGGAAGAGAATGCAGGTGGACTGTTATCTGTTCATGCCAGGACTTCTTCCATCAGATTGCCCTGTTTTGCTCGAGTTTTGGAAATGGTTGGTGTTTCCTTTGGAAGAGCAATCCTTGATTCTCTTCCCCACCCCCACGATCCCTCTTTAGCTGCAAGATCAGCTTTCAGTTAAAATGGATAATTTCTCTTCACTGCAGCCCACAGCACCAGAGCGGAGCCTGGCCATGTATCCCTAGAATTAGAACTGATAATGAGGCTGCTCTACGTGTGCTGCTGAGTCTTCCAAGAGCAAGAACTGCTGCGCTCCTTAGATTCCTATTCCATAAGCCACAGGATGTAGGACCAGAGAAAGAGGACAAGCACTTTACAACACAAGACAGTGGAGCAAATTTAATGCTGGTGTTTTTATTGATTAAACTTCAGTCAACAAGAAAGCGGTTTTATTTGATCATGGTTCACTGCTGAGAACATTCTTCCCAAAAATTTCACATCAAATTAGGCTGATAATGATTTTTTAAAAAGCAAACATAGTTGTACAGATGATATGAACCAAGCCTGAGTTATCACAAATATCTCTTACTGCTCTTCAGGGTGGCAGGCGCTTCCCGTTGGCTAGAATGCTGGTGTCAATAGCAAAAAATAGCAAGAGAAATTATTTTAAACTTTAAAAATTTCACTCTTCTGGTTGAATCAAGAATCACAGTTTTTTTCTTTAAGTAAAATGAAGCATCAGGCATAGATTTTTGTTATATATCACCCCTATGGGTACATTTTTTAAAGTTTCTTCTTTATCTTATGTGAGCATCTAAAGACGTGCAGTAAAATAGTTAACATTCCCAAAACTTTTTCACAGAGTCTCACATTTTTTAATCAGAGACATCTTATGCTTACATTTTGACATAGAATGTCGTTTTTGGTACTGGTCATAGGTCATGCAGTATTTCTTAAATAAATCTGTAGAAGACCATAAACTCACCTACAGTGATCACTGTAAACCAACAGTGATTGTAAGATACATTCCCACATAGAGATATTCAAGTACATGTTTGTAGTACACAATGTTCACATTCCTTGTGTGGCGTTGGCCCAGGTACATAACACATCTTAATTTCTTTTTCATCCTCTTGTCCCTCTCTCCCCTCTCCACTCCCTCCATTTCTGGATCCCTTTCCCCTTTGAGAAAGATCTATCTCTGTACTTCCTGCTATCTTTTATTTTGTTCTTTATTTATACTACTTTCTAAATTTCCTAACATGAACATTATTACTTGTTAGTTTATAAGATCATACTATCTGCACATTTTAATGCATGCTGCCCTATTTTTAGGTAATAAAAAGTTAAAATTCTCTGTACTGCATACCAAAAGCAAATTGTCAATTTGATCATTTTTGCATTGACTCTTTCCAATAAATTAATTTTTGAGCATGCTGATATAAAAGATTCTTTAAAATTTGTATCTAAAGCCTGATGTTAAATGGAAGGAGACCAAGTTAAGGTACTTTGGAGTCAACAAAAGCTCTTTTCAAACCCCTGGCCTGGCCAGCTGTGGTATATTTAAGCAGATCCTTCTGTTCTCCCAGATCCTGTGGTCTTCAAGGGCCCTCCTTTGTCATCAAAAAGAAATTCTCTCTGACCTCATGGTTCTGGTGAGGGACACTGCAGGCTGCTGGTGGCTGTGTCTATAGACTATTCAAAACAGCATAGAGAAGCTAAGAAAACTGGAGATCATATTTCAGCCAGATAATCAACATCTCAAACTGGTCCACTTCAGTGTAGACCAGTCAGTGAGGTAGGACAGAGTTATGGACAGAACTACGTTCCCCAAAATTCCTATATTGAAGCCTATTGAAGATATTGAATGTATCTGAAGTACATTTAGTACTTCCAAATATGACCATATTAGGGTGTTTAAAAGGAAGATTCATTTAAAAATGAAGTCATGAGAGTGGGTCCCACTCCAATTTCACTGGTGTTCTTACAAAAGAGGTGATCAGAACTGGACATGGTGAACACACACCTATAATTCCAGCATTCGAGAGGCTGAGGCAGAAGCATTGAGAGCTTGAGACCAACCTAAGGTACTTAGCAAGACCTTGTCTCAGGGAGAGAAAGAGACAGACAGGCAGGCAGGCAGACAGACAGACAGACAGAGGCAGAAAACAGCCATCTACAAGCCAAGAAGACAGGCCTCAGGAGAAACCAACTCTGCTGACATTTGACATTTATCTTCACTTTCAGAACTGTGAGAAAATAAATGTCTGCTGGCTAAGCCACCCAGCGTTGCACTGTTTGTAGTAACCCCAGGTGACTAATACAAGTGTACACGATAGTGACCCTGAATCGGTGAGACTCTTTGAACAGAACTTGAAACTCAGAAATATTCATCTGATGCCCCTCAGCCTGTACATCATCGGCCTGATGCCTCTACCAAAGCTTAATTCCCAAACTCTCCTTAGCTGCTTCTCTCAAATTTCTCCCACACCAAACCTTCACAGTTGCTTAAACTTGTGCCCAAGGGACTGCTTCGGAATCCTGAATCCAGCTGGGATGCTTTGGTCCCAGTAGATAAAGGGCAGACAGCAGAAAATAAAATAAAAAGCCAGAAAAAGACACCACTTGGTTAACCATCCCTTTTATAGATAGTTCTGAATTTCTTGTACCTAACAAGATGGAAATGAAAGTTTATAGTGTAGAAAAAAGAAACTGATGGATTATTAGCCTGACACTCTCCGTTTGCTAAACATAGATAATAGATTCATTACCTCCCCCCCTCAACAGTATGGGTTTGATTGCCTTCTTGCCTACAGGTAATTCTCCATCAAAATTAAATCTGTCAGCTAGTTCTCAATTTTATAAACTACACAGGCAGGAGAAGAGGCGAGGTCGGGCGGCCTGAGGCTGGCTCTGGGTAGGAGGGAGGTTATCTTTCCCAGGGCTACAATAGTAATCCAAAGTTCCTCCGAACTAAGGTCCCTGGATCTACCTGCATTCACGGTCCCATAGTGACATCTGCTGGTCAGATCCCAAACAACAGCCTGGGTGGGGAGGAAACGGCCAGGCTGTAGGCACCACTGTGCTCAGAACGGTGCACACGCAGCCCTGGTAGGTGGAGTCCCTTAGTTGTGCCTGTCCTGGCTTACATTGCATGCCAGATAAGGCATAAATATGTCCACATGCTTGTAGCAAATACACAACAGCTATCTGAATGCGTGGATGCTTTATCTTTTATAGGTTCCTTTTCTATTCTCTTACTGATGCTTGAGGAAAAAATGTTGGTGCTTTACACAATTCTGCTGAGCCTGGTGGTGTGTCTGTTACTTTCTTGTCACTGAGACACAATACCTGACACCCACAATTTAAAGGAGGAGAGGTTTATTTTGGCTCACAGTTTGTAAAGGTTCCAGTACGCGGTTGCCAAGGCACAGTGGCATGGCAGAGAGGCGTCACAGAGGAGAAACAGCTCATGGCAGGGCAGCAGGAACAGAGAGAGATCAAGGAAAAAGGGAGGAAGAGAGATCCTTCCAGACCACATCCCTCCAACCAGGCTTCACCTCCCTACAACACAGTTAGCTATAAATTCATCAATGGGCTAATCAATCCACTGATGAGTATCACACACCCATGATCCAGTCACTTCCCAAAAAAACACCTACAAGCGCATGAAGCTTTGGGGGGACATCTAGATATAAACCCTAACACGGGACATGCATGTCATCCTTGCATTCTGGAAGACCGAGGCAGAAGAATCACAGGTTCAACCTCATGATGAGGAACTAAGTGGCTTAGCAAGACCGAGTCTCAGAATAAGAAATAAAAAGGGGGCCCAGGGATTTAGCTCATTATTTCCTCTGCCTGCCTCACAAGCACAAGGTCCTGAGTTCAGTCCCCAATACCAAAAAGAAAAGAAAAGAAATAAAAAGGGCTGGGGATGTAGCACAGTGCATTGGTCCTGGGTTCAGTCCCCAGTACTGCAAAAAGTCAACTACCCTTTCTCTCCCTGACACCCAGCTCTCTCAGCTGAACTAAATTAGGGAAGGTTCTTATACTTTAGCAATGAGAGGGGGAGAGAGAGAGAGAGAGAGAGAGAGAGAGAGAGAGAGAGAGAGAGAGAGATCACTTGTATGTAATAAAGATGAATGGAAAAGTCCCAAAACATGTCTAGATTCCAGCACTACCTGATATCAACAGCTACTCACTTGCACTGCCCTCTTCCTCAAAGACACCTGTAGGGATGCCATTACATGAATGTTCACGCTTGCTTCTGATTCTTTACTCATAATCTTGTAGTCCTTTCTTTTAAAAGTGTGTCCCTTACATTGTGTATGTTTCAGACTTCAAGAAAAAAAGTGAGTTGAGTTCCATCCCTACTGGGCTGTACACACTGGTGCAATGATTCTATGCCTACTATCTGCTCAGCACTGTCCAGGCAGTGGGACACATAGCAATGGGACAGGAAATCTTCCAGGAATTTCCTGTTAAAGAGCCACATGAAACAACCAGCCATCCATGCAGTATTTAACTAATGACCAAATCATGTGACCAAGATTATATACACAGCAGCCAAGAAATTCAGAGGGGAAAGAGAGGTTATTAGAGAACTGGAGCAATCTTGGAATGCTTCATTGAAGAAATGAATTTTAAATGGAGCCAGAAAATTACGGACAAGAGGTAAAAAGAAGGGTCCAACCTCTAACCAAGAGGGTAGCGTAAGTGGAAACCTAAAGGGGAGAGGGTGGAGCACAGCGGAGCTTGGGGGAAGCTGGCAGTGTATTGGGAAGTTGGGAAGACATTGTACAGAATGGGATAGGACCCAACTATAGAGGACAAAGGAAGCATCTTGGGAATTTGGATGTGAGTCAGCACTCAAGGGGAGAAAGGCCACACCAGGCTAATCCTGTGGCCTTTTACAGTGCTTACCGTGTCCTTATAACTTGCTAGAAATTGAATCAGCGTTGCAATACCATTGGATGGAGGGTGACTTCTTGCTGGATGGTCTGGACAGTGCCAGGCTCATCCTCACCAGCCATAGCCCTATCACTGTGAGTCCTGGGCCCAGGGATGGAGGGTCAGATCATTAACCCCCATCGTGCTCTGCTGAAGAGCCTGGCTGGCTGGCTGTAGACAAGGCAAACAGACCCTGGCTGCAAATCTTACAATATGCAATTTTTATACCAAATTCTAATTTTTATTCATGACGCCCTCTCCACTTTCAATGTCTTTTTAGCCTCTTGGCACTCTGAATATACCAGCTTCCTGCTCTCCTTAAATACCCACACTATCTGCAATACTATGTCTTCCAAATAATTAAAGGAGGCTTTACATGTTGCCATATAAAGGTTTTGAAATAGCCCCTTAAAAAATGTAAAGGTCTCTTTTTGTAACCTACCAAAGTGCCAGAATCCTCAGAACTTAGTGCCATTTCGTATGGATTAATTAATTCAGTATCATGTTCAAGCTTCTTAAATGCAGAAATTGTAAGTCATCTCCCAGGGCACAGCAGTTGCCTAGCACATAAGAGGTGTTCCATAAATATGTGTTGGATAAACAGATGGATCTTTGAAAGAATACACTTAAATGGAGAAACTGAACATCTTCATGGGTTGGGTGCAATAGGAGTAGACTCACCCCATTCCCCTTGTGGTCAGGATCAGTATCACAAAGACATCAACCAACTGGAACAAGAGGAAGACCATCAAAAACTTATGGAGAACTAATACTTTAAAAGGAAAGTTACTAAAGACCAACTCCACCTCTCAGATTGGCTTGGCAAGGCCTTACTGGTAACCTAGGCCCTGGATGAAACCACTTCATCATCAAGCCACCTCATGCTCCATCGTGCAGCTTTGACTACCCAGCAGGTCCACGCCAGTGCTCATCCCACAGTGGGATGGCCTGGGCTGACCCATCCCACTAACCATTACTAAGTGCTCTGTGTATACACTTGGCCTTCTGTATCTGAGGATTCCACCTCCACAGATACAACCTACCATAGATTGAAATTATTCAGAAAAAAAGAATGGATCTGCAGTTAACATGTACAGATTTTTCCCTAGACAACACAGTATGATTACTTATATGGCATTTGCAAGGTATTGGGTATTATAAGTCATCTAGAGATGATTTTAAGTATACAAGAGGCTGTTGACAGGCTCTGTGCAAATACTAAGCTGTTTCGTGTAAGGTATCTGAGCACTGAGCTACCAGACAGGAGTCTCTGTCTCACTCAATATTCCTGTTCTTTGTGTCCCAAACAAAAAATTAAGCAGGACACACAGAAGTAGTAAGAAAGAGATTTATTAAAGGGAAATGTGTACACTCTACAGAGCAGGAGTGGGGAATGAGAAAACTCAAGAGTGAGTTTGACTCAGAGTGGCCCTGTCTGCGTTAGTTTTTGAGATATTTCTTGGGGCCTCTCCCAGGTCTTGGGAATCTGGAGAGGCACCCAATAGGACTCTTAACTCATTGAAAACCTGAACCTGCAGATTAGAAAGGGGAATATTTTATTTTAGAGGTACCTGGAACCAGCACAGCTTGGAAATCCATCTTTGAGGGGAGTCGAAACTGCAGTGCTAATGACACTATAATGACCTTGTGGTAACTCTTGGTTACCTTGAAGCAATTAGGGTGCATGCTCCTTGGGCTCATGCCAGAGGTCAAGGAAGCATGATAAGGGGAGGGGCATATTTTTTAGGCTCATGTCGGGATATTGAGGAAATATCTGGAGAGCACGGGACTCTTTTGGTCTCCAAGAATCAGAAAGCATCCTGTCTGTTGTGAGCCTTAGGCCAGGATCTCTCTCACACCATCTCCTGCCTCATTTTGATGCACAGTCCCACTTAAACACTGTTATAATTTAGATCTAAAATATCCTCTAAAGGCCTCATATATTCAGAGGTAGGGCTTTTGGAAGGTGAGCGGACCATTGGTCCTCTGTGGATTAATCCACTGGTGAATTCACGGCTGAATGCAATACTAGGCGGCAGGGCCTGGTTGGAAGTGGGTTACTGGGGGTCTGCCTGGAAGAGTGTCTTCTTGTCCCCAGCTCCTCCCTTCTCTCTGTTTCCAGGTTGGCGAGAGTTAAGCAGCTCTCCTCCACCATGCGCTTCTACTATGCCAGCTCTTCCTTGGAGCCAGCTGACCTCAACTGAAACAGGGAGCTAAAATAAAACTCCTTTACATGATAAGTGTCAGGTATTTTGCTCCAGTGATGGCAAAGTGATTAATACAAGTACTGAGGGATAACTTGATTTCACTTCTTTAGCCTGATGACTAACCTATGAGGTGGATAGTACCACTTTAGGAATATTTCATTTTACAGATGAAAAAGCTGTAGATCCTGCTTCAGGATCCACTTCTAATAAGTAGTAGGAATTATGTTAAGTAGAAGCCAGGTGCTGAAAAGTACTTATTAGCAGATGAGTGGATTTTAAATGTGGCGTATTCATAAAGAGGAATGTTACTCAAAAAAAAGTTACTTAAAAAAAAATAAAACTAATGATACAGCCAACAGCATGGGTCAATCTCAAAGTAATTGTGGGGAATGAGAGACCAGAAAAGTACATTCTGTATGATTCCACTTACATTGCGTTCTGAAAAATAGAAACTAATTTATAGTGTCAGAAACACATCTGTGGTGGCCTGCGGAGGAGAGGTGGAGGGTGGGGAAGAAAGGGTAGATAAGGGTGATGGATGTGTTCATTACCTTGATTGCAGTGGTGGTTTTACGAGTGTGTTCAAATGTCACAGCTCATCACTTTGCACCCTCGAAAGGTATGCACTTATTGTATGTCATTATGCTTCAATAAACCTTTAACAAAAGATATTTACCATATGATGTTTACATAAAGTTTCAGCAACAGGCAAAACTAACACATGCAATTTGAAGTCAAGGAGGTGGTTACTCAGGATAAGTAACTGGAAGGATTTCCAAGGGGTGCAGGAGATGTTTCTTCTTGATCCAGGTACTGTTGACACAGGTGTGTTCTGTTTGTCAAATTTCACCGAGCTGTACATTTGGCACACTTTTCCATATGCAAGTTGTCCAGCAGTAGAAAGGTTTTTTTCTTTTAAAATGTCAAAAAATCCTCATAAATTATTTGTAGCTGAAAAATAATAGTTGCGTGATTGCATTCATTTATCATCTACTTTTGAATTTTGAAGGCTTTCTGGGGGGTTTTTGCTTGCAAGTGTCCATGACAGAGAACACAACTGGAGCTTGGAGGTTGTAGACATAGGAGCGAGTATTGCAGGGCCTGAGAGAAGAACGCACACACCTGCTCACCATGGTGCCAGTATCTGTCTCCAGCGTCTGTCTGCAGATTCTGATACTTCTGTCATTTCATTGTGCCCTTAATTTCAATCACTGTCATCTACACTCTCTTCTTCCATGGGTACTGAGGAAGGCAAATCTATGTACCAATGGTCCACATCCACACACATAAACTAACTGAAAAAGCAGACCAGCTGTGTCGAACTCCCCAAGATGGGATTACACTGTTGCGGACAGCTGACCTCAGATAAGAAATGGAAATGCCTAGACACTTTTATGAACCCATCATTTTTACCACTTAATATATTAAAAAAAAGAAAACCCTATTGCCACCGATTGATTACTTTAATGAATAAATGTACAGTCTATGATTTGGTGGCTGGAATAGATTAAATTTCCCTGGCTGGCAAGAATGGTCCTAAATAAAAATGAATGGAAGATTTATCTTTTCCAACAACTTCCCCTATCATGCAAAAAAAGATAGAAAATCAGGTTGAATTTCAAAGGACGGTGATCTTTGTGTTTATTTTATAAACTATCTCCTAGTTCCCATGAATGCCCAACAGAATAAAACAAAAAAATACAATATCTCAGATTGTATGTTTAATTAAATTTAAACTATTTCTAAATGTCAATGACCTACTTTATATATTTTTCAAATATGTATTTTTTAAAAACACTACTCTCTTCTCATGCAAAAGCCTTTGCAATTCCCCACTAGACTCCATCAAATAAGAGATAAATGAAAATAATTACAACTACTTATGACTATGCTTTAAAATGGGGAAAAGATACAAAAATAAAGAGCTGAAAATTGAGTTCCGTGTCGAGTATCCACTATTTACCAGGTGCTGTACTATGGATCATACATATAAATAAAAATAAGATTCAGATACCAAAAAGTAGGATGCTGATTTTGCAAAATGCTACAACATATGACAGTGGCTTCAGGACCCAGTGGTTGGTAGAAGCTCCTCAGGCCCTGAGAAACTACCAGCAGAATCTTGGAGATAGTCTCAAGAAGCCATTAACAGAAGCTACAGGGTACTCATTATGTAGAAGCAAAAAAAAAATTAGTGACACTGTTGTCTAAGAAAACATAGAAACAGAAAAATGCAGTTCTGGAAAGAATATGGCAGGGTAGTGATCAGTAGCAAAATTCAGCCTCTCCGAGATCCAGAATCCAGACGTTGGAAAATAACTTGGAGAAAAAAAAGAAACAGATCATCAGGAATCAGGCAGGAAAAATTAGAAACTACTGAGAAGTTGGAAGAAGGGTCCACAACACAGAGAAAGAAAGAAAGTAATATGGACTCTCTCCCCAGCTCTCCCAGCTAACAGAGAGGAGCCAGGCTTCCCGGAAGAAAGATCAGCACATAGGGCTAGGAGATCCAGAGAAATGGCAGTGGATTCTTTGTCCTTTGTGAAACACCCCAACAGCATGGGGTTTTTCTCTGAGGGGACTCCTGCCACAACTTGGGCAACAGCCCGAGTGGTATTCAAGCATGGGAGCCTGCCATCTCGAAAGAGAGAGCTTGATCAGGTGCAGTTCTGGGAAGGGGTTGATTATTTAAATCTGGAACTCAGAGTGACTTTAACACAACTTCACTTCAGGGCTCCCAGTATTACCCTCCCACAGTGTCTGGATGAGAGACAGCCACAGGAGACAGCTGCAGACAGGGAACTGACTAGAAAGAGATCCCTGAAAAGTTTAAATACAGGCCAAGAAGGATACAGGCCCCACTCCCTGGGGCCAGAAGCCTGGTTTGAATTGTGCTCAGAAACAGCTGGATCTGAAAGTGCCTGTGGCATAGTACTGAAACCCTTGCCCTGCTGTCTACACCCAGCACAGATCTGAGGTCTGATTGCCTTCCCTATCTATCAACACCAGCAAGGACATGTCCTGGTGTGGACACTGCCACAGCCTGGGGCAAAGAGAGAGGCCTCTGGAATAGGGGGCATCTCACAAACGCACAGGTCATCAGGCTAGGTAGAGAACACCAAGACTTGCCGGTCCTAGAAGGAAGCTAATCATTCAAAAATACAGAAAACACATTTTTTTCTTCTCATTTTGGACTCATTTTCTACTTTTTCTTGTTCTTTTTTCTTCTTAAATTTTATTGTTTAATTTTTTCTATTTTCATATTATTTATTTTTTATTTTTTATTTTTTTTGTATTAAATTCTCTTATTGGTACATTGTAGGTATACAACACAATTACATTTCTCATTGGGAATTGTACCTTTATATAACGCATCTTGGTTCTTATTTTTTCCCCATTCCTAGCCCTCCCTTCACGTCCTCCACCCTTCCCTATTTACAAAGACTTTATTTCCATTTTTTCCATTTCTCATCATTTTTTCCTTTCCCTTCTTTCCTTTCCCCTGCCCCTCCCACTACCCCTACCCCTTTGGACCTTTTCTTCAAGGGTGAAAAAATAAGAACCAAGAGAGACTATGTAAAGGTGCAAATTTCCAATGATGAATGTCATTATATTGTATACCTAAAATGTACCAATTATTAGAATGAATAATTGATAATTTATTTTTAAATTTTTATCTTCTATTTCTCACTGGTTTTTTCTATTACTTTTATTTAATTTTATAAATATCCTTCTACTCAATACAATCCTTTGTCTCACTTTTCTTTGCTCCTTCTCATCTCCTATTTTTTAATTTTTCAAATTTTTCTTTTTGCATTCTCCCATTCCCAACCCCTCATCTTGAATCATATCACCATTAAGCTGTATTCATTTTTAGATAGTTAATTTTGTGTTTCTACTATTGAAGTCTTTTCTATCTTTAGTGGAGATACAGATAGTCCTCATTTAATGACCTACCTGATAAAAGCCATTTATGACAAACCAAGGTCCAACATCATATTGAATGGGAAAAAGCTAAAAGCTTTCCTTCTAAAATCAGGAAGAAGATAAGGGTGTCCACTATCACCTCTCTTGTTCAATAAGGTTCTTGAAACATTAGCCAGCATAATCAGACAAGAGAAAAAAATAAAAGGTATATGTATAGGAAAGGATAAAGTCAAATTTTCATTATATGCAGATGACATAGTCCTCTACATAGAAGACCCCAAAAATTCCATCAAATGACTCCTAGAATTAATAATCAAATTCAGTAGCTTACCAGGACACAAACTAAACACACAAAACTCAATAGCATTCCTGTATACCAATAATAAACTCACAGAGAAAGAAATTGGGAAAATAATACCTTTCAAAATAGCATCAAGAGGGCTGGGGATTTAGCTCAGTGGTTCCGCTGCCTGCCTCACAAGTGCAAGGTCCCCAGTTCAATCCCCAGTACAAAAAAATATATATAGCATCAAGAAAAATTAATACTTAAAAATTAATCTCACCATGGACGTGAAATATCAATACAATGAAAAGTACAGTACTCTGAAAAAGGAGATCAAAGAGGATATCAGAAAATGAAAAGATATCCCCTGTTCCTGGATAGGTAAAAGCAATATAGTCAAAATGGTAATACTTTCAAAATTGATATACAGATTTAAAGCAAACCCAGTCAAAATACCAATAGCATTCCTCACAGAAAAGGATAAAACAATCCTAAATTTCATATAGAACCAAAATAGACCTAGAATAGCAAAAGTAATCATGGGCAATGAGCAAGGCAGAAGAAATCACAATTCCAGACTTCAAGTTATATGACAGAGCTGCAGTGATAAAAACAACATGGTATTGGCAAAAAAATAAACAAAAAAAAACAGACATATAGATCAATGGAACAGAATAGAGGATGCAGAAACAATTTCAATCACATTCAGCTACCTGATTTTTCACAAAGGGGCCAAAAACTTATACTGAAGGAAAGATAGCCTCTTTAACAAATGATTCTGGGAAGCTTGATTATCCACCTGCAGAATATTGAACCTAGACCCATATCTCTCACCATGTACTTAACTAAAATCAAAATGGGTCAAAGAGTTATTGAAATAGGAACACTTAATCTGCTGGAAGATAAAATACATAAAACTCTTGAAAACATGAGTATAGGCAAGGACTCTCTAAACAGAACCTCAATTGTGCAAGAGATAACACCAAAAATCAATGAATAGGACCTATCAAATTAAAAGGCTTCTGCACAGCAAAGAAACAGGCTGAGCCTGGTCTCCGGCCTTGCGGGTGGGACATGTTTCCTTTTGCTTAAACCCCTCAGGGTGTCTCTCTCTAGCCTGACTGTGGCTCCCTGTCTCTCGTGGCCATCCCTCACCCAGTCACTGTGGGCCGTAACACTGGGAGCCCTGAACTAAAGTCATCCCATGGCTGCTCTGTGTCTCAGGCTTAGTCATTCCCTCCCTGGAATGGCTTCCAACCAAACTCTCTCCAGGGTGTATGGCAGGTGCTTGGACTGGAGTCACTCATTCACTGTTGCAGGTCACAGCATCCACCAGTCCATTCCACCACTACATTTCTCTCTGAAGCCCCCTGGAGTCTCTGCTTTCACTTTGTCTCTGTAGATTTGGTCTTCCCTTCTCATGAACCACAAGCTGGGACCCAGGAAGAAAATGCAGATTGTTCCTTCCCTTCTCTGTGTTGCATTCTGTCTCTTAGATTTCTCTGTAGGTTTTAATTTTACTGTCAGATCTTTCCTGATTCCTGGGGATTTACTACCCACCCCAACCCACCCCACCCCACCCTCACCAAGTTATTTTCCTGTGTCTGAGTTGTAGGAAAGGCTGAGTTGTTGTTGCCAACCATATTCCTGACCTAGACAAAGTTTCTAGCTGTCAGCTCTATCCTGTGTAAAATACAGGATACAATCCCACTAAGTTTTAGTTACTGTCTGCCATTACTCTAGACAGAAGTTTCCATGACAACAGAGATTTAGATTCTGGTGGAAGACTAGGGAGGAAAATCCATTAGAAATTTTCCTGAGAAAAACAAGCTAAGATTACTAAGGATACAGTAATGCATTGGTTACAAATGGTTCTGCTCACAAGCAGTTTGGTTTGCAAACAGAAGCGTTCAGCAAAATTTTGCTTCTGTTCAGCAATTCTTCATTAGGTGATGAACAGGACCACGGCCATCTTCCCCAGAATTATGGAACAGTGAAGTTCTTGAAGCACGGTACCACTGTACCTGGAACATAGAACCTGGGGATTTGTAGATTTCTTTTAAAGGAGGTCCCTCTACTCTTTCTGAACAGGAGATCTGTGATGGCCACTCCACTATTGCCTGTTAGAAAAGTAGACCCCAGACAATTTTTTGCTCTAGTTCCAGGCCTTCCAGTCACAATGAACAGTTCTCAGGCACTTGTTCTAGAGAAACAACATTTAAGGAGCCTCATCCTCACCCAGACCTGATTTTTTTATTCACAGCACTGGAGATTGGATGCAGATTCTTGCATCTGCTGAGCAAGCACTCTACCATTGAGGTGCACCCCAGCCTGGACCTGAGCTGGAGGCTGAAGACAAGATGCAATGAGTGTATTTTACAGATAGGAAGGGTGTGCTCTGTGACCAGAAGACAGAATGCAGCTTACTCTGTTTTCCAAAATGGCTGCAACAATAACTTTAGTTCCACATGCCCCTCCAGAACCTTGCCACTATGCCATCAAGACGTGGGGTCTGTTGCCCTCTCCTTGAGTCTGGGTGGTCTTGGTAAACAGAATATGATAGCAATGTCACCAAGGGACTTCCAAGTCTGGTAATTTCAGAAGTACATTTCTGAAAATGTCACTCATCTGTGTGAAAGCTGCAGCTCTCTGCTTATGCATCAAGCTTTAAGATTCCTCCAGTAATTGCCACCAGAAAAGAAAGACATTAAAACACAAATCCAAGACCATCGCTGGAAATGTAAAAGAGACAAAAAGAAAGAACTAAAAGTCCAAGTCAGCACTGGATACCTGCCATTTATCTGACACTGTGATAAGATGGGATATCCACAGAAAAATAAAAATCATCTCTGTCCTCATGCAGTTCATTAGCAGATGGAGAAGACATAATTTAAGCCATTTATATGACATAATATAAGAAATACTAGAAAACATGGTGTTATACAGTGCTTTAGACAAGAAATAGAAGGACAACTAATTCTACTGTGGGGAGACAGAATAATTACATAAAGGTTACATTTGAGTTAAGTATTGAGTTGAAGAATGAATAAGAATTTGCCAAGTAGGCAAAAGACATCAAGTAAATAATTAGGACTAGGCTCGACTATATTTGTGACCAAAAACTACATAATAAAACACACTAAAATGACATAAACAAAACAAAATTTTATTTCTCTATCACATAGGGATTTCTAGAGTTGATATAGCAAGTCTAAAATTATAAGTAAGTCAGCCTTCTTGTTTATCTGCCACAATCCTATGCAGCTTCCTCCTCATGGCCCATGATGGCTGCTACAGTTCAAGTCATCATAGCTACATTCAGAAGAAAGAAAGTCAGCAAGGGTAGTGTCTCACCACATTACACTTGAGCCTAAATCCTACTAACCAGAATTTAACCACGTGACCTCACCTGGACACAAGGGAAGCTGGGAAATGTAGTCTTTGTTTTATTCAATCATGAGTCCACGTAAGAATAAAAGGTTCTGTAACCAAAGGAGAAAAGGAGACCCTGAGAAGGTAGCCATGCTGGGAACACAGTCCGACCTGATCCTCTCAAGAGTGGAGGCAACCGAACTTCAGCAGCTTATCCTGAGCATCACGGGGACCAAGTGGCATCACCACATTCTTCTCTGAGAAAATTCTGATTTTGTCAAATAACCCTAACAAACAGGATGCTTTCCTGATAAAAGGGACAGGCTCACCTGGCAAGCACCTTCTTCTTCCAACCTGGAATGCAGATGCAATGGAGAAACAGCAGCAGCCATCTTTCAACCATGAAGATAAGAACAATACAGGAAAAGAGAATGAGTCCTGGCTCCTGAGGGCATAGTGGAATGGCCCTGAGTGGCCATGGCCAACTTCTTACCATGTAAAATCTCCTTTGGGGCTGGGGATTTGGCTCAGTGGTTTCCCGGCCTGTTGCTCAAGCGCAAGGACCAGAGTTCAATCCCCAGTACCAAAAAAACAAAAAAGAATAAAATCTCCTTTGATGAACCAGTGTAGTTGGCTTTCTGATATAACCAGCCGAATGCAATCTTGTTTTGTAGTACACGTTTGTGGTATATAATGACTACACTCCTTGTGGAGTGTTGGTATGTGTACATAACATGCTTCAGTTCTTTTTTCAGTCCTTCCCCCCACCCCAAGATCTCTTAGTCCCCTTCCCATTTGCAAAAGATCTAGCTCCCTATTTCTTTCATCTATTTTTTTTGCTCTTTAATCTATTTATACTTTGAGATTCTCATAGAAGAGAAGCCATACAATCCTTAAGCTTGTGTGTCTGATTTAGTTCAGTCCACTTAATATTTTGGTCTCAAAGTGCATCCATCTCCCTAAGAATGACTCAAGTTTGTTCTTCTTTATGAGAGAGTGGTACTCCAGTATGTGTAAATACCACATTTTCTTTATCCATTCATCTGTTGATGGAAATATGGGCCACTTCCAAGATTTAGCTATTATGAATTGTGCTGTTATAAATACAGGCATGCATGTATCATTGTGATACAATGTCTTTAAATCTTTCAGGATGGTACCTAGAAAAGGAATAGATGGGTTGAATGGAATTTCTACTTTTAATTATTTGAAGAATCCCCATACTGATTTCCACAGTGGTTTTACTAGTTTACATTTCCACCAACAATAAAGAAGGGTTCCTTTTCCCCTGTTGCCTCACCAGCACTTGTTATTATTTGATTTCTTCATGATAGCCATTCTTTCTGGAGTAAGATGCAATCTCAATGTTGTTTTAATTTACATTCCTCTAATGACCAGCTATGTTGAACATTTTTTCATGTGTCTTACATGATAGACCAAACTGTCATTGCAGACAGCTTCAATTCATTTCCCTGCTGCGCTTCACCCTGCCTTACCATCCTCCTTCATACAGCTGCCCGAGTGACTATCACAGGTGAAGACCAAACTGTATCACGGACCTGCTTAAAGCTTCTGAAAGCTCCCCAGTGTGTCTGGAATAAAACTCCAAGGCTCTATCGTGGCCTATACTGTCCTGGGCCTTACACGGCCCTCTGAGCTCAGCTCCTGGCTCTCTCCTGTCTCTTCACTAAGCTCTCTTCCAACTTTGTTCAATGAAGCTGCCCAGAAACCTCCACAGAGCTGGGCCTGTCAAATCACTCAGGTCTCATTTCAAATGCACTTCCCTACATAGGCCTTTCCTCCTTCCTAGCAAATCCCTGTTTTGTTTTCTTAACCGCACTTATCACTACTGAAATCATGTAAAGTATTTGCTATTTGTTTGTTTATTTCTCGATCCAAAAGACAAGACAATGCTGTACATAGATGAATTATCCTTTCAGGAGCAAAATTTAAAAAACAGTAGTTTCCTCTATTTCAGAAAACCCAGAAACAACCCATTCATGGATAGAGGTGATATAATACCCAAGATTTTGAATCATGTATTACTAAAAAATAGAATCACTCCATTCTCTTTCCTTGCTTCCTCCCAGATTATGAGGCTGAGAATGCAACTTAGCCAAAATACTCATAAAGTCATCTCAAAGCTTCCCATTCATTTGGAGATTTACAGATTTGAGTCTTAAGAGAAGTTTGCTCAGCAATAAGCCCTCAGAAAGAAACTCCTACAGGACTAGGAGAGAGAAATTTGAATCCACAGAGTGAGGGCATTATAAAAAATGGACCAACACATCTCTCCCTAATAAACAGAGAGCTAAGGCAAAGTGTAAACAAGGGAGTCAGGAAAATATTGTTATTTTTATAAGTTTAAATTAGGAGTCACAAATTCAAGTGCCCATAGGGCCCAGGAAACAAGAAAAATAGGAGAAATGGGCTAGTGCAAGATGATAAATAGTAACTAATTCACTGCCTTAGTTCTAGGGGATACTAGAGAGAGGAAACGGTCTATATTGAACAAATCTGCAGTGTTGCCAAAGTTTTCCTATTCCTCAGGAAAAACTGGCTATCTGAATTTTTATGTTAAGTCCTTGATTTAAAGGGCTGGAAGCTAATCTAAATTTTAAACTGCATGCAGGCTGTCAGAAGGGATAAACAAAACACATGCTCGCCCTTCTCCCAAGGGTGGCCTTCTAGACTGAAGAACTTAGACTTAGAGAATGATAGAGATTGGGAGAGAGACCAATCCCAGTGAGTATAAGATGGGGTTTTCTGAAAGATCCATGGATATACACATCACAGAAATTAGAGAAAAAGAGCACTTTAGTGAACTTACATAAATTTGTGGGCAGAAGAAAAGAAATCAGGACCTAGGATCCAGAATCCGGAAGGGCATCGCATGGGAAAGGTATTACTTCTAAAATGGGGACCAGGTCTTGAAACAGTATTTAGTCAGGATTAGAATCAGATTTTAAGCACCTTTCTAGCCTTTCTTCCTTTTGTTGTCTTTCCTTAAAGCTGTTTTGACCCACCAGTAAAGGCTGTGGTGTGGAAGGAAACAAAGGGAGAGAACAGAAAAGGTGTGTGGTGTTTACCCTGTATCCCCACCCCACAGGCGTCTTAGGGAAAGAGCAATATGTAGCCATGAATTGTATCCAGAACTACCAGACACTAGCAGATAAACAAGTCGCTGTCCACAGCAGAACTGGGAGTGAAGATGAAGAAGACAGCCCAGAAGGGGTAATCAAAACCTTTTTCCACTTATATTAAGAAAGTGGCTCTTTCAGTGTCCATTGGCAGATGAACGGGTAAAGACAGTGTGTGGCATATACATAATGGAATATTATTTGGCCATAAGTAGAATGAAATCCAGTCATTTGTGGAAACATGGATGAACATGGAGGATATTGTGTTAGTTGAGATAATCCAGACACAAAAATACAGCTACTGGTGGTTCTGCCGCCTACCCTGAAAGCGTAAGGACCAAAGTTTGATCCCTAGTACAAAAAAAAAATACAGCTACTGCATGACCTCACTTACATATGAAAACTAAAAACGTTGAACTCATAGAAGTGGAGAGTCGAATAGTGGTGACCAGCAGCTAGTATGGGAGGAGGGGATAGAAAAACATTGAATAACAGACACCAATATATAGTTAGACAGTGGTAATAACTTCTAGTGTTCTGCAGCACAGTAACATGACTATAATTCACAGTACCTTGTATATGAAATATATTATATATCATATAGTTCCTCGTTTTATATAGAGAGAGGGATAGAATCTTGAAGGTGCCAGACACTAAGAAATGATAAACGTGTAAAGAGACAGAAATACTAGTAACCCTGCTTTAATCATTATACATTGCATATATGTATTGGATTATCACACTGTACCCCATAAATACAGTTATGTTTTGGTTAAAAGGGGGGCCTCTCCAGATAGGAAAGCCGATCCTTACGTTGCCTATAAAATAGAACTGTGGAACCTTTTCAGAGGCCATCCAATCTAGCAGTTTCCATATTTTTAGCCTCTGTCTTCTAAAGAAATTTTATAATTATTGAAGCTAAGTGATCTGTAATAGGAATTCATTAAATTATTCCCTCTATTTGGGTATATGTATTTTCGGTAGTAAATATTTTAAAGAAATATTGCATTGAAATTTAATATACAAAGCAGATTGAACACATGTAGTTTTAAAACTGCGGAAAGATTCTTCCACTATTTCGCTTACTTCCTAAGAATCAAAGAATTCTTGGCAGATGATTTGCAATTGCTTAAATACTTAATAATGAGGAGGAGCACACTAATTTCAAGGCAGTATTAGCTGGATGGCTCTGCTTGTGAGAAAATATTGATCCAAAATATGTCTTCTTACAGCATTAAGTGAGAATGAGACAATTCTTACATCGCAAAAGTGTTCTTATTCTTTTTGTTATCCAGTGCCTTTTCAAAGATTCTCAAATAACTAGCAAAGTCTGGTACTCTGTATCACACTAACATACGCCTCAGAGTCTGCTAGAGAGATGCTAAGGGCTCTATTTCTGTCCTCCGGGTTAAAAAGATGTAAGCGAAATATCTGAGTAAAATTAGGATACCTACAGGCAATAGCTGACAAAGGGTTGCACTCTGTGCTACATAATAGATTGAGAGGTTTTTGAATATGATGATACTCTCCATCCTCACCTACCTGTCAGCGCCACATCAGTTGTTATTAATCTAACACCAGAGAGCTGAGAAAGAGGTGCAAGCTAGTGTGAGCACACATAGCAGGAACAGAGACGGCAAAACCTCCTTGGAGATGCTTGTTCACAACAAACTTTATGGGAATTTGAAAAATGCTCCTCAATTTCGAGGATGCCTGATATAAAATCAAATAAAGGACAGGAACACAAGTTTCAGTCACCTAACTTCAATGCAAAAGCTGAGTAAGATGGGCAGGCAGGTCATCTGTGCAACTCCTAGCAGCTCCCTGGGAACACGTGCCTCACTTCCTGCCTTTCTACCCCCAGCCCCTCAATTACAGTGGACCCACTCCCAGCATCGGCTGATTTGAAGACACGTTAAACATCCGTATGCATTTCAGCAGAAGGTATTTCTGGGGAAAATGTGTGTAGTTGGCAGGCAGAGTTTGTTTTGGTTTGGTTTGGTGGTTTTTTGGTTTTGGTTTTGGCAGTATTGGGGCTTGAACTTGGGCACATACTAAGTCACATCCTTAGCATCCTCCCCCATTGTTTAATTTTTTTGAAACAGGATCTTGCTGTTTCACATCTGCCTCATCTGCTGAGGGCCTTCTTGCTGGTGGGCCATCTGCAGAGTCTCGAGCCAGTTCAGTGTATCACATGTCAAAGGCTCATAATAGACTTCCAAACTGGCTTTTATAACAGACTCATTCTCATGACAACTAACCTACTCCCTCAATAGTCCATTGATCCAGCAGAGATTAATCTAGTCTATCATTTAATATATCCTACATGAGGCCTCTGCTCTCCTGATCCAGTCACCTCCCAGAGGCCCTGCTTCTCAGCAATGCTGCAGTGAGAATCAAGTTTCCAACACGCAAACTTTTGGGGGACACATTCAATCCACAACATGCATGTATCAAAAGAGTTTGAAAGAAAGCCTGTTGCTCAAACACAAGAGTCTTCTGGGGGAAAATGATCGATGCAAGATTATCTAAATGGAAAGAGCAGAGTCGACCTGGATTTGGCCTTCATAGTGCCTGAGGGGTCTGACTGGAGAAGGGCTAGGACCATGAGGTTCAAGCTGCTTACCCCCAGCTCCCCAGGGGGCTGAGGCAGGAGGATCACAAAGCCAGCCTGGGCAACTGAGCAAGACCCTGTCTCAAAATAAAATAAAAAGGAACTTGGATATAGTTCAGTGGTACAGTGCTTGCCTAGCATGTGCAAAGCCCTAGGCCCAGTCCCTCATACCGTAACAACAAAAAGCTTAAGAGCTGTTTGGTGGCTTCTCATAAAGTTCTAGATGAGTAATGGTGGGCAGGTGTAACCATTAATCATGATTTGTCAACTTTATTAGATTAAGAAAAACCTAGCAGATTGGTGAAGCTGCCGGGTGTATCTGGGTGGGTCATACAGGCATGACCCGGGGTACCATACTAGGTACCACACACTGTCCCCCTGCTCTGCTTCTTGGCCACTATGAACTAAGCAGCTTTGCTCCACCACATGCTTCTTCCATGATATGTCTATTTTGGAGCCAATCAAGTATGAAAGGAATCCTTTGAATCATGAGCCAAACTCTCCTTTAAATTATGCACATTGAGTATTGTGTCCTAGTGATGAGAAAGTAGACTAATACTCAAAATTGGTGCTGGAATTGGAGCCATTGCTATGGATGTATCTAACCAAGTGGCTTAGAAGTCTTTGGAACTAGCTTGAGGGAAGTATTTGGAGAAGTTTAAAGATGTGGGAAGGAAAAACCCTAAAATGCTGTAAGCAGAGCCTGATGGGTGATTCTGGTAAGATCCGTGATGTCTGTGTGCTAAGGTATGAACGGTGAGGGTGGGAGATGTGGCTGTAAAAGGGATATAGATGTGCAGTCAGGTTTCCATTACTATAACAAATGCCTGAGACAGTCAACCTATGAAGAGAGAAGGTTTATTTTGGTCCCTGGTTTTGAAAGTTCCAGTCTATGGCCAACTGGCCCCATTGCTTGAAGCCTGCGGTGGCATGGTACATCATGATAGGAGTGCATGGCAGAAGAAAACTTTTCACCTCATGGCCAAGAATCAAAAGAGAGAAAGATGAGATCACCCACAAGCCCCTTCAAGGGCACACTTCCAGTGACCTGATGAATTCCCACTTGTCCTTGCCTTATGTATTTATTTATTTATTTATATTTTTATTTATTGGGGAAGGTACTGGTGATTGAACCCAGGGCCTTGTGCACAAGTGCTCTACCATGGAATTACATCCCTACCCATTTTTAAAATTTATTTGTTTGTTTGGCAGGGAGAGTTTTGAGACAGTGTCTTCCTATGAAGTCCAAGCTGGCCTTGAAGTAACTACGAAGGCCAGGCTGGCCTTGAACTTGCGATCCCCTTTCCTTGGCCTCCTGAGGAGCTAGGATTACTGGTGTACACCACCATGTTTGGCAGCCCCACTTCTTAAAGATCCATCACCGTGTCCCAACAGCACCAAGTTGGGGAGGAGGCCTTTAGTACATCAGCTTTTGGGAGGCATTCTAGATCCAAACAGTAGCAGGAGGTGGACAGTGACCAGAAGGCAGTCTGGCTCACACACACACACCCAGTCTCCTCTCAAGACTCTCTACGCTTGATGGGGGGATCTTCATCTATGTCCCTAGTGCTTAATACAGGGCCTGGTGCATTGAAAGTGCTCAATATACAGCTGACCGAAATGCAAGACACACACAGATATGAGAGGTACCTGTGACAGAGAAATAAAAACATGCATAACACCTGTATGATCACCTCATTATCACACATTTGCTATCGTTTAAACTCGAGTTTAAATCTCCGACATACTCTGAAATACAAAAACAAAATTTCCTGAAACAGCACTTTCAGATGATGGCACTGCTGAGAGCAATCTGACACAGTAACAGTTTCTGGCATATGCAGCTCATTTTGATAGATGCCAGTATGACACACAGAAAGCTGTCAGGTCTGCTCCAAAGGAAAAGGGATCCAGTCCCTGTCTCACTTGCCAAATTAATTTCATCTGACATTTAATTTGTACCCTAAGGTGCTACGGACTTAAAACTTGACTACGATAACAGCAGATTAGAGAAGTTTTCTATTTGACAAAATCAGTTCCTCAAATTGTTTTTATTATGAGTAAGGCTGTCTTGATAAAGATCTCTCCAAATCAAATATATATAATTATCTAAATATATATAGTCATCCATTCTTTTAAATAAAATATAAGCTTTCTCCCTTCTGCATAATGCTGAATGAGACAGAGCATGCACCGTCTCATCATAAAAACCGAGAAAGGAGGCAGTGGTAAGTTAGCATGCTGTGGGCTTAAGAATCAGAAAACTGAGTTGAAATTCTAGATGCTCCACTTACCATACAAGGTCTCAACTCAGTGTGCACAGTAGAATTAGCTCAGGGTTTTCTTAATACCCATACCTGGTCCCATCCTATGTAAAGTAAATTAGAATCTCTAGTATAGCATGCCATTTGCACTTATAAAAAACTTCCAGGTGACTCATGTACAGGTCAATAGACTATGACTATGTGGATTTTGGCAAATAATTTAATATCACCATTATACAAGATGGAGTATATTAGATATTTGCATAGTTGTGGGGCTATAGTTTGGATGTTAAATGTCCCAAAAGGCCCATATGGTGAGGGTTTGGTTCCCACAGTGGAGCTCTTAGGAGGTGTAGAACCTTTCAGACATGTGGGCCCTAGCAGGAAGAAGTTACTTGGGGGTGTGCTTCTGAAGGGGTTGTGGGAACTCTCCCTGTTGCTTTTGTTTCTCGGTCAGTGAGGTGAGTGGTTTGCTCTGCCATGTCTTCCTGTCACAGTTTGCTGTCTCACCAGACGCTCAAAGCAAAAAAAGTCACTCAATCATGGACTGAAACTTCCAAAACCCTGAGCCAAAACAAGCTTTTTGTCTTCATAAGTTAATTACCTCAAGTATTTTGTTATAGTGATGATATGTATTGGTGTTGCTATCAATTTTTTATTTAACAGTTTATTTGTTAGAATCAGCCTTGGAAAGAATCATCCATTTCAATTGGTTATGCCCATGATAACTCTACATTTGACAGTTATGAAATAATTACCATCTGTTTTTTCTTTTTTCTTTACAATTTATCTGTTGAAACAATCGGATCATTTGTCCTATGGAGTTTTTCATGGTCTAAATGTGCTGATTGCATCTCTATGGGATCATTTAACATTCTTCCTTCCTACTATTATGTGCTATAAATCTGTTGTTAGATCAAAAGTCTTGATCAAATTCATATTCAATTGGCAAGACTATGGATAATGATGGGTACTTCTCTTAGAACCACATTACATCTGAATTTTTATTATATGAAGAGCTACTGACAATCATTGCCTAGATCCATTTATTTCATTGGATGATACAAAACAATGATATTCTATTGCTCTGTCTTATATATTAGCTATGATACTTCTATGAAGAGAAACTGTCCATCAGGATTTGGCTCCCCTAAGATATAGTTTGTACAACATAATCAAGGAAAAATGTTTTCTTTCATTATTCTATCATTTTTCAAAATAAAGAATTAGATTGCTAGCATCTTCCAGAGGTGACCAAAGAGGACTGTTTCAATTTTATTCTTGTTTTGTTTTTCAATATTATCATACACACATAGGTTTAAACGTAAAGTGTCTCTACCCATTTTAATTATTCTTATTGACCTTAAATGACCTTATACTATTGTGATCCCCCTCGTTACTCCTACATCACTCCTTCACTTTCTCCTCTCACAAGGTGATCCAGCCCTATCTCATACATTTCCTACCAAGGGCTGGAACTGGCCAATCTCCAATTTTTGCATGTGACTTTTTTATTTTTTGTGCCATTCAAAAGCTTCCTTACAGGCAGACACGGTGGTGCACTTCTGTAATTCCAGCACTTTTGGAGGCTGAGCCAGGAAGACTAAAAGTTCAAATCCCACCTGGAGAATTTAATACATTCGTGTCTCAAAATAAAAAGAAAATATTTAAAGGGCTGGGCAAGTAGGTCAGTGAAAACGCCCTGGGTTCAATCCCTAGTACTGCCAAAAAATGAAATAAAACTTTATTTTTATGTAGGCAAATGTATCAATCACCTCCCTCATTGCATTTGGATTTGGAGAAATGATTAGGAGTTTTCTCTACTTCCAGAAATTGACTCATGTTTTCACCTGATACTTTTAAGCTCTAATTTTTCACAGGGGAATCTTTAATACATTTACAATTTTGTTTTATTTTGTATGTGGTAGAGGCTACTGCACCCCATTTATTAAAAAGTCCATCTTGGGCCAGGGATTTAGCTCAGTGGTTCTGCCGCCTGCCTCACAAGTGCAAGGACCCGAGTTCGATTCCCAGTACCAAAAAATAAAAGTCTATCTTAGGGCTGGAGAAGTATCTCAGTGGTACAGTACTTGCCCAGCATGCACAAGGCCCTGCATTCTATCCCTTGTACCGCAGAAGAAAAAGAAAAAGGCAGTGGGGGGACGAATGATTGCATATGACCTTGATTGCACACTAACAAATCTAACTGGGTCCATGTCTGAATTTTCTGTTCTGTTTATTAGCCCATCTAATCAAGTGCCAATTCCACTCAGTTTTAATTAGAGAAGGTTTATAATAATGTTTTGATATCTGGAAGGCTCTTTCAGCCCTTCCCTCCATTTCTCTGTTTCATCTGCAGAATTTTTCTGGCTTTTCTTGCTTATCTGTTCTTTCAAGTGATCTTTTTTTTCTGCATCCAGCTCACACTTGATCTTAGCCAAAAGGCCGAGAAGGGATTCATCCAGCTCAAGAATTTAAAAAAACAACACTGTCTGTTTTGTTTTTACCAGAATTTGCTGATGTGTAAATTACTTAATATGTAGATCGGCATTCATATGTCTACTTTTTAATTTTACTTTTGCAACCTTGTGTTTTTATACCATTATGTGCATAACAACTTAATATTTATTAAATTTACATATAGATTTTACATATTTGATATTAATATAAGTGGAGTCTTTTTATAACTTCTATTGATTTTTGAATATTGATATTCTACTTTACTACTCTTCTAAACTCTTGTTTATAATTTTTCTACTGATTATCTTGAATTTTCAAAATATAAATTTATGTTATCTGTAAATTGAGCTACTTTGTCCTCTTGTTTCAATTCACATGCTTCTAATTACTTTCTCTGATCTGAATACGTTGACTAAAATCTCTAGCACAATGTAATACATACAATAAGGAACTTAGTTTAACAAGAAAACCTCTAAAAAGTTCTCCTTAAATAGAAAATTAGCTAGTGCCTTTACTTTTTTATTGAGTGTTCTAAACATGAATGAGTATTAAATGATGTCAAATGACTTTCCTGAGCCTTTAGAAATGATTATAAGATTTTTCTCCTTAGCTTCATTAATATGATCATAAAGTAAAGGCCAGTTTAGCTAGTTGGCTTATAAGTAGGCAGCAAGTAAGGGACAGAGCCTAAACTAGAGTTGGCTGGCTACTGTAAGACCGAGGGCCTTACCCAAATGCTCTGAGGAGCTGACTATAGTGAAGCACACCCAGGGATCCCAGCGGTGCCTCCAGAATGCAAGGCCAAGGGCCTTACCAAATGCTCCAAGGAACTGAAGTGGAGCACACCCAGGAATCCCAGCGGTGTCTTCAGAACGTAAGACCAAGAGCCTTACCAAACGCTCCAAGGAGCTGGCTACATCGAAGACCACCCGGGAAGGAACACACCAGCCAAGTTGGGAAACAAACCTTTATTAGTCTGGCCAGACGGCACTCCCAAAGCAAAATAGCTTAGAGAGGCACCTGGCTCAGAGTCCGAGGTTGTTTTATAGGGGGTTAAGGGGGGGGAGTTTAACATGTGGATTCACAGAAAAAAAAGAACAAAGGTTAGTGGCTCACTGTCACATGCTGATGGTCAGCAGACATCCTGACTAACAGTTAGGACCACCCTGTTTACAGATTGTCCTATAGATACTGGGCCCTGGGACATTTGGATTTAGGGCAAACAGATGGCTGAGCAATCTCGCCCTATTACTGATTGTCCATTGTCCCGAGGCAAACACACTCCAACCATCAAATTTACAACAGAACCTAGGGGAGTAATTAACTTTTGAATCACACAGTCCCACACTACAAAGAAAATAGCTAAGAACTAATTCAAGCCGTACAACCAGTTAAGCTTAAAAAATATAAAAACATAGGGGAAAGGGTAGAGTTAATATAAGAACCCTAACTCTAAGGGAAAAAACTTTTTAGCATACACGAAGTTAGGTAACAATGCCTCCCTGTTTCTGCTGGACTTGGAGGAACATAAAATTCAGAGTAACCACTTTCCTTTGAACTCAGTTTCCATTGAAACCAGCTGAGTAGTTGATTTTTTAAAAACTCTACATTACAAAGCCTAAACCTCAATTAATTATTCTAAATCCACAGATGCACGTGTGCTAGGTGATCGCTGGATACTAAACAAGTTCCCAGGCTCTGCTCATCCCTAACAAAGTCATGACAAAGCACACCGGAGCTACACTTTTCGACTCCTGGTAGATCCCCATTGGGAGCTATTTTTCTTCTTACTTTCAATAAACTTTCTTCTAATTTCTCCTTTTTCTCTAATTTCCTTCTTCAACTCTGTGAGACAACAGGCTCAACTGTACAGTGATAGCTGCTTCAATTTCACAACAGATTTCCTAACATCAGACTCCTTTGCATTCTGGGAATAAATTCCATCTAGTCATAATGTTTTATTCGCTTAAATGTATTATTGGATTCTGTTTGCTAATATTTTATTCATGATTTTTTCATTTATGCAGTAGCCGTGCCGCTGTCTCAACATTAGGCTGCCTTGAAATTTCTTCTGCCAGATTAATTAATCTGCCGCCTTTATTATCAGTCTCAGGCCAAGTCTCTGGAAATGAGCAAAGTACAGACAAATTTTCTGCCAAAGCGTAACACGCATGGGCTGGAGTCCAACAATCAACGCAGTCCTTTCCATCAGAAACCTCCTGGGCATCTATTGATGTGATCTTATAAGGAAGAAGGCTCTGCAGATGTGATTAAATTAAGGGTTGGGTTTTCCAGTTCGCCATTACAACACTGTTTAAATCCTCAGGAGTTACACTGTTATGTTAGAAACTCCTGATGGACTGTGAACTCTTTACCATTCAATCTGTTCAAATTCGGAGATTTCTGAGCCAAACAAAGGTAAACGTCGGCTCTTATCATTAAAGCCTCAGCCTGCCAAATGAGTTAATGAGTTAACTCAGGCAGCCAGGCCAATAGTCTGCCCTTTAGAAGCTGGCAGAGCCAGATGACTGCAGCAACCGAAGCCCCGCTTCGATGCTCGTTAGGCCAGCACGTCCCCAACAGGTCAAAACTGGAAATTCGCTACCCACTCTCCTCCACTGGTCGCGGAGCCCTTCCTGGGTCCCGCCCCTTTCGTTGGCCCCACCTTCTGCGCGCAGGCGCACCCTCCATGCATTTCTCCGCTCGGCCAATCGCTGGTGACGTTGGAGGGGGTGGGACTTCCGCCTCTGCCTGTGGCGGAGGTCTTTGCAGTGCGGGTCCCGCCCCCTGTCAGGCGCTGGGGCCGGAAGATGGCGGCGGCCGCGGAGCTGAAGCTGCTAGAGAAGTCCCTAGGGCTGAGTAAGGGAAATAAGTACAGCGCTCAGGGCGAGCGACAGGTAAGAAAAGCAGGGGCGGCGCGGAGGGAGAGAAGGAGAGACTTCGGCCCAGCGCGGGAGAAGCGGCCGGCGGGCGGGAGGAGGCGGCTTCCCGGCCCCCCACGTGTCCGGCGGCGGCTGCTGGTGCCCCTCGGGCTTAGCCTGAACTTCACCGCCGGCAAGGTTGTCAGCATCCCACGCAGGGCCAACGAAGCCATTGTGCAGGGCACTCGGCCCTCAGAGAAGCCTGGAGAGCCCGCGCTTGCGTTCGGCGACTGCATGGGACGCAGTCGCTCCTTTCATTCAGTTCTCGCAGCCGGTTTCCGGGAGCTAACGCGGGGTCACCCCACCTCGGGATGCTTGCTTTTTGGCTGGGTGGACAAACACAGCTGTGTTTTAATGCACAGTAGTAAAAAGTGCTACTTTGAAGCGTGGATGGCTGAGAGAACGCCATTGGGGTCTTGGCGCAACCTGAAGGACTCGAGGAGGCTGAGAAAGGGAAAGTTACCAGGTGTGAGACCGACTGGTGAGGTGTATGTATGGCCCCGGTTTCCCAGGGCATTGGAGGACAGTAAAGATCGTTGCTTGCCGTGGAGAGAATGGGTTAGAGTAGAAGAGACTACTTTGGATTTATACATTTTTTGCTGCTTTGAAGTTTTTTCCCAGATGATGTAGGTTTTTGCCTTAACTTTTCCTTTGTTTGACACTGGCTAAAAAAAATTTCTCAGCCATGCGTGGTGGCACACGTCTATAATCCCAGTACTCAGGAGGTGAGGCAGGAGAATCGTTGCCAAGTTCGAGGCCAGCCTGGGCTGCATAGTGAGTTTAAGCCCAGCCTGAACCACTGCGTAGTGAGACCCTGTCTCAAAAACATAAAAACAAATCATATCTCGACAGTAGCACTAGTGTAGCTTTTACACCTAAGTTAACCTGAGGCCTGGAAGATTTAGCGACTTGGCTAAGATCCGGTGATTGGTAGAGTAGACAATGGCTCCAAAGTGGTCTGCTGCTGCTTTTTCCTCAATCCCCATACTGTTCCTTCTCAGCCGCTTCTACCTCGTTTGCCGTATGTTTTATAGGAAACATCGCGGTGACCTGAGTCTTGCCTTCAGAGAGCTTATTGGCTAGTATGGAAAACAGTCAATGCGATTCGTTAAAACACAAGAAATTGTGTACTTAATGGAAGAGTGCATCAGTGAGAAGTGTAGAAGAGGATGTTAAAACCAGATTAAAAAAATAACGGGTTTATGTTCTTCATGAAGGAGCTGGTGTTTAAGGGATTAGGCTTTGAGAGATGTGTAAAATCAATAAATTATTAAAGTTCGGGGCAATAAGTAAATCAGTATTAAGAGTGGTATGATTCAAGGTAAACCCAAAATTACAGTGTGAGGCCCTACTGTGAGGGCTTTGGAGTTCAGAGTGTGGGGTTTCTTCGGTTTTTAATTAGAATATTTTAGTGATGGGCAACTATTAAAGTTTGTTTGTATGTATGGGAAAAAGGATTGTGTACGAATAAAATTTAGCCCTTTTCTGGGTAGACAAGTGATAACAGTAAGCCAGCAATAAGGCATTCTCTGTCACATTGCCATTAATAAAAATTCAGAGCAGTCTAGCAATCCAGCTCAAAGACAAAAATCCATTAAATTACAGTACATCACATTTGAATATTACTTAGGCAGCCATTAAAAGTAACTACTTCGAAGACCATGGGACCCAAAAATTGATGTGAAAATAGTATGTGTACTATAACTAATCACTTGATATTTATGTCCTTTAGGCTGTATAAAGAAAAGAGGGTGGACTTTCAGGCCAATAGTACTTTATTCAAACTCTTACTCTGCCATCACAAACATGGTGGGCTTGGTTCTTTAAAATGAAGATAAGAGGGGCCTAGGATTTAGCTCAGTGGTTTCGCCGCCTGCTGCACAAGCACAAGGACCCAAGTTCGATCCCTGGTACCTAAATAAATAAATAAAATAAAATGAAAATAAGATTACTTGCCTTACAAAAAGATGTAAAATGAAGATAATACTTTATTTTAGAAGATTTAAAATGAAAGTGAGACTTTTCCTATCTTAGAAGCTGTAATGATTAAATGAGAAAGTAACAAATTTTTTTGAGTTAACATAGTGTGGTTGGGGATAATTTAGTTTTACAATAATTTTCTTTAGAGTAAAAAAATCAGTGACAGTGTGCTGGAGCTTTCTAAGCATGTGTCAGTTTCTCTCCTCAGCACATGAAAGGGTTACACGTTCCTGCGATATGACTCCTTACATTTCTGTGGTGGCATGGCTGCCAGCACCGGAGCATCTGATTATTTCTAACCGATGGGTTATGTGAAGTGACAAACACTACCAGATGAAAACACTTGATTGCTGGTGCACAGGACTGCGGTAGTCCCCTGCTGTGATGATTATAGAAACACTTGCCAAAAGGAGGATGAAGCTGTGATTGCTGGGTTACCACTCCAACAATCCCCCCAGACCTTTGCATAAGTAAGAAGTACACCTGGATTGTACTAAGCCATAAGCCACTAAGAGTTTAGATTTTAGTACTGCTGCTGCATGATTTGAAGGCATAAGTAATCTTGATTGAAATTTATTAGAATTTCCATTTTCTCACATTACCATTTTTTGCAGTGTTATTAACTGCTTTTTTATTCTTTTTTTTTTTTTGATACCGGAGATCGAACTGGGGTCCTTGCGCTTGCACAGCAGGCAGCAAAACCACTGAGCTAAATCCCCAGCCCATAACTACTATTTGCTTTACTTGTCTGTAACTTAATATCTTAGAGTAAAATCCTAGAATAGTTGGATTAAAAAAACAGTTGAACAATTTTGTGATTACTTAGAAGTTACAGGCACATTGGTCTTTGTTTTTTACATTTATCTGAAGAGGTTTTTTTCTTTTCTTTTAAAGATTCCAGTTCTTCAGACAAACAGTGGCCCAAGTCTAACAGGATTGACAACAATAGCAACTCATCTAGTCAAGCAAGCCAACAAGGAACATTTGTTGGGAAACACTGCAGAAGAAAAAGCAATGGTCCAGCAGTGGTTAGAATACCGAGTCACTCAAGTAGACAGACACTCCAATAAAGAAAATAGCCATGCTCTGTTGAAGGTACCGTGACTTTTCTTTCTGCTCTGGGTTGGGAACCACTAAGTGGGACTCTGCCTGTGCCTTCCAACTTTTGGCCTCTCTCCCTCTTCCCTTCTGCCTCAAGGCAGTTTGTACCTGGCGTTTATTACCTCTGCCTGGGGCAGGCTGGACCCTTCTGTCTTCCTTCCCCTCAGATCTCAGCCCAGACACCTCTGCCTCCCATGCTTCCTGCACTGTGTCCCCTCGGCCACATGCAGCACCCTCTGCTTCTCCTTCATAATACTTGACGTAATTATAGTTTTACATGTTCTTTTAAATGTGATACATGGCTGTCTCTTCCCACTTAGCAATTGTGATTCTCTAGATAGAGGAGAAAATGTTTTCTCAGAGGCAGGAAAAATCAGTCTTTGAAGGTTGTAATTTAAACCAGATTAATCTGAGAAATCCTGACTTTTCTTCTCTTGAGGATCTTAAGATTTGTATTTTTGTTCCAAAAGTAGCAAGTTAGAGTAAAAGAGCCTGTTTATGTAAAATATAACCCAAATAGTTGGCTCCAGAGACATCAAGGACAAAAAGCATCCCAAATTGAAATTGTTTTGTTCATTATATAAATAAAGCAGACTTTGAAAAAAATTATAAAAGCATAAAATATGAAGGAATCCTAGAGACCATCTATTTGACCACATAATATTTCCTGATTTTGTTTCCATTGTTATATAATAACATAAATAATATAAATTTATTTTGTTTCCATTATTACCTAATAATATAATATAAACAATAATATAAATTGAGCAAGAATGTTTTTCCTTATTTTGGAAGGAAATTATTTAAACTACGTTCTTAATACTAGAAGCTATCAAGAGAACTGGCAGGAAGCATTTTCATGCACCATTTCTTAAGAGGTCTCTCATGATCAACCATTTATTCTCAGTATCAAAATTGATCACTTCTGGGGATCCTGCCATCCTCCATAATTTGTGTGGCACTATGAGTTTTGGGGTGTCTTCCTTGACCTGCCCTGTTGGCTCATTTGTACCAGTGACATAAGCCCGTGTGTGCTGTGCCAGGTACAGTCCCAAGAGCTGACGAGGCCTTAGACCCAATTTCTGTCTCTACAGAGTTCAGACTAGTGGGGGCGACATGCCGAGAATGGACTGCCAGTGATTTTTGGCTGTATGAGCACAGAAGAGGAAAGGGTTGGTTTTTTTTGCTATGGTGCTATTTCAAGACAGCATTGTGTATTTTAAAGGCAGTCGGTATTAATTACTGAAAGTTAAGAAATACAAATAAGCAAATAAAAAACATTTTAAACATCTATTCTCGCACCAGTTTAGTCATCAAATTATTAAGCCCCCTTTGTATTGTTTCCATTTGTGTTTTCTTTTTATACATACGTGCATGTATTTAAAAGATGGGCATCTTCTGGGCACAGTCATCTATTATGTAACATTCCCATTTGTTTCCTGAGGCTAAATTCCCACAAGGGAAATTGGTAGGCCCAAAGCCATCCCCTTCCTTTGTCCTTCAGAAAAGTGTATTATTACTGTGTATCAGTGTAGGAGATGGCCTCCTCCCCAGTACTAACTCAGGTATTACCACTTTCTCTTTCACTGGCGTCAATTTCAGCACCAATGCAAGCAAACTAAGATACCATTTCTTTGTTTTTACTTCTTTCTCATAAAAGTATTATTGGTACGGCATTTTTTTATAATGTTTATAAGCCATTTTTATTATTTTAAAATTTACTTGTATGTATCCTTTGTTCATGTTTATGTTGGGCCATATATCTTTTCATTATTTATTTTTAAATCTCTTGCTCTTAGGGTATTTAAGAAGGAGCTTAATTCTCATTTGCCAAAATTCTACCCTGCTGTAAAAGCCACAATTCTAAGATTGGGTTCCTCATAAGTAAGGCAGTGTGTAATTTCAAAAAAGGCATTACAAAACTAACATTTATTGAGTGTAGGTGGAAGGTATATAATTATTTATTGTACTGCTTTTTCAATTTTTCTGTTTTACTAAATATTTACTAAGAATTGGGAAGATAGGAAGAAATGTTTCAACGGATTTGGCAATAGCTTCAGAAAGATTTGTTTAAAAAACAAAGGAGCCAGGTGTAGTGCACAGGCCTGTAATTCCAGCTACTTGGGAAGCTAAAGTGGGAAGACGGCCAAATTTGAGAGCAGCCTGGGCTCTGTCTCAAAGAAGGAAAGGAACATCAAAATAAGTTCTGTCCCATCTTTTGCAGAAGGAGAATATTTTGTAAATCACTAATCAGAAAAATAGTAATCATCGTTTACAAAAACTACATCGTTAGGGCTGGGATTTAGCTCAGTGGTGTTGCTCCTGCCTTGCAAGCACAAGGTCCTGAGTTCAATCCCCAGTACTGCAAAAAAACAAAAAAAAACAAAAACTACATTGTTAAGAGGTTTTGTAAATGAAACATGGATATGGTTTTTATTTTTAGAAGAAATATGCTGTATGAAAGTGTTTCAGAGCTTTACATTCTCTTTTTTTTTTTTTTTTTTGGTATCCAGGATTGAACTCTGGACCTTGCGCTTGCAAGGCAGGCGATGGAAACACTGAGCTAAATCCCCCAGCCCTACATTCTTAAATTTAAATGAAGACATACTTACTTCTTATTATTGATTCTTTGAAGTTATTTGGAGGAAACCATTTCTATTCAACAGATTACCGTGGAGGTAGCCCTCGCATACCCATGTGCGAGCGTATTCTACCTCTACTATTTTTTTCTTTCATAGCTATCTCCTTATTCGTGTCCACACTCCTTGGTGTCCTCATCTGTACCATCCCCAGAAGTCCATATTCATGAACCATTTTGAAAATTACTGTCTTTAAATGCAAATGTGTATAAACTCAAAAAGATTAAATTTAGTTTAGCAAATACTGATTACTGATCCACTATGTACCAGGCTCTTTGGGATGTCTTGGGGTATAAATGTTTAGGTTCCCCCTAAATTTGTATATTGAAATCCTAACTCTCAAAGTCATGGTTTTGGTAGGGGATCAGGTCCAGAGGGTGGAGCACTCATGAACAGGACTAGGACCCTTCTATCAGAGGCCTAGTACCCCTCACTCCTCCTGCCCTGTGAAAAGACAGCCCTTGTGAACCAGGAAGCAGGAAACAGGAAATGAACCCACAGGCATTGCATCTTCCAGAACCTTGATCTTGGACTTCCAGAATAGTCTTTTGAGCAGCCTCTGAGAATACCTAATAATAGTTCATGTAAGTTATTTATAAAACCTGCCTTTAAGGGTATAAGACTCTGTTGTCTCTTTTAAATTGAATGTAATTTAATAAAAATTATTAATTTTGAGAGATGCCAAATATATTCATACAATACAGTATATATTTTTCCCTCTAAGGAAACTATTTATACTGGTCTGCCAGGTAATACTTCTAGTTTAAGATAAGACATTTTCAGAATTTTATTTTTTAACACATGCTTCTTTTTTCTTTCAAATGAGCCTATTAGCTATGTAGAGAGCTAGTTGGCTGTTTGGAGTGGGTTGGTGATTTTGTTTTGGGGGGTTTTATTTGTTTTTTGGAATATTTTGGTAATTTAAAACAAATTTTTTCATATATATTAAAATAATTTAAAAATTGGTGGCCATTGTGTAGACATCTAATAACAAAAACTTTCTATGCCTTTAGATGATATTTAAAACTGGAGCCTTGGGGGCCGGGGAATTAGCTCAATGGTTTTGCCGCCTGCTGCGTAAGCGCAAGGACCCGAGTTCGATCCCCGGTACCAAAAGGAAAAAAAAAAACTGGAGCCTTGGAGGAATTGTGAAAATTGGATATCCACATGCAAATGAATGAAGTTGGTCCTTTACCTGACACTATATATAAAAATTAACTCAAGGGATCAAAAACCTAGATATAAGATCAAAAACTATAAAATTGTTAGAAATCTTTGTGTCATTTGAATTAGCAGTGATTTCTTCATTTGATGTTAAAAGCACAGATGACAAAAATAAAAATAGATGTATTATGCTATGTAAAAATTTAAAATTTCCATACGTCAAATGACACAGCTGCACTAGGGTATAGCTCAGTGTTGTTTGCTTGCCTAGCATCTGCAAGCTCTAGGGCCAATCTTTAGCACCACGGTCAATCAGTCAATGAAATAAGCAGACTAAAAAAGCTACTCATGAAATGAAACAAAATATTTGCAAGTCATATCTGATAAGGTGTGAATATTCAGATTTTAAAATTCTACAACTCAACAAAAAACTAATGATCTGATTTTTAAATGAGCAAAAGACTTGAGTAAATATTTTTTCAAAGAAGGTATACAAATTGCTGACAAGCTTATGAAAAATGCTTCCTGAAATTACTAATCATTAGGGAAATGCAAGTCAAACTCTCCATGAGATATCACCTCAAATTCATTGGGATGGCTACCGCCCAAAACCAAATAATAACAACCCTTTGTTAATCATAGTGCACCATTGGCAGCAATATAAACTGATACAACTGCTGTGAAAATAAGGGTGCACTTCCCCAAGACATTGATAGAGTCACCATGTGACCCAACAACTCCACTTGTTGGTGTACACCCAGAAGAACTCAAAGCATGTCCTGGAAGAGATACTTAGACATTATTCACAACAGCCAGGGTCTGGGGACAGCCCATGTGTCTACTGACAAATTAATGGATAAACAAAATATAGTGTATACATATAGTGTGACATAATTTAGATTTTAAAAGGGAGGAAACTATGACATGTTACAACACAGATGAACTCTGGCGTATACTAAGTGAAGCAAGCCAATCACAAGTACAAATACTCTATGATTCCACTTAGGTATCTAGAGTAATCAAATTCATAGAAACAGTAGAATAGTGATTGCCAGTCCCTAAGTGAAGGAGAAATGGAGAATTGTTGCTTAATGGCCATAGAGTTTTAGCTTTGCAAGATAAAAATGTTCTGAAGATTGTTTGTACAACAAGGTGAATATCCTTAACTCTTTTTTTTGGTACCGGGGATCAAACTCGAGACCTTGCACTTCCAAGGTAGGCACAGGAACCACTGAGCTAAATCCCCAGCCCAAATATCCTTAATTCTTACTAAACTATATACTTAAAAAATGATTAAGGTGGTAGATTTAATGTCACGTGTTTTGTACCCAATTAAGTTCTTCAAAGTACATACAAAAATTGCAAAAACCAATAGCTTAGAATTCTTTGAATAGAAATAGTTAACAAGTCTTCTATATTTTAACGGAAAAAAATCTAACATGAACATGATGTATGCAATGTTATAAACTGAACTCTTTGAAATGATTGTGGATGGCATTTTGAATATCATTTTCTAATGTTTCTTTATTGCTTTAAAATGTAAGTAATAATATTTACTCTGATTTTGTTTTGTTTCTGTGGTACTAGGGATTGAATGAAAGGCCTTTGCTCTGAGCTGCATCCTTCGCCCTTTTATTTTGAGATAGAAGCTTGCTAAGTTCCCTGGGCTGGGCTTGAACTTATGATCCTCCTGCCTCAACCTGCCTAAACCTGCTAGGATTACAGGCATAGCCACTGTACCCAGCCTGTTCTGGGTTTTTTTTTTTTTTTTTTTTAATGACATGATTGGCATGCAAGTTGTGATTTTAAGTGAAACTTTTTCTATTAATCTCAAAGATTAACTTTATTAAGTTAAATGTTAGTGTTGTATTTTCTTTCTTGTCTTCTAAATGTTTTTAGTTATATGGTATTGTGCTTTGTGCTTTTTAAATTAATATTTTATTTTTTTCTAGGATCTTAATTCATATCTTGAAGATAAAGTCTACCTTACGGGATATAACTTTACCTTAGCAGATATTCTGTTATACTATGGACTTCATCGCTTTATAGTGAGTATTCAAATAGTTTTTGCTTTTTTTTCCTGTCATGTTCAGAATGATTTTTTTTATTTTTCTTGAATTTAAATCAAATTTGCATTTTCAACTTATATAAAAATGAAAGGAGTCATTTTTAGATAAGATGCTTTGTGCAAAAATTCCTTCCATGTATCCACGTAACATAGCTGCTTCCAGTTTCTTGACCTACTTGATTTTCAACCTTCTCTTCTGCTTTTCTTTCAAAATTATTTCTCCACCCACCCTATGGGCATGATCATCTTCATCCCACTCCACCTCTGGATCTTAATTCTAGTGCCCCATCTTCCATGCACCCTCATATCCTACCTCTTTTAATGTCTTAATTCCTAATCCTACCTGGTATAATTTGTCTCTTCTTTTTCCAAAACTGTGTGCAGTACTTCTCTTCCCACCCAACTTAGATTTCCTTCTGCCTGATTTCAGCTACAAGAGCATCTATAGCTCCTTTGCTCTGGCCTGCAGTCACAACTCTTTCCCCGTAAATCCTCAGCATTTGGCAAGTCCAAATAAATGTCTTCATTTCTGTATCCAAACTGAGCTGTGTTTGAGAAATCACAAAACTATTAATGGTTGCCAGGAGAAAGTTGTACTGTCTAATTACAGCTGGGTTGGCATACAAGTAGGCTCTTTCCTTGTCCTTGGGACACTTCCAGACCTTTATCACTTTCCAGGCCTGTCCCTCATCCTCCCTTTTGTCTTCAGTCCTTGCCTCAGAGCCTCCTCCCTTTGACTAGGAATGGAGGTTGTCTGTTAGAATCCCTCATCTGCCAGCCGTCCTGCTTACACATCCTTATTCAACTTGTCTGCTTTTTCTGGCCACAAGGGATTGTCTTGGTTTTTTCCAGACTAATCTATCTGTCCTCTTAACTCTCCTTCAGCTACTACCTCCTTTTTAAAAATTGTCCCTCGTGTAAAATTTCTTTTCAAACAAGTAGAATGCACTCACTGTGTTCTTGGTACTCTTCTTCATGCTGTATAAACGGTCACTTACTTAATCCTTGTAACAGGCCTAGGAAGGAGGCACTGTTCTCATGAGCCCTCGTCAACCCTGTGTTACCAATGAGATGAGGTGTGGGGAGCTCAGCTGTCTTCTTTGAGGGCCCTCAAATACTTGGCAGAAGCAGGTTGGCTCCAGAGTTTGTGCTTCTTTCTTCAACCCCTCAGCACCCCAACATTTGTATCTCCCCTGTGGAAGAATGAAACCCATGGATTTTTTGTGTTCTGCATCTCATCCACCCAGTTGGTCTGGTCCTGATTTCCACCTCCTGGATGCCTTTCACACGTGACTCTTTCCGTGATCCCTGACGACATTGCCCCTGCCACCAGTCTCATCTCTGAGCCAGATAAAGAAGATTTTAATGTTAGGGAATGTCAGAGATGACAGTGGTGCCACTGAAGCAATCTTTCATGTGACCATGGATTTTTCCTCCCCGACTGACTCAGTAGTTCCTCTTCCCTGCAGAGTGAAATGTCACCACATGAAGGACCCTTCTGTCTCCTGCCTCTCGTGCTAGCTTTGATTCTGCCATTGTGTTCTATCCTTAACGTAGTCCCTGTCTGCTGACCACTGGGCTCTTCCTACTCTGTCCTTGCACTGCTCTTGTCTTTTGCAGCCTGGTCCTAGCCCTTACTTCCTCCCGGGTTCACTTACGTTTCTTTAGGTGTCTCAGCACCAGCACTGATTCCTGGGTAAAAGCCTCTCAGCTTCCTGAATCACACTGACAAGCTCTTTCCCATTTCTTTTTCTATCTTCCCACTTTGAAAATCTGTGATAAGCCCCTTGAATCAAAGATCATATTCATAGCACTACCATCTGACACTCTTGGCACATTTATAGTTAGCCCTCCAGAAACATACAATAAATTTACTTCTATATACTTTTCAAGGAGTTTTACATTTATTTCATTGTATCTCATAACTGAAGGAGATAGGATTAGTGTTATTATTTTCCTTTTATAGAGAAAGAAACAAATGCTTAGAAATGTTGAGTGATTTTTTTTTAATGAAAAAATAAAGCAAAAAGGCAAGTAATTTATACAAAGGCACAGAGCTCAGCTTTTGAAAGGACCAAGACAAACCAGATATTCTGACTCAAGTGACTTAGTATGTGAGGGAGCCTTTGTGAGCTGTTAGAAACCATCATAATGCATGATTCAGTTACATTCAGCCCTCCGCATCTGCAGCTCCCACATCTGCAGGGTCAACCAAATCCACATTGAAAATGCTAAAAACTGATAAAGAAGATTGCGTCTGTACTGAACATATGGATATTATTTTCTTCTATTATTCTTTGAACAGTATAGTATAACAAGTATTTTACATGGTATCTATCATGTATTATTAGGCGTTATAAGTAATCCAGAGATAAAGTACACAGGAAGAAGTGTGTAGGTTGTGTGAAAATACTATTCCATTTTATGTAAGAGACTTAAGCATCTGGATTTTGGTATCCACAGGGCATTCTGTAACCCATATCCCACAAGTACCACCACTGTGTTCTTAGTCCTGCCACTCACTATAATCTCTTAATTTGGAGTTACTTGACTTTAATTAAGAATTATTCCTCAAACATCCCTAAGTGATTGTGTTAAGATCTATATCATTATATCATAATGGCCTAATTTGACTTAGTATAAAACTGTTCATATTGTAAGTTTCAAGTTATTTATTGAGAGCCTGCTATATTTGCCCATTATGCTAGACTTGACAAGGACATAAAAGAAGTATAAAATAATATTTTCAAAGAACTGTTAATTTCATTGAGAAAATGACTTATTACATGAAAACAATGAATTAGAGAAAATGAAATATAGTGCTAATTTCTGATTAGAGTGTAATTTGATCATTTAATGAGGGAAGTAAAGTAGAATGAAGAATCATGAAAAATATCTGCAACATTTGAACAGCCTTGGCTACCCAAGGGAATTCTCATTAGTTTAAAAATCTTCCAAGTGTAACTATAAGTGCTGCTTATAAATAGAATGGTCATATGAATTCTCATCTAAAACAGTACTCTTGACTATCAAAAGAGGCCTATTGATCACTATGCTGGGATCAAGAAGGAATAGGCCTTGTATTAAACAAAAGTAGGAGACCAGGGCGGATCATATCAAATTTCTCTTTGCCCCCACCCCTGCCCCCAGTGCTTAGCACAATGACTTGGCCAGCTACATGCTATCGAGAGTAGAAATACATAACAACATTCTGTACCTGCTCATGGTTTTACATCTATAGTGAAAATGCCATTTTATTGGGGTTTTTTGTTGTTGTTACCAGGGATCGAACTCCCGTCCTTGCGCCTGCACAGCAGGCAGCGAAACCACTGAGCTAAATCCCCGGTGAAAATGCCATTTTAGTAATGTTCATCAATGCAATTAAATCAAAGTAATTTTATATAAATGTAAAGAGAGTTTAATTGCAGCTGAAAATCAGTGATCACATCAGCCTCTTTTTATTCCATTCTAGGTTCAGTATATTTTAGTAGCTTTTTCACTTTAGAATGGTGACGTGGCACAGCTTACCTCATTTCAAAACAAAAAAAGCCTCCAAGGTAAAGAGGATTAGCTGCTAAGGTGTCTTAAGTGTTTCTCTCCTGGTGGCAGACCAACAGGTTTCGGCTTGGGGGAGTCCATAATTGACCTGCAAGATTATGTTGCTGTGATCATGGCTGCCTTACAGAGGGGTTCGCCAACAGTTTGGATCTGAAACAACAACAATCTTGTTGGCTTTTTTAAAATGTATTTATCTGTGGCACATGGGGTATTACTTAACTTTTTAAAACAGTATCAGGAGAAATGCACAGCGACCACCAGCAGGCAGTGAATGTCTCTCAGGACTCCCAAGGTCTGTCTTCCTATAGCATCAGGCTGTCATTATGAATGACAGCGTTTCTCCTATCTAATTAAAAAAGATGATCATGAAGTGCAACTCTTGCAAACCAAGTGTACATTTATGTTTTCCTCTTGAATGGCTTGTGCAGGTCCTGTGATAGGAAATACTCTTAAAAGGAGGGAGTTTGTGTGGCATTTCTTTGCCAGCAGAGTGAAGACTGTCATAATCCCTTAACACAGGACAGTCCAGCCCCAGCTGTAGAGTTGTTTAATTATGAGTCTAGGTGCCCTGGGGGACATTTAGTTTGTGGGCAGGCAGGTTAGAAGAGTTTCCTTCCATCTTGCATGTTAAAATTAGTTACCTTAATAATATTTAACTATCCATATATTTATATTTCCCATTTTGGGAAATGTATATCCTCTTTATAGTGATTAGGATATTATAATTAAATATATGGTTATCTTTTTCAAAACAACACTGAGTGGAATATACCCAGATAACTCTGCTGACCATTCCTGTGCTCATACCATGAGTCAAAGCATCTCTTTCTCCCTGGTCAAAGTAGAGGCAAAGTACTCCGATGTAAAGACCTTAAGGAACAGGCCTGACAAACTAAAACCTGTACAGTGACAGGATTGCATTGTGGTATGAAATGACATCCGTGTTAAGCTAGGAATAAATATACACAGGTGAGGAACAAAATGATTGCTAGGTATTACATTCAGTTTGGAGACACCACATCTAGATGGACCATCTGCTCACATTCATCAGGGTCCTTGTTTGGTTTAGCAGTATATTTATTTGTAACTTCTTTCACTTAGTTCACATTAAATATTTGAAATGTAATCAGCAGAATTACAAGGAACCTTCAAGCCCTCAGTAATCCCACTGTGTTTTATTTCATTGTGAGCCCAGTTCTAGTTGTGGCTGAGCTATTCTGAGATCTGGTCTGTCTTAATTTAATTCCTTTGAGAAATGTTATGTTGTGCTTCCTTTGTTACAGTGCCTGTTAGTGTAGCTGTTGGTTGTAATATCAGTGACTCACTGCTTGCTTGGAGTGATTTCACTAGTAGATAGTAGTCCCTGTGAACAGACTGTTACTTGAGATTATTAAAACCCTTTGTAATTTTCTGTGCTGCTTGACTGTATGATTGTTATCAGATGAAATACATTTGTTCTCAAGTTTGGAGCTCCACAGGAGTGTGTGGTTCTTTTAGAAGGAAAGGAAAAGTAAGAGGAATAGCTGGAAAACCATAAAGAGTGTCCCCAAAAGCAGCCTGGTGCCAGTTGAAGGGTAGCAAGCCAGCACTGTACACTGTGCACACTGGGCTGAAAGGGGTCGCTTAAGGTGTTTTTCACATGTCTTCATGGAAAATGAGTGATTCAGAATATTATCTGTTTGGCTTTAAGGTTCAAAGTAATTACAGAGTACCAATATAGACCAAAAGAAATGCTTAGGGGAAAAGCCAGGGAGCACTACAGGCACACTGGCACACAGGCCAGAAACAAGCAGGACGTGGCAACTAGAACAATTACATTGCTCTTCCTGTTGTAAGAAAGGAAAAAATGTATTAGCCAACGAGAAAGGGATGATGGAAAACCAATATTAAATAGTCCAAGGGACTCCATTAAAAATACTTTTTAAAATGGTAGATTTGATGTGGGGACTATCTGTGGTGTTTTTTTTGTTTACAGTAACTTCATATGTAAAATGTCTACAAAAAGAAGTGCTTGAGGTAACAAATTGAGGTCGGTCATAATTTTCTGACTCAAAGGGCTAAATTCAGAAGGTTAGGCCATAAAAGGAGGTTAAAGTGGTAACCTGATCCTTTCAGAAAAGCTCAGTGTATTTCTGGCAAATTTTTCTAAGGGATGTTGATGAAGTTTACATTCCTGAAAGTAGATCAACTAGAAACATTGCGTGGTGGATCTTCTAGTTAAAAATGTCGAGTAGGGCCAGGGATTTAGCTCAGTGGTGCTGCTGCCTGCCCCACAAGCGCAAGGACCCGAGTTCTATCTCCGGTAACAAAACAAAACAAAAATGGCTGGAGTGAGCCCAGGATTTAGCTCAGTGGCGTCTCGCCTGCTTCAAAAGCTCAAGGTTCTGAGTTTGGTCCACAGTACTGAGAGAGACAAAAATGGCTAGAGTGAATTAGAATATTTTAGAAATTTTAGGAACTTTTGAAATAAAAAAAATATTTTGTACTTTGTTGATTTATAGTCCTTACATTAGAGGGTCCAAATGTGAAATTTTCTAAGTTGGAGACTATTTCGCTTTGTGTTGTATATTGTCATTAGTGTTTTAAGTAATAGGCCCGGTAGCAACATATGCTAGTCCTGTGTTAACAAATGCTGTTCTGAAATATAAATATTAAATATGTATTTCCCTTTTTACCTCGTTCAAAATCTGAGTGTACAGATTCAGCATAGATCAAACAATAATTAGTCTTCTGTGTATTTTACTTTATTCTGAAAATAATGTCCCACAAAATGGCTAAATGGAGACAGCTCTGAAAGGACTAAAATTATCTGAAGTCAGATTAGAATCATGTATTTCAGCAGCTGATACAAAATCAAGTTAGAATAGAAATTATTGTTACATCTAATTGCTTCAACTGTCAGCAAAGAGGTTTGCTAAAGTTTGTTTTTTGGTTTTTGGGTTTTTTTGGTGCTAAGGATTGACTAAATCATTCATCTTTCATAAGAAAACTTATCTCTATTTCCCATTAGATCCAGATTTGCAGGTTCGTTGTCTACTAATTGCACTTTTTATTTATTTACTTATTTTACAGTGCTGGGGATTAAACCCAGGGCCTTGAGCATGCCAGGCACACGCTCTGCCAATGAGCCCCACACACTATCTCTAAGCTTTGTAAAAATCTTACATTTTGGGGGATTGGAGGTATATACAGCTCAGTAGGTAGAGCACTTGCCTGGAATTCTCAAGGCCGTCAGTTCAATCTCCAGCATTTAAAAAATCCTTCATTTTCTTTTGAAATCCTTGGTGAAATTTACTGTGGTTAAGAATTAGAAAAAGAACAAAAGATTAGCTCTTTTACAAAGTATTTTTCAGAATATTTTGAAACACGAACTAATAACTTCGATAAACAATTCCTTAGTGCCTCCTATTTAAATGCAACAGTCAGGTGCTCCTCTTATTTTAAACCTAACAATTAGGAATATGTGAAACCACGAATTCTCTTAGTAAATTAGCTTTTACATTTAAGAAAGACCTTCTTGGGCCGGGGATCTAGCTCAGTGGTTCCGCTGCCTGTCTTAACAAGCACAAGGACCCGAGTTCGATCTCCAGTACCAAAGAAAAAAGACCTTCTTGACCAGTCTTTGTGACAAATATGTCAGTTTGTCTCTATGTCATAGACTCACTATTATATTTGTAGGTGACACAGTGATAGTAACATCTTCCTGATAACTACACAATTTTATCCCCCCCTCAGCCAAGATGAATATATTTTTAAATTTTACTGTTAAGCTTGTACGCAGGGCTTCTGTGTGTGTTACTAAAACCTGGAATTTATATTTTTATGTAAAAGTCACTAACAATATAAACTGAGCCAGCAAAAAATATAGACATTTTTTGAGAAAACACTGTCTATCTTTTTATTGTTAATATTATATTGCAGACTAAAGTAACTTGTCCTTCACTTTTGTTAGTCCAGTAACTTAGCAGCATGCTTGCCTGCAGGCACAAGTATATCAAGTATATGTTAGATTCTTTTTTTTTTTTTTTTTGTACCAGGGATCGAACTCGGGTCTTGTACCTGCACAGCAGGTGGCGAAGCCACTGAGCTAAATCCCCGGCCCAAGCATATGTTAGATTCTTAAAAGCCACAAGGCATCCAGCTCACCAAGTGTCTCCAAACAAGCCAAGTACTGATGGGCTTGAACCGTGCATGGGGTGACTAAGTTTTGGGGTTTGGTTTTTTCCCTTTGTATTATAGAAATTTGCAATGTCTATTAAATGTTGAATTAATAACAGGAAGAACCACTCCCTGCTGGCTTTCTCTTTAGCTGGTAATGCCTAAAAGTTCAAAAATTTGTCTTAGAGAAAAGTCTTAGAGTCACCTACTTTGGAATTTGAGCCCAGTAGAATGGTAGGCACCGACGATCTTGATTTTCTCTCTCTGTAACCAGATCTCTGGGCATTCTTGCACCTTGATAACGAATGATGTGAATTGCTGTGTCTACTAAGAGTGCAGCTTTATTGGAAACAGAATTTAGAAGGTGTTCCTGGGTATTTACTCAGCCTTCTTCATCTGAGTCTGTCACTGAGAAAGAGACCTTCCTGTACTGAGTAATAATCACTTGAAACTTAATGGGTCACTGTCTTCTTGAGGTTTTCCCTCAGAGTTCAGTAGAAAGATGGCAGTCATCAGCATATAGCCCAGCCGTTTAGAGCTGTGTGTGTGTGTGTGAGTGTGTGTGTGTGTGTGTGTGTGTACATACATATTTTTCCCCCTTAGGTGCTCCCTTGTTTAGTATGTCAGATGCCAGTAAATCTTTCCCTTTTTGCTAAAAAAAAAACAAAACAAAACAGAAAGAGAACCATACCCTAGTCTTTTGGAAGCTACTCTCTTCCCTTCTCCCATCTTCTTTTCTTTTGACAAGCTTTTTTTTTTTTGGTACGGGGGATCGAACTCAGGTCCTTGAGCTTCTGGGGCAGGTGGCTGAACCACTGAGCTAAATCCCCAGCCCATCTTTTCTAATAAAATGAAAAACTTTGCATCTGCAAATCCTGGATTAATGTAAATTTTGCATTTGTGGAAAACTTGGTAATTCCCTGGAAAACACATCTAGTTTAAAACTGAACATAAGTGCATTAAACAACTACATAGTGCTCCCAAGTGTCTGAAATTTTTATTCAAATATATTGGCTTTTGAGAACTGTTGGGGTTTTTTTTTCAATTTCTATCAAATGTAGTTGTGCTTATGGAATGTTTATATTATGTGTGTGTGTGTTTTTAATCTCTACTTAGGTTGATCTGACAGTCCAAGAAAAGGAGAAATATCTCAATGTGTCTCGCTGGTTTTGTCACATTCAGCACTATCCAGGCATCAGGCAACATCTGTCTAGTGTTGTCTTCATCAAGAACAGACTGTATTCCAACTCCCACTAGAAGTTACCGATGCCCTGCAGTACAGAAGCGTGATTAAAACTATTTAAATGGAAAGTGTATTCTTTACACAGGACTAACATAAATTGATATGCAGTCATTGTGTATTTGTTGGAGCTGATAGAATTTTTAAAAGTGTAAACTAATGTCTGAATGTCTTATTTGCTCATTAGTTGAAGTCTTGCACTTTTTTGTGTAAAACCTTGACTGCTATCAAAAAAAGTTGATCAGGCTATAAACTACCTTGTTTTTACAGGTGAATTTATTTTAATAAAGGTTGCAAATCAGTGGCTTAATCCTAAAATAAATTTAGGTCATCCTGTGAATGGTTGACTCATTTGGCTATTTAACTTTTTTCATATTTTAAAATTTATTTTCCTCTCACAGATATTTACAGTAGTTTATTAAAAACTGATAAATTATGCCAGTGATACAGAAAGGAAGACAGCTGTATTTGTTTTCAGATGTTTATGTGAGCTAGTAAGTGTGGTTTATTTAAAAAAAAAAGACAAAACTTTTTTGTTTGTTTCTTTCCTGTATTCCGTATCCATCGGGATGAAACTAACTGCTGACTTCCTATGGAGGGGAGGGCAATAAAGTACATTCCTCTTGAGTTAATGATTCTTTTTTGTTGTTGAGTGTATTGGAATATGCAGTGGCTAAAGGAGATGGGAATTCCCACTGTCCCACTAATTTTGAACCTATTATAAACTGAAAGCCGTTTTGGCAGAGCTGCTAAAGCAGATTGTGAAAAACAAAGATACTTTATTAACAGATCTACATATTTTGTAGCTTTTAGTGGTTGAATGAATAGTTAGTTACTAAAAGCCACAGAGCTTCTCTTTCCAAACAGGAAAAGCAGAGTCTTTGGACCCGGTACTGGTTAGTGCTGTCTAATGTTTCGGTGCTGGTGCTGAGCCTAAGCAGTATGCAGAGTTCCCGTAGAAAGAGCTGATACTTAGGAATTATACAGCACTTTGGTTGAGTTCTGTTTTCGTCACTTAACAGCCATTATTGATTTTAAGTGAAGCAGCCTTTTTTTGTTGATCTGTAAAAATCAACAACCTTTATAAATGAACAGGATTAAGAGGCAATATATGTGGAAAAGCCTAAAGTATATCCCATAGCTATCAGCAAAGATTAGTTTCCATTCTCTTCTCCGGGCAATTTATTTTTGCTTGTTTATAAGAAAGTGAGGATTATAAAGTCTCCCCCACCCTATTTTTACCCTCCATGTTACTGAGTCAAGAGATTTAATAGGCCAAGTGTGTATCTTATAATAGCCAAGACAGTTTTTGCAGGATTGAATTTCATGATTCATTGCCCTTGGGAACATTTTTAATTTTGTAAAATGGCCCTTAAATTAGCCACTGTGGACTTGTGTTTTCCTGTTCAGAAACTGGGGGGCTTACGTTCATCCTGCGAGTTATAACGTGCATGATAGGGGCAAGTGCGGCTTCCATATCAGCAGGGTCTGCTGTCAGCAAGCACTGTGGTGTCTGCTACAGTTTCCCCTCCCCTAACCCCTCTCCCCCTGCACAGCACGAGGAGTGAAGCAGGACAGGTAGGGCTGATACCCAGCCTTCACACCCCAGCCACTGTACTCTTCTGAGGGAAGAGGGAGATCGCCTTTGTGCTAATGCCCTCTTCCCCCTTCAACTTTGTGAATTTTAAACCCTCAGAATCTGTGCATCTGCTACTCAGTTCCTTATCAAAGTGCACAATGTAGATTCCACAGTTACTACCCAGCACTGTGTGCCAAGACTCCCCACTGCTCAGATCTTACCGGATGTGGGGATGGCAGGAGATGAGAGCCTGGCTCCTGTAGCCAAGGGTTAGGTCAATGGTGGCAAACTGATGGGCTGTTATCATTGAAAGCTCTAAAGGGTTCGCCATCACTGGGTTAGTTGATGTTCTCAGTGTCCTGATGAAACAATTCTGTCCTCATAGAATTGTGACTATGCATCATGGGTTCTTAGTGTCCCAGCACTTCTCTTCCTGAAATGCCCTCTTTTAGTAACCTCTTCGATTTAACTTTGCCCCATCCTCTCGGAAGTTGAGTGTATCCTTAGCAACCAGTCCCCTTGGGCCCCTGATTCTGGCATGGAGCTCATTGTACAGCTTTTTATTCTCTTCTGCCAGACTTAATTTCCCAAAAGCAGAGACTGTCTGTTCCCTTGCATATCCAGCCCTCAAACCAAGGCCTGGCACTCCACAGTAGGTGCTCAACATGTGTGTGTTGAAAATATATACTATTCTAGCCTCATTTTGAGTTGACCAAGAACAACATAAGTAAAAAGTACAATTAGATGCAGCTATATGAAGCAGAAGACCAAATATAGCACCAAAGTGGGTTGTATTTAGTTAATGGGGAAAAAACCCAAAAAATGGGAGATTAGGCAGTCCACATTTGTTAAGTCCTGTCTCTGCTCCGTATTGAACACATGGTTTCCATTCTTAGGTTAAACTTACATTCTGTGTCAATGCCAGAGCACCAGATACTAATTCTGATTAAGGTCCAGAGAAAGATGAGAGGTGGGCCACCTGAAGGAGCTTTCCTGGAATGTGCTCTTGGGCCAAGCCCACTAGGAGGGAGGCCAGAAATGTCATTCTTCAGTAGGCACAGTGCCACCCAAATAAAGGCTGTGCTTGGCAATGGGAAAGAAGGAAAAAAGGGGAACTAGGTAGGCAGCTGTCTCTGGAAACAGTGATGCTTACATCAGAAAACACCTTCTGCTACCAGGCATGGTGGACCACATCTGTGATCCTAGCACTAGGGAGGCTGAGGCAGGAGGATTGCTGCCAATTTGAGGCCAGCCTGGAGTACATAGTGACTACATAGTGAGATCCTGTCTCAGAAAAGAAAAAAAAGATCTCTGAATGCAAAATGGTAAAAGATCTTAAGTTGTTGACATATGAATCATATATTTACAAAGAACTGGGATAGAATAAAATAACTTTTCAATGGCCACAGTGTAATTTTCATAATGTAGAAGCCAACTTTAGGATCCTGAAATACTCAGAATAGAATTACAGTGACCTGGTAATTTCCTTTTGACAATAGTGATTGCAGCTAACTCTGAACATTTACTCTGTATCTGACCCTAGTCTAAGTGTTTTCAGGGAGTTCACTCCTTTATTGTCCTGTTTTGCAGATAACTTAACCTGTAAATCACTTTACAGGTGTGCTAGTGAAATTCTGCTTTTCAATTTGTGAAATCCACTTTTACTGAAAAAAAGCTGCTCTAGGCATTAGATAAAATAAATGTGTGTTCCGTGGATGTACTAAAAACCTGTCTTGTTCACTTCAAATGGTAAACACTGTGGTTATAGTTCACTAAATCAGTTTGGAAAAAGAGTGGAGTCAAACACATCACCCTGACCACATAATAATGAGACCTTGGATAAGTCACTGCCTGTGAAATTCCTCACATAAAACGGCTCAGGAATACTGATCTCACTGCTGTTTTATTTGCAGTACAAATGTATTAAAATTACCTAGCATGGTGCTGGCCCTCACATCTTTCAAGTTGTTGAAAAAAGGAAACCACACTATTTTTCTTTTGTTTCTAAATGATCAATGAGACTTTTATCTAAGAGAGTGTGGCCATTTGAGTGTGTGCATGCTAGTCCTTTTTCTCTGTAATTCCCAGAAGCCTGGAACACTGATCAACAGTCCCTCCCAAAATGTTTACTTGGCACCCTCTGTGTACCAGACACTGCTAGGCCTTGGGGATAGCTCAGTTAATACTTGCCCTTATGGAGTTTACAATTCAGTGGCATGTAAACAAATTCCTAAAGCAGAGCACATGAAGCATTCTTTGGGAAGCTGCCCATCTCCAGCATTCTTTGAAAGTAAATACAAACAACTGGATATAGTTGACTGCTGTGCTCTGGACTCTGTGCTGGATGTTTTACACTAAATTTATTTCACGTTAATTGAGGAACTAGAGAAGGCAGAAATCCACATGCTGACCAGCGTCTCAGTTAGACCATGGCTTCAATGAATGAGAATCTATGATTTAGGAGTTAGAAGATAACCTGTCACCCATATTGTTACTGAGTTGATTCAATTACCTAATTTAAATACAGTATATACCCCAATTCCATAAGCAAATATAGGGAGCCACAAAAATTCCAAATAAGGAAGGCTCATTCTTTAGCCAAGGAGTCAAAAGTTTATCCATTAATTACAATACATACTAATTTTAAAACAGAAATAATAGAACTGGGAGGAATATCAAAAGGCTGTCCATAAGCAGAGTTATACACAAAGCGTCCAAGAGCTCATGAAGTATTTAATGAAGTTCTGTGATTGTAAACACAACCAAGTGGCTGTGTCACACTGTGTAGAAAAGATGACATCACTTCGGGAATGAATCAATCCAGGATCTGACCCCAGTTAAACATTCATCCATCCCCAGCCAGTTCAATAGTAAACTGACATGGCTAAGATTTTTACCAGGTATGGTGGGCCCCCTTATCCACAGGGAACCCACTTTAAGACTCCCAGTTGATGCCTGAAACCATAGATATTACAGAACCCCATGTCTATTTTGCTTTGCCCTATCATACATGCATCTGGTAAAGCTTAATCATAAATCAAGCACAGTAAGATTAACAATGATAACTGATAATAGAGCAGTTACTAACAATATGCTGAAGCCACACAGGTAATATGATAATGAAGTGACTATTGCTGAGCAGGTAGCATACACTACATAGAGATACTGGTTACAGGGATGATTCACATCCAGGGCAAGATTTCATTACGAGGTTAGTCAAGAGTGGTGTGCAATGCAACTTACGGGTTATTTATTTCCAGGGTTTTCCATTTAATATATTTGGACCACAACTGAGCCTAGGAAACTGAAATCATGGAAAGCAAAACCTTGGATGAGAAGAGAATACTGCATTTGGGATTGTCGTTTTTACTCCTTGTTAAACTTCAGTCCTTCGTAGCGTAGACTTTACCCAGAGTAACAGTCACAGTCGTTATCATGCACAATGGGTTTCCCACCGAGACAAAGGCAGGAAGGTAGGAGAGTGAATGGGAAAGATCACCCTCAGCTAGGGCATCATAGCCTCCGCTCCTTGTAAAAACATATCTTATTCATAACGCCCCTGCTAAAAGTCTGTTCAGAATAGCTTCAAGATAAAATTTAAGCACATATACTGTTAGAAAAGAATAGAACTCTTATAATCAGCTACAGGTTCATCACACGAAAAGATAAAATGCACAACTATTTGACAAGTAGTCAAATTAGAAACATTGTGAACTATAGCTTTTTCATTTATATTTTCTCTAACACTTCCTTTAAAAAAAAATCAGACATTACATGAACTTTAATATTAATCTAGCTTTGGCAGAGAATGTGGTGGTTTAATGGATTAGCGCATTTAGCTTTTTACCCCCAGAGAGCAATATTTCTTCTTTCTCTCCATAATTAGATAATCTGCTGCTACCCATTACCAGGGCACTAAATTTCAAATTCTCCATACACCTGAGCAGGCTGCTACATATCGGGCCATCTTAATTTTAGTCTTGATTTATTGAAGAGAAATTACATTCCTAACTCTTCCTGGAGCTCTGGGTGAATTTTATTGCAAAAGCAATGGGGAGAAAGGTACCATCATATATCTCTCTTGCTGGGCAGAGCTTTTAGATACACAAGGGGCTCCATATCCCACTGTTCCATGTCCTGTATGTTGGATTTATAACACAGTGAAGCCCAGCTCTAGGGTTACATACAGGCATATCAGAGATGAGATGGGGAATTTGATTTTGCAATAATGATTACTTGTTGCAGGGCCCACATTCCTGCAGGCTCTGCCTTTATTCCCAGTACCGCTAGTGAATAAAACTAATTCCAACTGCTACCTAATCTAGCAAAAATTCATCTTTCACTTACAGGACAGAGGCCAAAGGAAGGTAGATGAGAAGTTAGAAGGATTTAAGATGTTGGCCATTTTTGCTGTTATGCCTCCAAGATTTCTGCTTCCATCATCATGATTCCTTTGGGAATATTTTAATTGTTTTAAACTTTTGTTTCTGTGGAGGTTGGAGGTTGAAAGCTTTGCTTCTTTTCCAACCCGGTGAGTTAATTCGATGGCTCATCCCCGCTGTCTCTTCCACTTCAAGGAGACCAGGTCCCCAGGGCTTGCCAATTGCATTATGGATCTTGCAGATTTGGCCTGCCGTTCCTGCTGAGTGTCATCTGTCCTCGCAGTCCTACTATGGATAATTCTTGTCCTCCCTCATATCATCTGCTTGAGAAATTTGTTCCTGACAGGCCTGTCTGTCTAAGTTAAGCTTGAGGTATAGTCGCCATACAACTAATTTGATAGGGCATAGCTCTAAACAGGCCACAGGCTTATTTTCATCAAGATGAGAAACTTTCAATCACCTGATTAGAAATTCCAAAGTTCTTTTGGAGCAATCCATGAATTAGTCTGTTCATGAAAGGTAAATTATCCTTCTCTGGCTGCCTCATTTTTCCTGACCTTCTGCATTACATACACACCTTGTCTTAAAGAGATTTTTAGCTCCGACTGGCCCCTCCAGGTTTCCACTACCTGACTGTTTTTAGCAGTTGACTTGAGCTGTGACACTTGGCTAAAAGAACTCTCTACATTAGCCACCCTTCCCTTATCATGGGAGACACATTGCAAGACCCCCAGTGAATGCCTGGGATTCTAGATAGTACCAGTTAGCCTCACTGCTGTAACAAAAAGCTGAGATGATCAACTTAAAAAGAGAAAGGGTTACTTTGGCTCACAGTTTTGGAGGTTTCAGTCCATGGGCTAGGGGACTCGTTGTGGTGAGGCAGTACATCATGGCAGGCAGCACAGTGTGAAGCAAGCTGCTCATCCCATGTCAGACAGGAAGAAAAGAGACAGACAAATAGACTGAATGAGAACAAGAGAAGACACACATCCCACAGCGCCCTTCCAGGACGCACCACCAATGACCTACAGACTTCCCGCCACACCCCACTTCTTAAAAGTTCCACCACCTTCCAGGAGCTCTGAGCTGAGGATCAAGCCTTCAGATGTGGCCCTTCGGGGGACATTTGAGACACAAAGTGTAGCGCTACTGCATACCATAGAGGCTATGCTTTTCCCCATGCCTCCATACTCATGATAAAGTTTAACTTACGAATTAGGCACAGTAAGAAATTAACAGTAACTCATTATAAAATAGAATAATTACAACAGTATACTGTAATGAAAGATATTTAAAACTTATAAAATGTTTGTTTCTGGAATGCATAGGGGACAAGTGACAGATGGCACTCAAGCAGTGGTTCTCAGACATTCACACGCATGGGAATCACCTAAGGCTTCTTCAAGAAAATTTTTCAGCTCCAAATTTGAATCTCTGAATCAGGAGGTTGTATTTCTGACAAGTTCCCAGGTCATTCTAATGCTCCCAATGGGATGACCACACTGTGAGCGGGGTCACATCTGCCAACACTTAGGGCACAGACTGAGAGCAGCTGCATGTGTCTGAGAGCTCACACTTCTGTCTTTTTGCATAGCTGAGTCAGATTTTTTACGGCATGAGCAGAGTGATGGTGGAGACATCTGCATTCCCATGAGGTGAGTCTCACCTGAGCCACTCCTCTGTGGCAACCGCAGCAGCAAAGCACTGCATGTTCCCCAATACTGTGCTTTACCAGAAGCATGTTTACGGAGAACTAGCAGGATTCAGTGCAGGAAGACTCAGTGCTGAACTTTAAAGACAACTGATGCCAATTCACAGTCCCCTACTCCACACCAAACTGACACTGAAGCCAAGTAGGCCGCATCCTTTCCTTAATTTCAGTTACTTAAGTGGTGTGTAGCATCTTACCCCAAAAGACTAAACTCCCTCCCTCCATTGCTTTCATCAGGTTTTGCCTTTTAGCGCTTTAAACCCTCTGTGAAAATTGGACAAAAGAGGATAAAAAGTAATGCCAACAGAAAATGTTTCCCCAGAAATCTCATGCAGTGGATTTGATAAAAAGCAAAATAAACTTAGAGGTGTCCTCTCTCTCACCCATACTTTGTCAATTATGCTTTTTTTTTTTTTTTTTTGGTACCGGGGATCAAACTCAGGACCTTGTGCCTGCAAGGCAGGCGGCGGAACCACTGAGCTAAATCCCTGGCCCAATTATGCTTATCTTTGATGAGCTTATGCAAGGAATGAATTTTAATTTTGTTCTCAGCGTGCATGTAATTAACCATTTATGTATGAGGTGTGATCAAAAACTATAGTGGAAGTTTAAATATAAAATATTATTCACTAAAAGACACATTGCCATTAACCCCCTCGTCACAGTTCCCTTCATTTTGAACACATTTATCCTATCATTCTCGCCACTTTCTGAAGCAGTTTACAGTTTATGTTTACAGCAGTTCTTGTCAAATAAAACTATTACATTGTGTCCTCATCCACCTTATTCACTGGATCTGGCACCGTGTAACTTCCAGCTCTTCCCCAAAGAGGAAACAACCATGAAAGGTGAACATTTTGAATCAGTTCAGTAGATCAAGGCAGCTGCAGCAGCACAACTAGAGACACTTACAAAAGAGGCTTCCAGAGCTGCATCAGAAAGTTGCACGAACGATGGGATGAGTGCGCTCAAAGCAAGGGGAAGAGTTTGAGGGGATTCGTGGCAATGTGTCTTTTACTATAATAATTTTTTAAGATTTCGGCAATCATCATGTTTCTTCAATCACACTTTGTATTGGTGCTGGGGATGGAACCCAGAGCCTTGCGTATGCTAAGCAAATGCTCTACCATTACCACTGAGCTATATGCTCAGCCCATTTTATTTTTATTTTCTAGTTTTTATAAGATTCAATGTGGGATGACAGCAAATAATCTTCCCTGAAGTCAGAACTTCACTTCTACTAAATTGACAATATTTCCATGATTTAGCTGCACTGACTCTGAAAAAGCACCATAATTGGAAAATCTATAATTCCATGGTTACATTTGTATCTGATATTGATTCTCTGAAAATGATCTTGTCTGTACTGTCATAAGAACAGATATTCTGAAAAACACAAAATAGTATATGATTCCATTTATATAATATTTTTCAAATGATAAAATTTCGGAGATAGAGGGCATATTGTAGGTTGGCGGGGGCTGCAGTGGGAAGAGAGAAAGTGGGTGTCATAAAAAGACTCTTATGGGTATGCTGGCACACACCTGTAATCCCAACTACTAGGGAGGCTGAGGCAGGAGAATGGCAAGTTTGAGGCCAGCCTGGGCAACAGCAAAATCCAATCTCAAAATGGAAAACAATAAATGGGCCAGGGGTGTAGCTGAGTTGTAGAGTGCTTATCTACCCAGCACAAAGCCCTAGGTTCATCCCCAGTAGCTGCCCCAACCCTGCACGCACACAAGGTTGCTTTATGTGGTATCTTTATAGCATTGCGTTCAATATATTTATTGACTGTGATGATAGATGCATAAATCTACATGTATGGTAAAATTGTATAAAATACACACACACTGGGGCCGGGGATATAGCTTAGTGGTTTCGCCGCCTTCTGGCAAGTGCAAGTTCCAGAGTTTGATCCCCAGTACCAAAAAAATAAATTAATTAATTAAATTAAATACACACACATTAAGTACAAGCAAAACTGGTGAAATTGGAACAAGATTGGTGGATTGAATCACTGTTGATATCCTGGTTATGAGAGTAGCACTGCAAAGTGTTAACAATGGGGAGCCACTAGCCAAAGTGTCCAAGGACACTCCCACTATTACTTCTTACAGCTGCATGAGACTAGTGATCTCAATAAAAGTTTTACTTTCAAAAATATAGGAAAAGTCTTATGAGTCCTAGGAGATAACACAAGCCCTTCAGGGAGATGGTATAGAGTCCCTTTTATCTTCAAGAGTCTCACATTCTGGGAGTCAAAATCTTAAAGATAATCATAGCAGCCCCAATCCAGATGAAGGCAGTGGTACAACAGCTTCACCAGCACTGCTCTTGGTGGATTCTTTCCTTGCTGTTGGGGCTGCAGTTTAAAGATTTCTGTGAAAGGGGGAAAAAAACAGAAGCTGATGGACCTGATGTCCCAAAGAACACCACCACTCCATAGCCCACAGCAAGATGTAATCAAATGGCTAGAAACACATTCACAGGACAGGGTGGTCCTATGGCTCAAAGCAACAGACAAGCAACACAATTACAGAAAGGCAATTGTGTGCTTCCTTAGTGTCATCTCCACTGATAGGTTGTGTATTTCAGGAAGGAAGGAAAAGGCTTCAGTAAGTCTTGTTTGCCACTGTTTCTTAGCTCCTATCACTGTGCTGGGGACATACCTGGTGCCCAGTACATACTTATTAAAAGTTTTTTATTGAAAAAAAATGAAAATCTCATAGGTCTGTTAAAGTTAGTATGGTTTCTCTCTTCGTTATCTCCCAATTGCCCTTCCCTACTGCCTCTTCACCCATCACAGGTAGGTGGTAAATACCCACTCAGAGACCTACACAGAAAAAGTTGTCCATCAAAGATGAATGGATAAAGAAAATGTGGCATACACACACTATGGAGCACTACTGAGCTATAAAGGAAGATACATTTCAATCATTTGCAGGAAAATGGATGCATCTTGAGACCATAATGCTAAGTGAAATAAGTCAGACCCAGAAGGGGAAATATCACATGGTTTCTCTAATATGAGAAATCCAAAATATAAATAATTGACAGAGAAAAAGAGAGAGAGAGAGAGAGTTGGTAGGGAACAGGAAGGTAGACTCTGTGGAAATCAGGGATCCTGGGAAGGAAAGAGAGGGGAGGGTGGAGGGAAGAAGGAGTAAAAATGAGCAAGATGCAATACACACAGGTACCAGTTCCCCAAGACAAATGTAATTATTATGAATTGCAAACATATACTAATAAAAAAAGAATAGGGCCAGGGATTTAGCTCAGTGGTGCCACCGCCTGCCTCGAAAGCGCAAGGGCCTGAGTTCGATCCCCGTGCAAAAATAAATAAATAAGAATAGTGGTTTCTGCCACCTACAAGCCAGGCAGTCATTTAACCTGAGCCTCCTCACCTGTGAAAGGAGGACAAAGCAATTATCTCCTTCAAAGCACTGCCATGAGGATTAAACAAATTCATATTTGTCAGGCACTTAGCTAATGCCTTGTAAATGTGTGCTAAGTGGCAATGCAATGCTACTACTGACTATCCGGCGTTAGCACGGACCTCAGAGGGTAACAGCCTGGTTGTTGCTAGAGTTTCCTTACCTTAGACAAGAGCCACAAGCTCTAGGCTCTCAGCCCACCCGCACTGCTGACCCGCTGTCCACAAATGTACGTTCTTGGGCTTGATCATTCCTTAAAATAACTCCCAGAGCTTGGGAAAAGTAATATACTTAAATTCTAGTTTTACTATAAAGGATACGTCTCAGGACCAGCCAAACAGGGGAGGTCTGGGAGGGTGTCCAGTGTGAAATATTTATTCCTCAGGAAAGCAGCTTCTTCCTGGCACACCAACCTCTGACTACCAGCCAGGAAGTTCCCCTGAGCTCCAGCGCCCAGTCCATTGGGTTCCATCATGTAGGCATGGTTGATCAAATCACTGCCATGTGGCTGAGCTCCATCCCCAGCCCAACTCCCCTCTTGTCCCCAGAGGTGGTGTTGATCATGTAACTCAAAGCCCCAGCCTTCTGATCACAATTAGTCTTTCTCACATGGCCAGCCCGAATCCTGATACCTAGGCACCCACCGTGAGTCATCTTGTCAGCTGTCCTTCATAGCTGGGACTTCGTTCAGGGAAAGTGACTGGATCATGGGTGTGTGATACTCACCACTGAGTTAGTCCATTGAGTGGTTTCTAGCGGGGTATGACATTGGGAGGTGAAGACTGGTGGGAAGAGGTAGGTCACTGTGGGTGCAGTCTGGAAGGGTGTGTGTGTGTAAATACACATCCTTCCTCCTTCCTTGACGCTTCCCTCGCTGCTTCCTGCCTGCCATGGCAGCTCTTTCTTCTCTGTCATGCCCCATCTGCCATGGGACCTCCCTGCCTTGGAGCCAGTGACTATGGACTGAAACCTCTACAAACTGTAAGCTGAAATAAACCTCTCTTCCCTTAACCTGTGAGGGTCAGTTATTTTGTCGTAGCAACAAGAAAGTAAGTAAGACATCAGCAGAAACTCAGACGTGGCCTGGAGCTCTCCATGAATAACAGACACTCCCATCACTTGGGAGTTTCCAAAGACTTGGAGGTTATCCTTCATGGCTCCTCTGAATTTAGGGGTCAAATTCTTTACATAATGAATTAATGAACTGATAGGCAGAGGAGCAAGGAAAGCATTGCATGAAGGGAACATCTTAAAAGAAAGCCAGGGATATTTCTGGCACAGTCATTGCATAGAAGGAAGACCTCTCCCCCTCCACTAGCTGGCTGGCTTTGCCTACAGTGGAATGCAAACCCTTGAATCATAATGTGAGCTCTTGTTGGGCTATACAGAAACTGTGAACCATATGCAATCCTTTGTATGAGAAGTAGGTGTGATTTAAATACAAACATACACAAACAGTGGATTAAAACAGCAAAGATTTTTGTTTCTCCCAACCCATTGGGTTGACTTGGCAGTTTCTGGCACTGCAGGCATTTTGTGTGACTGCACTGAGCTGGCTGAGAGCCAGGCTGACAGCCCCAGGAAAGTCTTTCTATGTCTGGGGCCTGTGTTTGGACCACTAGAGCTTCATTTCTCATCCCTGCAGCCTCTCTTTGCATGTGATGTCTCAAGGCCTTCCTCCATGTCCTTGTTCAGCAAGACAGCCTGAATTCCAGGCAAGAGAGAAAAGCTGTCAGGTCTCTTAGGCCCCAGAACTGCCACAGTGCATATTTTCCCACCATCTTCTGTAGTCAGAGCAAGTCACAAGGCCAGACAGGCTCAAGGGGAGGGACAACAGACCCCATCTCTTGGCCGGAGGAGCAGCACGCTACAAGTGTGTGCAGGGAGGGCAGGACCTGCAGCAGCTCTCTTTGGACTCTACCACTTTCCCTCACCTTCCATTTCCTCCTCTGCAAATAGAGCATTTAATACAGGTGGCCCTTCTTATCCACAGGTTCCATATCCTAAGATTCCATCAAGCACCGATCAAATTATTTTAAACATTACATTGCTGCTGGCTTGTACCATATAGTTCAAGCTATGGTGGTTGTGTCTGTACTGAACAAGTACAGACCTCTTTCCTTGTCACTGCTCCTTATAATAGAGTCTAATAGGTATTTTCACATCATGTACATTGTGTCGGGTATTGTGAGTGATCTAGAGATGGTTTAAAGTCTACAGGAGGGGGCCAGGGATTTAGCTCAGTGGCACCGTGCCTGCCTCGCAAGTGCAGGGTCTTGGGTTTGATCCCCAGTACTGGAAAAATAAATAAATAAAGTCTACAGAAGGATGTGCATAAGCTCTATGAAAATATTGCATTGTTTTTTATAAGAGACTTGAGCATCGTGATTTTAGTTTCCAAGAAGGTTCTTGAACTGATCCCCCTCAGCTCCTCAGATGAATGTGATGATTAATAAATATGTGGTATGTGATGTGTGATGGCATTTATACATTTTTAAGTGTGAAGTTGAAGATATCTGAATAGTGAATAAAACTGGAGGATTTATAGTGCTTTAAAAAGAGGTAGAGGTGGTTACCATAATAAAAATATTTTGGAGGCATTTACCATGGCCCAGACAGTGTACACACTGCTTTACAAGTATCCTCTTCTTTAATCATCATGACAACCCAGCAATATAAACAAGATAAATTTTGTTTTGTAATTTTACAAAAAAGTAATGACAGGTTAGTGGCAGAGCCAAAATTTGAGTCCAGTTCTGCATGATTCTGAAGTTTGAACCACTGTAGCCAGAATTTCTTTTTATTACTCAATACACAATCAACTGGCAAGTTCTGGAGGTGGAACCTAGAATCATTTTTATCTTTTTTTTTTTTTTGCACTGAGGATTGAACCTAGGCCTTTCACACTGAGCTACATCTCAGCCTTTTTAAAATTTTGAGACAGGGTCTCATTGAGTCACCAAAGTGGTTGGGCTGGGCTTGAATTTGTGATCCTGACTCCCAGAGTGCTACAATTACAAACATGGATCACCATGCCCAGATAGCTTCTGTTGTTTTTAAACAGCCTCATTAATGCAAGAGAAGGACTCAACCTTACTGTACTATGGTGAACCTTCTCAGGTTGCTTAGCAGTTCAAAGACACTAAGGAGAGGCTCAGGGGAAATTCGTATTTGCAGAGCAAAAAAGAAGGCTTAAATAAGCGAAATGCCTAGAAGTGGGAAGAATAAATGGCTTTAAAAAGAAGTACACTTTCTAGAGGTTGATTATAAAACTGAGGAAATGAAACACTAGAAAGGAAGCCAGACCCAATTATTTGCAATTAACAAAGCTTACATTTTATTTATAAATTCATCTGGTTTATGCTTCTTTGATTTGGGGATTATTACTTCCTCTGCTAGGAAATCCCAACTTCTTCACTCACCCTACGAGGGAAACACCTCCTCACTTCAGGCCTCTTTGGCCCTGCCTGAGAAGCCTTTCCTGACTCCTCAGCCCCAGGTGGCCCACAGGTGCGAGGGTCTTTCCCCAATGCTATCATATACAGCTCCTGTGCTGTAAATGACGATTTATATTCCTTCTTCAGCTCTGGGCTGTGAAGCCCTTGAGGATGAGGGCTGTTCAGAAGAGAGGAGAAAGGGAGAGATGCAAGATGCTTCTTAGAACCACGAGATGAACAAAGGAGGTGAAGGGGCCACTGGGAAGGTGCACATTGTTCTTTGAAAAGCACTAAGACTTGTTGAGAAGACAAGATGAAGATTAGGGAGCTTATCAACAGGCAGCAGTGAGATGCGTGGCAAACCTGCGGTTGCCTCTTCAAAACTACGTCAATTCAAAGCAGCTAGCAAACTAGTCCCTTTCAGAATTACACGCATTTTACTTTATACATATAACAAACGGTTGAAATGATGAAAATACAAAAGCCAGGGAAGATTTTTTTTCCTTCACCTGGACACAAGTGAGTTTGATAAATAACTCCTGAGTTACTTAACCCTTTAACATTGTTACTTCATTTTTTAAAAATTACAGGGGCTGGGGATGTGGGTCAGTGGTAGATCACTTGCCTAGCATGCACAAAACCCTAGGTTCAATCCCCAGCACCAGAAAACAAAACAAAATAAAACCGCCCTCCCCAATTGCTGTAACCAAATGTGACATGTCAAATGCTTTGTAAAATATTGGTGGTAGGTGTTAATGTTTACACTATTACACTATTCCGCAACTGTACTCCCCCTTTCCCCCAGCCTCTCTAAAACCACAAGTTTGGCGAGGAACCTTATTTCCCTGAAAATAAGACCTGGCTGGAAAATAATCAGCCTTAAAAACTAGAAATCAAAAATGCCAGCCCCAGTCAGCCTATCCTCGCGTTACCTGCTATCACTAGTCTCTCCCTCAGTGGCCACTCTGGAACGCAGGTGAGGCGAGGACACGCTGATTGGGACTGGCATTTTTGATCTCTAGTTTTCAAGGCTAATTATCTTCCAGCCAGGTCTTATTTGGGGGGAAACAAGGAATAACGAGCTCCGTTCTTAACTTTCAAGCACCCTCTATTCCGGGAGAATCTGCCCTCATCCAGCATGGCGGCACCGGCTACTGTCTGTTCTCATCCCCCCGCTGCACCCCAGCGGCCCTTCCGGAACTGTCCACTGAGTTGACTCAACTTCTCCGACGCCCTATGATGACGCAAAAGCCCGGAGGCACGCTAAACGCGGGCCGCCCAGTTTTGCGCAGAAGCAGCGAGAGCGCGGGTGGGCGGAGCCTGCCGGGATGAGTGGCGGAGGGACCGAGGCTCATGTGGGTTGTGAGGCCGCCACGGCTGGCAGCGGCGTCAAGAAGAGGGACTCGCTGGGGACTGCGAGCGCAGCGCACCTCATTATCAGGGGTACGGAGTGCGGGGCTGTCGTCCCTGGTGGACCTCACGGTAGCACGCTTCCCAGGCGGCTCCCTCTGACCCGGGTCGACCCCGCGTCGGGCGGGCGCGCGCGCGTCGGGCGGGGCGGGGGTGGGTGGGTCCCGGTCCAGCCCGTGGGTCCCGCCCGGTTCCCGCCCCGGAGCTGCCCGCCGCCGGCTTCCGTCGCGCCCTCGAGGTCCGCTGCGGCTTCCTGCGGGAAGGTCTTTGCCGGTCAGATGCTAGTGATTTCTTTGCCTTTCACCCAGTTCGGTCCCACCATCTTTCTGTACGATTTTAGAGGCCTTCAGAACTAGCCAAGGAGGTAGACGGACGTTGGTTGCTGCTCCTTCATTTTAGCCTTAGCTTCTCAGAGTTGTAGGCAGCCCCAGCACGGGCTGTGGCTGTTTAGACTTTATATTTCAGGTTGTCTCTAGTCTCATTAGGATTGGGGCACTGTTGCATGGGTATCAGGGCTAAATTAGAATTATCTATGCAATCTTAGTGCAGCATTACTTTAAATTGTTTTACAGTTGTGATCAAACAACGAAATACATCATCTTAACTATTTTGAAGTGTACAATTCAGTAGCTTTAGGTACATTCACATTGTGCAGTCGTTACCTCTGTCTATCCGCAGAAAGCTTTTCATTTTGCAAAACTGAAAGTTGGGATCTATAAAAATAACTCCCCATTCCCTGCTGTCCCCGCCCCCCGCAACCACCGTCCTATTTCTATCTGTAAATTTACCTTCTGCGAATCTAATCATGGTCTCTCCCCGTTTGTGACTGGCGTTTTTAACTTATAATATCCTTAGTGTGCATCCATGTAGTAGCATGTTAGAAGACCCATCGTTTTAAAGACTGGATATAGTAATCCATTGTATGCCTATACCACACCTTGTCGGTTCATCTGTTTGTGGACACTGCAGCAGCTCCCAACCTTTAGCCATTGTGAATAATACTGATGTGGACCTGAATGTACAAATATCTTTTTCGAGGCCCTGTTGTCAGTACTCAGGGATATACATATGCCCAAAAGCAACATTGCTGGATCATATGGTAATCCTTTTTAATTTTTTGAGGAATTGTCCTACTGGCTATACCATTTTACATTCCTACCAGCAGTCCAAGGGTTCCCGTTTCTCCACATCCTCCCCAACATTTGTTATTTTCTGTCTTTGATAGTAGTAGCCGTCCTACTGGGTGAGGTGTCATCTCATTGGGCTTTGATTTGAATTTCCCCAGTGTTAGCGAAATTAAGCACCTTTTCATGTACTTATTGACCATTTATGTCTCTTCTTTAGAGATGTGTTTATTTCCTTTGTTCATCTTTTTAAAATTAGAGTTTCTGTTTGATTGTTGAGTTGTAGATCTTTATATATTCTGAGTCCTAACCCCCCTTGAAAAGTAGTTTCCACCCATCTTCTCCATGGGTTACTTTTTATTCTGTTGTGTCCTTTGATGTACAAAGGTTTTAAATTTTGAAGTAGTAATTTTTAAAAAAAAGATAATTCAGCTGGGCATGGTGGCACATGCCTGTAATTCCAACACTGGGGAGGCTGAGGCAGGAGGATTGCTTTGAGTTCAAGGTCAACCTGGGCTACATTTAGCAAAATCCTGTCTCCAGAAAAAAAAAAGAAAAAAGATAATTCAGTGCTATATTTTAGATCCTCCTCCCTCAGCTTCTTGAGCCCTGGGATACAGGTGTGTGCTGCCACAGCCAGGACTCCCGCAGTTCTTTTTTTTTTCATTGCTTCTGTGTCATTCTAAGAGGAAGTGTCATTTTGCATGTCTTTAAAGTTTGTGTAAATGGCTTTAATCCTTCTGAAACTTCCTTTTTTTGTTGTTCAGTGTTATGAGTTTTTTACCTATGCTTACAAGTGTAACTCTGATATATTTTGTTTTGTTTTATTTGTAAGATACTGGGAATTGAAATTAGAGCCTTCACATTGAGCTACATCCCCAGCCCTTTTGTTTTTTGTTTTGACACGGAATCTCTCGAAGTTGTCAAGTTGTCCAGGCTAGGCTCTAACTTGCAGTCTTCCTGCCTCAGCCTCCCATGATGTGTTCATTTTTACTTGCTAATTTATAGTACCCCACTGTATGAATGTATTTAAGGTTTTTTCAGTTTTTCTTTTGATATTGCATTTATGTTTAGTAAAAATTTATAAATGCCTTAGTCATTTGTGCAGTTTTTTCTAGGTTATATATCTAGGCATGAAAATGTGGGTATGTATTGGTATATCTTTAGTTTTATTAGATATTGCCAAATTGACCTCAAAAGTAGTACTTATTTATATACCTACTAGTCTCCTAATCCATGGTCTAAACTGAATTTAACCTATCTTCCTCTATTCATGAGGAACAAGAAGCAAAACAAAATCTCTAGATTATGCCACTTAGCATGGGTTAATTCTGAATTCATTTTATCTTTATAGATCTTGGAGAGATTCAGTCAAGGCTTTTGGATCACAGACCAGTTATTCAAGGTGAAACGCATTACTTTGTAAAAGAATTTGAAGTAAGTACCTAAAACTTACTTGTAAAATTACTGCCGTGTTAATGTGATAATACTCAGAAAGGAAATTCTCTAGTTTAAAAATCTGATTTCACTTCATGCATTTTTATAGAATATATAAAATAAAAGTTATGAAAAGATTAAAATACTTATTTTTAATAGGATGAGTGTGAGACCAGACAGCAGGAGACTTGGGTTCATATTCTGGTGCCTGCTCTAGGGTGTTTAATGTGTGTTGATCATAATTTTTTAGTCTATGAAATGAAATATAGTGAAAGAATTTTAGGGATCAATGGGCCCAAGTTTCCCAGACCAATTTTCTGTATGTATTTCTCACTGGAGGAATCACCACCACTCACTCGGACACTCAGGTTGAAACTTGAAAAAAATCCTCAGTTGCCAATTCCAGCCCCCTTTCAGGCCCATGTTCAGTGCCCAAGGTTTCTAGATGTTACCTCATTTCAGAATTTCATTCTTTCTGACTGGTGTACCTGCTTTATCAACTGAGTTAGATCCAGTTTTCACCCTGCTGCCAGTGATCAAATATTATTTCACTTTTAAAATCCTTTGATGGTATTTGCCAGGTATAGGATAAAGCCCGAGTATCCTTCTGATACTTGCCCCTTCCTTGTTAGCTTTACCACCTGCCACTCTTTACCTTGCATGCTGTTCCAGCCACGTGACATCCTGTTTCATGTATAATCAATTCATCGTGCATTAAATCACAACCCCTCAAGCTACCATTAGGTGGATGATAAATGCTGTTGCACAATTTGATGATTCTGTGTAGGCTGAGGTTCTATTTTCAGATGAGATTTTGACCAAGCAGGATGTCCAAATGTGCCGAAAGCAGAGAACCTTTTACTAAACCTTTAAAACTACAAGAATCCCATGCGATAGACCACACAAGATAGTAGAACTGTAGTATTGGACCTGTTTCTGGGTTCAACAGACTGAATAACTGAAAAACTGCCTGATACTTTACAAGACTGAAGATTAAAGATGTGAGTATGTGTACATGATGGGGCACATTATCTTAGAATACCCAGTGGTACCCAGGGATAACTTAGCTGTTTTGCATCATTGGCATCATTATTGTGGGATAAAATAATAGAGGACGCACAGGGAATTATCCAGAGACTATTCTTTACATTCCAAAAAAGGATTATTACAATTCCTTAGTGAGAATAAAGTGGAAATTTCTGTACAAACTTCCTATGGTCCTTTATACTGTGTTGTGAAAATAAGGCTTTAGCCCCTAGAGGATTTTTCAGTACTGGGCATTGACCCTAGGGCTTGGAGCGTGCTAGGCAAGTGTTCTCCCACTGAGCCTAGTTGTTCTTAAATGTGGGAACAGTGGACTCTGCTTTTCCTGCATGCTAACAATCACACTACCAGCAAGCATACCCTGCAGCATACTAATCCTTTGTGCTTATCCCTTTGTCGTTACCCCTACTTCAGCCAGCTCACTGCCGCTGTCCCCTGGATGCCCACAGGGGCTCTGGGTTTACCCTGATCTCTGTGAAATATTTCCCATATTTCGCCAAGTGACCTGTATGTCTGATCATACCACACAGCCACCGAGCCCCCTACTTTCATGACTTCTCTTCATGCTTAGCGTATGATCCAGCCCCTTAACTGAAGTCCAGGAGGATCACTGGCTTCTTATGTCTTTCATATTTATTGCACACAGCTTTGCACTTACTGTGCTTCACCTGTACTTCCTTTGTCTTTATCACATCACAGTTATCCCTGCCTCAGCCATCTCTTCTTTATAAAATGTTCCTTCTCCCCATTTTTTTCATGGCTCAATCTTTTATGTTTAGATAGCAGGTTAAATACCACCTCTGATCCTTTAATTCAGAGCAGTCACCATGACACTATCACATCACTGTCTCTGATGCTCTGTACAGCACCATATTTGTTTTCTAATACCATGTAACCAATTACCATAAACTTAATAGCTTGAAACAATACCCATTTATTAGTTCTGTAGTCAGACGTCTAGGCACACAGTGGCTAGGACCTCGGCCCAGTGTCTCAGAAAGCTAAAATCAAGGTATTGGTCATTCTCATTAGGAATACAGGGTCCTCTTCAGAGCTCACATGATTGTGGAAGGACTCAGTTCCTTACTGTGAGGGTCACTTTCAGCTCCCAGAGGACATGCACAATCCTTCCTGCCTGGCCCTTTCCACGTGCAAAGCCAGAAATGGGAAGTCACCCTTGCTTGGAATTTCTCTCATGCTTCATATCTCTCTGATCCGGAAGAGCCCAGTCTCTGTTAAAGACTCACCTCACCTACAAGTCAGGCCCACTGAAGATCATTTCCCTTTCTTAAAGTCACCTGAAGCCAAGTATGGTAGTGCGCACCTGTAATCCCAGCACTTGGGCGGCTGAGTTAGGAGAACTGCTGTGATTTCGAGACAAGCCTGGGCTACATAGTGAGTTCAAAGCCAGCCTGAACTACACAGCGAGACCCTGACTCAAAAAAAAAAAAGTTAAAGCCACCTGATTTGAGATCTTAATTGCATCTATAGAATCCCTTCACAGCGACACTTAGACTAGAATTTTATTGAATTAGCTGGGAAGATGTATGTGCATTAGGGGTGGAGATTTTAGGGACCATTTAGAATTCTGCCTGCCATAAGCCTTCGTAACTGCCTATACTGTTCTTGTTATTTACTTGTTTGTTGCCTGTCTTTCACTGCTAGAATACAGGGACAGGAAAATAAGGACTTGTCTTTAATATTCTCGTTTGTATTCAGAATGCCTGAAACAGTGGCTGCCACCTTGAAGGTGTTTCATGTGATTCAGAAGAACAGATTGTGGATTAAAACTTGGGTTTTCTGACATCTCGTGCCATTTTTCATGAGTCATCTTTTTTGTTAGCCTGGTCAACTTGAAATACCCAATAGCGTTTATTAAAACAACATTTATAAATATACCTCTAATGCTTTAATTTATATTAAAAGAAGCATTAGAATTTTGGAATTAAGATGGGTTCTGTAATCAGGTTCCTCCACTTCATAGAGACTGCGCTCAGAGATGGGAAGCAGTAAGTAGAACGTCAAATAGCTGATTAGTAGTATTCTTTAAATAGTGTAGATGGAACTGAAAGTACACGTGTAAAAGGGCTGTGCACATGAGACTGAATCCTTAATGGAAATGAAAAAGTGGAGTTTTTGAACGCTGTATTCAAGATGGCTTCCTACTGAAGCCGACACCTCTTTTAACTGGATGAGAACATGCCAAGAAAAAGTGGGCATGTGTCTGAGAGAAAATTACCTGGATTCTGCACTGCTAAGCCCTGCAAGATCTTTCTGGAGCGGAGGTGGTATGGAAGGGTAGGAATCTGTGTTCAGATCTTGGCACTCCTCGGACTACTTGTGGCCACCTGGTTTACAAGGCTCAGTGTCCTCATTAAAATGAGAACAATAATGTATAATGTACAGTTTTTGAGTTTATTTGAGGATTAAATTACCATTTTTAAAAAATCTATGTTATACAGTGTTCGATGTTTCTGTTAAGGGAAAGATGATAACATAAAAATATTAATTCAGAATACCAAAAATTTAAATGCATTTACGTTTAGTTTTTAATATCTCTAGGGAAAATAGGAATTACCTAGATAAATGACATAAGCATTATCTTAGAAAATGTTTACTAAATAATAAAATTTTCACATTGGGTGGGTATGATAGATACAAGCTTATTATATAGAGTCAAACTATGTTGAGCATGTAAGGCATGAATGTTTGTGTAAGGCATAGTGTCAGGAACTGAAGCTACATCAGTAACTGAGACAGACACACCCATTCTATTGCGTTGAAGAAGGGTCCCTATCGTTGAAGGATGGTCTTTGAATGGCTCAGCAATACCTTGTCAGTTGCGTTTCTTGAAAATCATTTGATCCTTTCACATGGTGGCCTCCCTAGTTGGTCTTTCTGAGGATTTAGTATAGCACAGGAATTTTCCTACACATCAGACTCAGCTCCCTTGTCCACATGTCATCCTGTAACATTTCTTCTCCAGGCAGGAGAAAAGCTGAAGGCATTTTAGCGATAACATGTTTGAATATATGTGGTATGATAAAAACATAAAAAAATGTTAAAAATTTGTTTTAAATTTATTACAGTAGAAGACGCATTGCCATTAATTTTTCTCAAAGTAGTTCTCCTTGCTTTGAACACACTGATTCCATCGTCTTGCCACTTTCTGAAGAAGTCCTGGAAGTCCTCTTTCGTATCTTTAGTTTCACTGTTGTAGCTGTGTCAATGTCCTGAACTCATTCACAACATTACCTTTCATGGTCATTTTGAGTCTGAGGAGTAACTAGAAGTGGAACAATGGCAGATCCATTTAATAAGGTGAGTGAGGACACAGTAATGCTTTTATTTATTTATTTTTTGGTACCAGGGATTGAACTCGGGACCCTGCGCTTGTGAGGCAGGTGCCGGAACCACTGAGCTAAATCCCCGGCCCAGTAATGCTTTGGTTTGACAGAAATTGCCATAAATGCTTTTCATCAATTCAGGACATGCAGGCAGCCACAACAGCCATTAAAGAGGCTTCCACAGCTGCTTCCAAAGTGGCAAGAAAGATGGGATAGGTGTGTTCAAAGCAAGAGGACTATTTTGAGGGGGGATTAATAGCAATGTGTCTTTTACTGTAATACATTTTAAAAATTTTTCTTGAAATGTTGACTGTAGTTTTTGATCACACCATGTATATCTGCATTGTTTACACTTCTTGTCTGTGTTGGCCTAGACCCTAATATCCTTTTTTCATGAAAGTGTTCTGCCCACAGTGGCCTGGCTGGACTGGGAAGGGCAGTGGAGCAGAGCCATCAGTACCTCCTGGAAGTTTCATCTCTGTGCTGTTTAAACGTAGTTCATGTTAAGAAAAACTGGCTAGTATTTAAAACTGAAATAGTTTATGCACTTAAAAGATTTAATGTATATAGCAACAGTTATCCTTTTCTTTATAAAATTTTGTCAAAGAAGAGAGAAGTGCCACATGGTGGCAGCATTTCTTAAGTTACTGAAGTACTGTTAGGATGTTTTAAGCTTTTTGTTTTCATGAGTATTTAAGGACAGTTGACAGTCTTTCTCTTTATTTTCTTGTTTTGTTGTGCTGGGGACTGAACCCAGGGCCTTGCACCTGCTAATTTTTCTCCTGACTTTATAGTTTTTCCTTAATTCCAATGAATGCTATAAACAGAGATTCAGAAGGAATCTATCCTTCAGGGTAGGGTCCTTCAGTGGTATCCGTGATGTAGCATCAGTGAGTAGAGGCTTTGTCCTCTGTGTCCTTTGTTTTCTAGCCAAGAGTCGATGTCATGGCCTTTCTTAGGTGGAGCAGAGGAGAGACATGTTAGTCAACAAGTATTTATAAAACGCTGGTAGATAGTCCTGTACAGTTCCATATGTAATTTATACCGAACTTCATTCAGTGCTTTATTGAATAGTTATTGAATACCCAGGTACAGTCAGTAGGAATGAATTCAGTTAGTAATAACAGACACCTGGAACTTTTACAAAGCTTTATTTTTCCTGCATCGGACCCAGAAACCAGACTTAGCCTGGGACTGGTACTGTGGCTCTTCCCTGTCAGCCTTTTCTTCCAGCTTTACCATCTCTCTGCCCGGCATATTGCCCTCCTGCTTGGAAGGAGCTGTGGGCTCTCCAGTTGTTATATCTGCATTTTACACAGTGAAGGGGAAGGCGAGTGGGAAACAGCTTGCAGTCTCTGTTAAGGGCTTGTACTACTCCAGATAAAGTTCAGCTCTTGGGCCGGGGATTTAGCTCAGTGGTTCCGGCGCCTGCCTCGCAAGCGCAAGGTCCCAAGTTCGATCCCCAGTACCAAAAAAAAAAATTCGGCTCTCAATAGCAAGAAAGAAGACAATGGATACAGAAGTATTGTTCCCAAGAGATATGTAAAAATACGTAAGAAACAATTCCTATCACCAGAAAGTTTGCAATTACAAACTTACAAAGTTTATCAGAAGAAACACATATAAATAATCATATTGCTGTAATTATTATGATAAAATAGGCACAAAATACTTGAGAATAAGGAGGGGGAAGCTACATCTTACAGAGCTTGGCAGAAATTTTCATAGAAGGGGTAATGTTTGAGCTGAGAAAAATAGGTATTAGAAAAAAATAAAGAAAAAGTTGGTTAAAATTAGAGACCAAAAAAAGTGTTAACTAAGTACAGTAAATATAGGAGTTGGGAGAGATTGTAATGAGTTCAACTGTGGGTTAAGTTGATCAAGAGAAAATTCTTTAAAAGGCGGCACAAACTAGAATTTCACTTGACATCCTGGTCTTTCATTTTCAGTTAGATTAGTAGAGAAACTGCCAGATTATTAAATGTCAAGATAAAACATCATACTGTTAGAATAACTGTCCCATATAGTGGGTAACAAGTATATGTATATACAGTGTGGTTTTAAATCTTGTGAGACTGGCCGGTTTTAATTTTAAATTATAATCGGCCTCTCATTTCCTCTCTAATACTATCAGTTACATCTTTAGTATATTATAGTAACTAGCAGTATTATTAATAATTGCTAACATTTTAAGTGCTTGGTGCCAAACATTTTAAGCATATTACATGAGTACTTGTTACTAATTTCACCTCAGGAGAAATTATCCATATGTATAATTTTATAGAGTATTACACATCAGAATCTAAGCTTCATTAGTACAAAGCTTTGTTCTGAAAATTTTCATCCCAGAAATAATGTACAAATATAAATAAACAAATGTTAGTTTATATTCTTCCTTTTGTGATGGGTATTAACAGTCCCCCTCAGTCAGATATATCAGCATAAAAACGAGCACATGCCAGATGGTAAATTTAAGGGAAGAGACTGTCTCTAACACCTTGTCTCTTGTAACACTGTCGCACATCTTTGCTCTTTAAATTAATTCTTGTCATTAATGGGCTGAGAGGTGTGGCTGCTAACTCACTTGCTGTGACTTGTAATTACCAGTTTGCCTGCTAGAATAACCCTTTAAGTCATTCTCCACTTTAGTAGCTCATGTGTTCCTTTGAGAATTTCCCCCCGGAAAATACATAAAGGATGCATATGCTCAATTTGACTGCAATTTCAAGGGGATCCTGGAACCCCAAAGGCTATCTGTGGACCTCAGAATAAGAACTTTTCCTTGAATGGAGCTGCAGAGCTTCTCTTTCTGCCCTTGTTTTTGTTCTTGAATTAACAGACTATTCTTTTTCATGTGACTAGAGAAATTAGTCTATCCCAAGGAATGAAATATCTCCCCTATTCTTGATTTTTCCAAATTCCAGTGACATCGGAGATAGCAGCAGCAGTGGCATAGCTTTTGTTTTGCTTTGCTTTTCCTTCTCAGATCTGTCATGAGAACAGACAGAGCAACTAGGGCAGAAAAACCAGCAACGTCTATAATAACACCAGATGATAAGGTGTCCTCAAATTAGCAGATGCCCAGGTCACTGAAGATAAAAGGCTTTTGTGGTATCACAGCTGCCCAAGGAAGTGGAGGGACAGGAGAAGGCCTTGAGTGCTAGAGTCCTCAGAATTGCCACCAGCTGAATTCGGAGCGCTTGTAGGGATGGTGAGAGAACAGCAGCAGGACCTGGAGAGGACTTCACAGGCTCCAGCTTGGGAGTGAGCCCTGGGGCCCACTGGACAGAGTGAGAGGACAAGACCTGCACCTGGAGAGGCAAAAGGAGAGACGACTCTAAATTTCACAATGCTGCTTTCACCTCACGTCCCCTCAAAATAGAGGAAAACTAACTCCGCTTAAAATTGAGCAGGAGTCAAAGTCCGTATAAATTCACTAGAGAGAATAAAGAGCAAAACAGTGTCCCCCAAGGAAGTAAAGAGATGACTACACATAAAAAAGAGATGAAAGTGCTTGCTTTGGCAGCATATATACTGTACTATAAAAGAGATTAAAAAGCTGTGGCCTAATATTTTTAAATGAGCATAGAGAGCATAAGAAACTTATAGACCCAAAGAAAGGATGATGTAAGTTAGAAAAACTATTGTATGAAATATAAATAGAAAAAATAAAGGTAAGGTGAAACAATTTAAGAGAAAGAAATTTTAAAAATTATTTTAGAAGTGAAAACTAAACACAAGAGTGAATAAACAAAATAGCCAATTCCTAAGTGAAATTGAAAATAGGCAAGTTTTTAAAGTTGAAAAAGAGGCAAGTACTAAAGAGAGAGGGATTTAAGAGGAAAGAATGTTTATTGACAATTAAGTATATCTAATCCAACATAGTTGTGATCATGAGTCCCCAAAGAAGAAAGCCAAAGCAATGTGAAGGGCAAATACAAAAACTAAAATTTGGAGTAGGGATTTAGCTCCGTGGTGCCGCCGCCTGCCTCACAAGCACAAGGTCCTGAGTTCCATCCCTGGTACCAGAAAAAAAGACCTAAAATTTAAGAAAACTTTTCTGAAATAAAAGTATTACTGGAATTACTGAAGGACGTATTACCTTCTGGGTAGACCCAGAATAGCCAATGCTGAGACATTTTGCAAAAAAACATTGTACAGTACTTTATAGTTAAAAAAGAAATTGTGCTCGCTTCGGCAGCACATATACTAAAAAAAGAAATCCTTTGGGCATCCAGATAAAATGGCTAAGCGCTTTATAAGAGGAAGAAAATGCAACGGTTAACAGGTTTATTTGTGTTGTGCTAGAAGATAGTGAGGTAACACGGGATTTTTACCTACCCAAAGTAACCGTTAGATACGGGACCGCCAGACAGGCATACACTATCTAGGCCATGTAAGGACTGGCCCCGTTGTTTACCCAGCATTTCCTGAGAAATCTGTTATTCCACTAAATGGGTTTCAGACAGCCAAAGTGATTGGAAAGACTTCTTCCTAACAAGAGTGACAACATGTGTTTAGTTGTAGAATTAACACTGAAGAGTGTACAAGAGAGACAATGTGACATGTAGTGGCCCTGTGACCTGACAGTGAAGGTATAACTGAGGAAGTGGAAGGAGATGTAATGTAACTGTCACAAAAGTAGGATGCCCTCACTAGTTGCCTCATAAATATTAAGTGAAAATGAAAGGACATAGTTTCCAATCAGATCCTCAGGGATAGGAAAAAGGCTAGAGAAAGAAAAGGTCACCTAATATTAATATTCCTTTTAGTAGGAAACAAACAGTGACCAAAAATGTAGTGGCATTATGTACAAGGCTATTATGTAAAGTGTTAGTATAAACATAACTGTAAGAACAAAAATTCCAACTTTTAAAAATACAGTCTCCAACTCAAAATGGTTCAGTTTAGGATTTTTCACCTTCGTAACACCATAAAAGCAATACACAGTTAGCAGAATCCATCCTTTGACTGTGTTGAATTTGGATGTTTGCCTGGGCTGCTGACATGTAGGCTGGTCCTCTTGTCATGCTGGGAGCACAGGAAGCCACAGCCCCTCTCAGCTGCCAGTGCTCCGCAGTGTGCTGTGCTGCTAAGCTGGGATGTTCTATAAGCTAGGTATCGTAAATGATAATTTTTAACTTACTATGAGTTTATCAGAATAAAAGCCCATCATAAGTTGAGGAGCATCTATATCTCTCAGAAGTGTACCAAAGAGAACAAATAGACCACATACTCACATGAAACTTATACTTATTACATGTGTGTGGTTATTAATTTGACTCATAAAGTGGTAGAAAAAATGTTTATATGTCAGGTTCTGCTTGAGAATGAATGCATTTACATGTATACATCTGATACCCTAATATGTATATATGTGTATACTCTTACATATACATGTATGTATGCATAGTGCACACGTATGTAAGCAGATGTATATGCTTATACTTAAAACAGTGATTGGGTACATTTAAAGTAATTACCTCAAGAGAACATGACAGAGGGAATTGGGTGCAAATGATAGGGACAGAGGCGAGATTTCTTTGAATACATTTTACGGATAGAATTAGAGCCATGGATCTATTTTACATAACTTAAAACAAAATTAAGTTTTAAGAAGCAGTCCTTAAAAGTAAAGTAAAATACAAAGAAGCAAATCTGTTTCTGGATGTTAACATTGTTACTCAGAAATCATTGTGAGTAATGTTGAAACTGATTGGACTACATTTCTAGGATAAGATACCTTCAAAATAAAAAGATTTCAAAAAAACACCTTAAACTGTTTTCAGTAATCATTTTGCTGTTGTTAGTATTGATATTTTATTTGATTGAATCAATGATAAAGTAAATGCATAATTGTGCTGATGTTTTGAAAAATGGAAAGAAACAAATGAAGGTAATTTAAAATTCAATCCTACTGAATCTACATTTGACTATTAGTTTGATCTCACAGTATATCTTTTCATTAAAAAAAAGAAGCGGCACACACATTTCCTAGCCTGGCCTAGTGGAAGATTAGAAATGATGGCCAAGAGTGGCAGTGAGTAACTCACGCTCAGTCTCTGAATTCCATTTCCTAGTCCAGCTGTATTTCTTGGTCTGCTCGCTCGAGAAGCACAGGATGGCTTGGGCCTTGGGTCATAGCAAACAGCTGAGCTGGCATGGAGGGCTCCCACCAGGCACAGCAGGGCCAGCCTGTACAGTGAGGAGCCATGCTGTCGCGGGTGGAAAGCCTCATATCTGTGAGCCATCAGGGTGTGTATAACCACACAAAAGTTCTTCTGATCACCCGTAGAGAATACTAGTGAACCAACTCATTATTTTAAAATTGGTAAATAAAGGACAAAAATCAAGTGTTTTCTTTGTCTTTTATACATGAACATTCCTCATATAGGGGCAGTTTCTCTTTGATAGAAGTGTCCCTGCTAAATGAAGACAGCCTACTCCCGACAGCCTGTGGAGCATGCATAACCCACCTCTGAAAGTTTTGTGCAAACACGAAACAAAACAAAATCCCTAATCTGATCAAGACTCAAATTCTGACTACTTATTTACAAAAAAGGAAAAGAAGTGCGTTAAATTATACCACAGGGATTCGTTCATTAAAAACTGTGAGGAGGGGCTGGGAATTTAGCTCAGTGGTTCCGGTGCCTGCCTCGCAAGCGCAAGGACTGGAGTTCGATCCCCGGTACCCAAAAACAAAAAACAAAAAACTGTGAGGAACTGTTCAGAACAAGTAACTCACTTTATTTTACAAATTGCAAGGAAAAGATATGACAGGAGAAATCTGAGGACTAAAAAGGACTTAAACATAATAACCAGTTTCAGTGTGTGAATCTTCCTTAGATTTTGGCTCAGTCCGGTTTAAAAACAAGACATTTGAAGAAATGGAAATACTACTTTGATATTTATTTTTCTTACCTTGATACTTAGTGATTTTACAGAATCATTGTTGACTATGTATATAAGAGGGAAAGGAAGAGTCTAAGAGTAAGCTTTATCTTGTAAGGACATGTTGAAATAGTTACAGTGAAATTACAGTTTGCCTGAAAATAATCTAAGAGAGATGAGTGGGATGTTTATATAGGGAACAAAATCAGTCATGAGTAGAGAATTGTTGAGCTTAGTGATGAATACATGGGGATCCATTGTATTTTTCTCAACTTTGTATAAGTTTTTAATTTTTTGTTATGGAAAAATTATGAAAAGAAACTGGCCACAGCCGCTTCATTGAATGGCCCAAAACAAAAACCTCAGTAACATAACTAACTTACTATTTTTTCACAATTAAATTTATTCCCTTTCTTTTCTTGGTTTTTTTTTTTTTTTTTTTTGTACTGGGGTTCAAACTCCGAGGCAGGCGGCGAGACTACTGAGCTAAATCCCCAGCCCTGTTTTGTTTTGTTTTTGAGTCAGGGTCTCACTGTGTAGTTCAGGCTGGTCTTAAAACTTACTCTGTAGCCAGGTTTGTCCTCAGACTCTCAGCAGTCTTCCTGCCTCAGCTTCCCAAGCTAGGATTACAGGTATGCACCACCACTCCTGGCTTGCATTTTGTTATGGTGATTTTTGTACCTTCTCCTTTTCTTAATGAACTTCTTGTTTTGTATTAATTTTGGATTTACAGAAAAATTGCAGAGATAGTATGGAGAGTTCTATATACCCCTTACCCAATTTCTCCTATTATTAATGCCTTACATTACTGTGCCACATTTGTAAAACCTAAGAAACTGGCACTGCCACATTACTATTAATGAAACACCAGACTTTATTTAGATTTCACTGGTTTTTCCATTACAGTCTTTGTGTTTCAGAACTGAACCCAGGGCACCACCTTCCATTTAATTATCATGTCTCCCTAGTTGTCTTTGGTCTGTGACAGTTTCTCAGTCTTTCCTTGTTTTTCTTGACCTCAGCAGTCTTGAGTGCTGGCCAGGTGTCCTCTAGAATGCCTCCTATTCTAGGTTTCTCTGATATTTTTCTCATAATTAGACTGGGCTCATGGGTTGTGAGGAGGAAAACTCCTTAGGCGAAGTACCCTCCTCATCATATCACATCGGGTACAAGCTGGTGACACGATTCCACTCATGTGCATCTCCACTGCTTGGATGAGGTAACATTTGCTAGATTTCTCCACTGTGAAGGGAAGTGTTTTCCCCTTTCTCTGTTCTACTTTTTGGAAGCAAGTCAGTAAGTCTAGTCCACTCTCAAGTTGGGTAGGGAGGGTGGTTAGGCTCCACCTTGTAGGCAGGCATTTGACAGGGTCCTGAGACCACTCCAGGTTCAGTCATTCACTAGGGGAGCTTACAGGACTCAGCATATGATTATATTGTGGCTGTGCCTTATTACGATAAAAAGATACAGAGCAAAATTAACAAAGGGAAAAGGTTCCTGGAGAGAAGTCTGGAAGAAACCAGGCAAGCTTCCAGAGTCCTCTGTGAGTGCAGTCACACGGGAGGCTCTTAATTCCCAGAGCAACCAGTTATAACAATACACATAAAGTACGATCTGCCCAGGAAACTCCCTGAACCAGGAGTCCAGGGTTTCTCTTTGGGCTCCCTCTGTCTACTGTACCAAAATCCCACACTCCCAAGAGGAAGGAGGTGGTCATCACTAACCACGTTATTTGTACCAGTAGTTTAAGCACAGTGAGCCACTTTTACAGTTTATGGAAAGTTTTATACCAGTGTAGGGAACTGTTTGCTGATCAAGTGCCTAGCCCCCAGACAAGACCAACCCTGCAAGCAAGCCGGTCTAAGTCCAGCAGTCTTCAGCCTTTACTTCATTTTGTTCTGTTGAGGGAAGTATATGTATATAGCGCCCCCGCCCCCCTTTTTGACAGAGTCTTGCTGTGTAGCCCAGACTGGTCTTAGACTCACTATGTAGCCGAGGTTTGCCTCGAACTTGTGGCAGTCCTCCTACCTCACCCTCCTGAGTGCTGGAATTACAGGTGTGTATCACCTGTAATCCCGCCTGCTGGGAAGTATCTATATAGCATGACTTTTACCACCCATTTTATTTTGAGAGGAAAAAAATAGGACACGTAACAATGGAAGCACCATAAGAACAACAAAATGAAATTTAAAATTAGACCAAACGTATCTGGTTTTTTTTCTAGTGAAATATGCGGCAATCTCAGTCTCTTCTGTTAAAATTTCTTTTTCAAATTGTTAAGCATCGCTATAAAAATATTGCTCATTTTGTAACTTTTGGAGCATTTCATAATTTTGGGGGGGGGGTACTGGGGATCGAACTCGGACTTTGTGCTTGTGAGGCAGGTGCCGGAACCACTGAGCTAAATCCCTGGCACTGCATGTCATAATTTTAAAAATGCCTTCAGGTTGTGACCTCATTGACTGCCAAATTAGAAGAAGGCTGTGTTAATGTCAGTAATATCGTAAGAACCAAAACCTGGGTGAAAATGTCAGAAAATTAGTACTGAGATTTTAAAGACACTATGCATACTAGACATTTACTTTCTTTTTATAGGAAAAACGTGGTCTCCGAGAAATGCGAGTTCTTGAAAATTTGCAGAATATGATCTGTGAGACAAAGGAGCACACTCTTCCCAAGTGCAGAGACGCGATGGAGAGCGACCTGAAGGGAATTCTCCAGAGACGTAAGCCAGTGGTGCCTTTACACTGCTCTTGGTTTCCAGTGAATGCCGTCCCAAAATGTCCTTTTTCAATATGATGATGGGAAATGCAATGAAAGAATTCCTCCTAGGATGCCAGAGAGGAAATCCTGGGCACAGAGAAAGTGGCTATCTCCTGGGGACTGTGTTGCCATTGATGTCAGCAGCGTTAATCTTCAAAGCAAGATGTATGTGTCTCCAGCTCAAGACAGTCCTTTAGGACGTGAGAACATGAAAACATTTTTGCCCTTAAAAAACTTGTAAGAAAATGTTTGATGACCAAGAATTATTAAAGGAAACTTCTTTTTCAAATAGACTTCTTAGGGGTTTTAGCTTTTTTCAAAAAATAATCCTTTCATAAATGTTTGTATTCTGTCACTTTTTTTATTAAGCAAAATACTTTAATATGGAGTGATAGTTGATCAAAAAATATTTAGTAATATTCTTTAATATCAAACCATAACAAAGGAAGCATTATTAGCATAGCATTATTATAGATCTCAGATATGTATTGAGAACATTCAGTTTATCCAAGGAGGGATTTACGCTGGTAAATAATGATGGATTCCTGAAGCACAAAATGGAAAATTATCTTGGGGGACGGCGACAAAACTAACCTATAATAGGATGGCCTGTAAGGGAGGCAGCAGAGACGCCTTGGTCAATAGAGAGCTGACTTAGCCTTCCTGTACAAGGCCAGGTTAATGTCTGAGTTCACTTGTGAAGGAGGTGGGAAGGGCTGTCTCCCAAGATCACATTTGGTTTCTTTGAGTGGAACAGCAAAAAGTCTAATGTTGATTTTAGGCTTCTGCATTTTTTTTACAAATATGCTCTTGTTTATTCCTACTGCCACATCCCTCACCCTGGCAAACATTCTAGACACTATGCTAAGAGGAAAACTCCAGCGATTATTAATCTGAATGCTCAGGTGTGCATTTGAGATGTGCCTGTAACCTCTTCTTTTCAATGCTTTGAGTATATAAAATTAATCTGAATAAAACTCAGTAAAAAACTATCATCAGCTATTTTGACTGACTTCATTCTCGGACCACATCTATTTCTGATGTGGAGACTAGTTTCTTAAAAGTAAAGTCTCCCCGGTAAAATAGAAAAGTATGACTGGCAGTTTGGAATCTAGACTGAACATTTATTTTTTTGAAAGGAAGAATTAAAGCATACAAGATGCAAAATTAATAATTAGGGTTTCTAATTAACATCTGTGAAATATTTTGGATCTTATTGCTGGCTGTAGAAACCAAGTTGTGGCTTTCCAAGATTTTTCCTGTTTGGAGCAGGAAAGGCTTCCTCTGTAGAGCTCTAACATAAGAATTTTGTTGTACTTATTATGCTGAGAGTCAGAGTATAACAGAAATAATTATCTGCCTCTAAAGGTGGTGTTGTTTTAAAAATTAACCTGAACCCTACTACCTTTCCTAACAAGTTTTTATCTTTAAAAACTTGACATTTTACATCTTATGTTAACTTGTTTATTTTCACTGATTGATCCAGGAGTTGTACAAGGTCACATGGAATATTTTCTGATTGAAGCATGTATCATTACAGGACTAAAGATGAGTTTTGTGTCTGTTGTAGAACCACCATCCTTACCTCTTGCCTGCTTGCAGCAGTACTGGGGCTCAGTCACTGCCCCTGAGAACCCTGCAGACCCCGACAGTCCTGCACTGGTCTAGCAGTGTGCGCAGAATCACCGACTGGAGCAGGAAGTGGGCCTCTGGGCTGGTCCCAGTGGATTCCTGCTGCGGGATCCTCACATCAGCACCGCTGCTGCAGTGTGCTGGGTGGGATTGGAGGAGCAGGGCCTTCAGAACCCAGACATACCACAGAAAGTAAATGAGGCTCTGAGAAAGCAGTGCTGAGGCAGCTTGTCATCAAGATGTAAAGACACGTGGTGTCCAAGTTCCACTTAGTGGTTATTTTTTTTTTTTTTTTTTTTTTTGTGTACTGGGGATCGAATTCGATACCTCGTGCTTACGAGGCAGGCAGTGGAACCACTGAGCTAAATCCCCAGCCCTGCTTAGGGTTATTGAATGGGCCTGTAGATGTCATCGGATGTGAGGTCAGGAGGGCTTGCCTCGGTGTAGGGCCCCTCGGAGTTAAGTTAGGGGGACGGAGGGCCTCTGGGTTGTGCCTCCTTCGAATGATGTTACATGGCCATGGCAAGAGACTGTTCTGTCCCCAGCTCATTCTCTCCTTTAAAGCACAATAATTTTGTTTTCTTACTACTTAAAAATAAAAGAATATTCTTTGAAGTGGTAAGGAAAAAGAAAGAAAAAAATAAAATGTTATCTTTTTTATTTTTTTGGCCTTGAAGATTGAACCCAGGGCTTCACCCATGCCCTACCACTGAACCACACCCCCAGCCAAGACATTTTTTTTAAAAACCCAGCTGAGAATGGTGTTGCATACCTGTAATTCTAGATACAGGGCCACCTAGCAAGATCCTATGGGGGCCGGGAATATAGCTCAGTGATAGAGCATCCAGGGTTCAGTCCCTTGTGCTGGAGAGAGAGATCATCTTAATTACAGTAACTGTGGTTTTTTAACTTCAGTGAAGATCATTTCAGACAGCTTAGGGTGTGAGAGGTAGAATGGGATCATAACATTAATTAAAGTTAAAATATTAATTGCTCATTTCACTTGCATTTGACAGGACACAAGCTTAAGACAGAAGGCAGGACCTTAAAACAAGTGTGTTTTACTCTAAAGGGTAGTAGTTTCTAAAGATTCTAAGGAAAATGACTATTGAAATCATTCCAAAGGTGTAGTCACGTTTCCTTGTTGTGTTGCTTTGTGGTCGGCTGCATTGCCGACTGCCTCCCCTGCGGGACGCGGCCAGGCTCCATGCCCCTTGCCTCTCCTGCCCACCCGCTCCCTGGCAGGCTTCACTCTGAGAGACCTTCGAGTCTTTGCTTTCTATGCTGCAGTTGTGGTTCTGCCAAGTGTTCAGTCTTAGGTTATTCGATTCCTTTCTTTGACTGGTGTATTTATGGCGTCTGTAATAGTTCTCAATTTATTTTCTTAGCTCTGAAATCTTATTTTTCATTTCATTTTGTATTTTATCGTCACATTTGATCTCTTATTAAGCTCATATTGTTACTTTGTATGCCAAAGGACATATGGAGAATTTTATTAGGTTTTCTTTCAGAATGACTACTTTGTCCCCTCTGTCATCTCTTATATTCCTTTGTTCCCTCCCTTCTGTCCTCTGTTTTTCTATAGATTAAAGTGTATTAAAATTCTAAGAGTTTTTTCAGCCTGCCTTTCCAAATCTGGCTTTTGGGGGTGGGTTGTGTAGAGTGTTGGCTAGAGCCTCAGCCTTACTAGAATCTGTGTTCCTATTCTTGGCCACCACTTTTCAAAGTTTATATTATACAGTTATGATTCTTTTCCTCTTTACTAAGTGATACATCTTTACCTTTAACATTTTATTTATTTTGCAAGGTATTTAGAGAACTAAGACTTTGCTTCATTCTGGCGCTTTACCTAGAAATCTTTAGTATCTCTAAAACACTTATTTTTAGCACTTTATTAGAATTTTCACCTGTATATTGTATTTTACTATCATAACCTTATAAAATAGGTATTTATTATCCTCCTCACATGATAGTTTAAGAAACTGAAACTTCCTGATGGCTGTCTCAGAATAATTTGAAGAACTGTCACACACACCTACGCCTGACCCCACAGTTCACAGGATGTCACTGTCCACACATGGAAGAAAAGGCTGCCTCTTCTGGGACCCCACTCTTGGGTTTCCTCTTAGCACTCAGTCAGCTTACTTAGGTCCCACTTGCTGCCTTGGCTTTTCACTTCGGGTGCGCCTGCGCTTGGTTCCTAGACTGCTTTCCTGTCTACTCACTCCCTCAGTGATCGCATATAAAACGAGAACTTGAAATAGCATCTCTGTGCCCGTCAGTAATGCCGCATGTGTAGCTCCACCCGGACCCTCAGCTGAGCTCCAGATTTCTCTGTCCAAGTGCCTGGTCCACCCAGGTGCTCCACAGGCCCCTCTGTAACATGTCCACAACCAGACGCCCTCCTCTCACTTCTGCTTTCCTCCTGTTCTCTCTGAGCAGCCAAGTGAATGAGATCTCTGCACTTTGCTCCTCTCTCCACCTCTCTCTTCTGCCTTCCCTTTCCCTTGCTCTCCTTTCCCCTCCTCCTCTCCTCCCTCTGCCCTTCCTCTCTCTCCACTTGGATGTCTAATGAGCATCTCAGTGTTACATGTCCAGAGCCGTGCTTAAAATCATTTTGGTTCAAATTTGAAAATATGATGAGAATCAAACCGTTCTGAACGCCTCACCACGTGCGCTACCTCCCTGATTTAAAACACTGTCACCTTTTACGTGGATCGTTCATTCTGGTATCCCCAAAACTTACCTCTTTGCTCCTTCTCTTTCTTTCCACAGTCTGCGTCCCACGCAGGAGCCTGAATTATCCTGTCGCGTAACTCACGTCTTCTCATTATGATATTCAGAATATCCTTCTCTTGCATAGATTAAAATCCAGAATCCTTATAATGGCTTGGAAGTGTCTTTACCTGATGGCCTCACTGTGACTTTATGTCCTGCCATTTTCTTTGTCCTTCCCTTCATTCCAGCTGCACTGGCCTCCGTACCCTTCCTCTGATGTGCCAAGCATACTTCCACCTCAGAGCCATTGCACTCACTGCTCCCTTGGAACACTCTTCTCTCGGGTGACTTCTTAAAGTTAGTTTCTAAACATTGAGACATCAGGGGAAACGCTTCGTGCTCAGTTAAGCATAACTAGTAAGCGATGTGAACCTCATAGGAAGCTTCTGAGAAATGGGCTGTTTCCTCTTGGAGTCACTGATGGTGAAGGAAGAGAATGGTTGGTGTGGTCAGGTGGTGTCCTTAGATTTTAGAAAAGCATATTTTATAGATTCAGAAAGCAAACATTTTCTAATGTGTACCCAAAGGATTAAAAAGTGAAATACTTGAGAAGGACTGAACTTTCTAAAAATGGATAGTCTGTCCAAACGTAAGAACAGTCCTGTTGAGGAACAAAATATGTCTTTGTCAGATGTGTTCTGACTAAATCTAAAGGATATAACAAGTGACTGAGTAGCATAGTTAGCGCCATAACTTTTTTAGGTTAAGTTCAGAAGGATCTGAAAATGGTAAAGCACCTAAAGACAGCAAAAGAAAATTTTAAGATATGTGCACAGAGCCAGGAAGAAAAGGAAAAAAAACCCAGGAAATGATAGAACCAGTACTTGGGAAGATGACGTAATATTAATATGCCACTGAAAAAAGGCAGATCTAATCAACTCCCATTTTGTTTTCATCTTTCCTTTTAGAAAAGAACAATGATTGGGAACGTAATTTTCAGTCCTTAAATACACTATCTTTGATATAACTAAAAGTAATGGTTGCTGATAAAAACATAGCTTTTGAAAACAAAATTCTCCTCTTTTTCCCAGAGGGAAAGGCGTAACATTTTTCTGAAAGAGAAATCACAGTCCCTGCCCAGTTAAGAGACTTGTGACCTAGTTGGTTGGGCCTGACTGGGGGCGGGTGGGGGGACCCTAACTATAAACTGATGGGGTCACCTCCAGTTGAAGCAAAGGCCCAGCCCGATAAAGTGGTAGCTTCCCACGCCTGGTGAGGGAATTCCAGAAAGGGAGAGTCCGTACAGGGAAAGAACTAATCTGAGAGCACTTTAGGAAGGTCATGGCCTTCAAATGGGCTTCTGAAACCAGTAATACATTTTAATTAGAGGAAAAGAATAAAAATAGTATAATAAAATATTTCTTGACTGATTACTACTTGAACTAATCTAGTGGTTTTATTAATATTTAGATTATGTGTATATATATGTATTTATTTATTTATTTGTTGGTACCGGGGATCAAACTCAGATCCTTGCACTTGTGCAGCAGGCGGCGAAACCACTGAGCTAAATCCCCGGCCTAGATCATTTATTTTTAAGCATATTATCTACTGTGTTATCTCATTTATCGTGTCATTCCTAAAGTCCTCTTATTAGCTGTTATACTCATTTTACAAATGGGGTACTAAGGTGCTGAGAGATTTGGAACAATGAGAATGGTGCCTGGCACATAGCATATCCTCAATAAATATCCGACAGATGGGCGAATGAATGCGTGACAAAACATGCCCAACATCATTCATACAACTAAGTCTCAAGCTAGATTTGACCAAGGCGGACTCGTAGCCTGTCTCACTTAGGCCCCATAGATACCTAGTGGACATGGAAATGTACATGCTGTAATGTTAGACAGTATGGTTAGTGCACCGGAATTTCCCACGTGTGTCATGTCAGCACTCAAATGGTTCTGCATTTTGGAGCATTTGGGATTTTGAGCTTTCCAGTTAGGGAGGCCCAGCCTGTACTAGCAGTTTGGGTTCTTAAGAGATGGAAATGACTTAATGGGATGGTCTGGAGAAAGTTGAATGTTTTAGTGCTAGTCATGAAGAATTAGAAGACAAGAGCAGAAGGGGCCGGGGATTTAGCTCAGTGGTTTCACCGCCTGCTGTGCAAGCGCAAGGATCTGAGTTTGATCCCTGGTACTGGGGAGAAGAAAAAAGAAGAAGACGAGCAGAAAGGCAGGAAGAGTAGTGGAAAGATGTTGAAGCAGCCTCGATTGCCTGCAGGTGGTGCCTGGGAGAGTAGTAGTCTGAATGCGCAAAAAGGGACAGAGGACATTAATGAATCAGAGAGACAATGGAAAGGCATAATTAATCAGAATGTCCTGTAAATTACATTAGTCAGCTGTCTATCTATGGAGAACTCTGAGATTGCTTCCAACTGCTAATCATTGGAGTTAGTACTTACATGCCCTTTGACTTGCATTTCAGAGCTCAAAAATGACGGTGGTTCTAATTACAGCACCCTGAACATACTGACCAAACTAATCTCTCCCTGTAGCCACCCCACTAACCACCAAAATAATGTTTTTTTGTGTAGTTTCTTGAGATTGAAAAGAATCCAAGTAAGACTCTTATTGAACAGGGTACTGATTGAAACCCCATTTTCTGTTTTATTTTAGTGCAAGCAGCAAATGACTCTGTCCATAGACTCCAACGGAGAGAACAGGAACGAAGAAAGGTAAAAATAGATAATTTGGGTAACAGGACATACAACTGCTGGACATTTATTTTTATATCATTAGCAGTTGTTTTTGATCAGAAAATTCTCTGAATTTATTTTCTTATACTGTGATTTTTAAAAGATTTTAAAACATCTAATTCACTGAAGATGTGCTGAGGAGGTGTGGTCACATGATTGAACCATCAATATTTTTATAATTCAAATTGCAGGCCTCCTTTTTCCTTTTCAATATTTCCATCTTTTCTCTGAAAGTGGTATTTGTCTCATGAAGGAGAGAGAAAATAGGACTTTTACATGGAGAAAAAAATACCCACCAGATTGGAAATATAAATCTTTCCTTGAGCCTGATTCATAGACTGTATTATGTATATTTCTTCTAGAAAAGGAAGCATTCATGCCTGTGGATGGATTATTTAATGAATAGTCATAGGAGTATGTGAATCACTTGTTGGGCAGTGCTTTGCTTATTTGAATTATATCTTAACTAAACTCAGATGTGGAAAAACAGCATAAGAATTTAAGTTCCTGTGATAATTTGCTGTTTTCACTTAAAAGTGTTTTTGTGACTTATTCATTTACTATTTAAGAAATGTTAAAAATACTAAGCCACTCTGAAAATAATACTTTTAGTGTGTATCAGCAAATGTTACTATCACCATCTCTTTGGAATGTGTTTTAGTTAATTCACAATAGAAGTTCAGATCTGTCACTGTATAAATATATAATGGAATGAATCTTTCCAGAGTTCTAATTTCTACACCCTCTACTCAACTCTAGATGTTGAAAAATTTGAAAATTCAACAATTTGATGACTTAAGCTTTACTGAAAGGACTTGACATTTAAGACAGATGGGAGCGCAGCCCTGGAGTAGCAGGATGCAGTGCACCAGGCCAGGCAGCAGGTCCGTTGCCGAGCACACGGCCGAAATGGCAGATCGTGGTCAAGACAGCTGCGCTGCCGGCACAGTGTGCCGAGACAGCTATGACGGCAGGCATGCCAGGCTGGACAGCAGATGTTTTTTAACCCTACACTTTACTGGGTGCCACTGGGGATAAAAGCTTTTAAGTAATATGTTAAATTTAAGGCAGTTCCTACACTCAAGGAGCTAAAAGTCTAGGAGTCTCAAACCACCAACACCAATACAATGTAGGATAAAGAGCAAGCTGTGATCAGGTTACAAAGAACTTTGTGTGATCTTGGCAAAAGGAATAATTTATTAATTAGAAAAATTGATTAAATTAGAAAAAGGAATAATTTGTTAATTAGAAAAAAAATCAAGCCTAACCTTGATTGGTAAGTAGAAATTTAATTGCCAGATGATTAAAATAAAGATATTATAATGAATGCCGTATAAAGAAAGACAAAAGATGTGAGAAATCTTTAGGTGGAACTGCTGAGTGGAGTATCTGAATACTTTCAGAGATGATCATAGAGGCTCTTGAATTAGTTTGTTGTTGGCGAAATTAGTTTGTTGTTGGGGATACCAGGAGCATTTCTGTTTTTAAGAAGCATAACTACTTGATAGAATACTGGCTGTACATCTTAACATGTGCAACTCTCCTGACTGTAGAGTTCAAAGTAGTGTTCCATTTTCATGTTGCCTCTATTACACATCGCTGCGTGATTGAAACAGAGCCAGAGGAGTATGTGCACACACAGTAACTGGCCTTTCTAAGACATCATCCAAACAGTTACAATACTGATAAATGGTTGTTCTTGTCATTCTAGAGCAGAACGAACCTAAAACTAATTAGAATAGTTTCTTTTGCCACTTTGAACTATTATTTTCACATTAGGAGTATTCACTGTAGCAATAGTAGAGAAATGACCAGATTAGGTAAAAAAACAAAAACAAAAACTGGTTTCTTCTATTTCTGGTGGTCAGTTCCCTGTATTAGCTAGCTGTATACTATTGGACGAGCTCCTAAGCATCAAGTGCCTCATCTGCAAAATAAATACCTGTCCGCCTAGTGATAGGTTATGGGGTAACTCATGTTGCACAGTTTGTGTGAAGTAGTTGTGCAAATCCCATCATTGTCCAAATTGTAAGGTGGCATTTTTTTTCCTGCCGCTCCCCATTTGTTTCAGATTCAGCTGCTCACCACAGACAGAGCTGTGAGAGTGGGTAATGCCCTTGGGGTGTCTCCCGTTCATGATTTTCCAAATTAAAAGGTACAATCCATGGTTTTAAAAAGAAAAATGGCCTTGCAAGGCACAGTGGCACCTGTGGCACTCACGAGGCTCAGGTGGGAGGGTTGCTTGAGCCCAAGCATTCAGGGCCAGCTGGGAATAATAGCAAGGCCCTCTCAAAACAAATGGCTTCAAGAAATAAGAATATTTTAATCTGATTAAGTAGATTTCTTCTTTGCATTATGTTGGACAATCTTATTAAACTGATTTTTGTGGAAAGATTAGAATTTTAGAATAAACTGATTTTTATTTCACTGAGAATTAGTATTAAATCTATAAAACCTACATTTATAAGAACCCATACTGATTTTTTTTTTCAAGATATAGGTAGTTTAATAAAATTAATCAGCTTAAAGTTATTAAAGGGATGCACTTTCAGAGCCCAGTGAAAATTCTTTACATTCTTACTGGTACAATAAATGTTTAGTCTTAAGTCTTTATTTTTTTTAGTGCTTATATAATTAAAAGAACATTTGAAGTATGGATATTTAAGGATTTATTTTACTGCCATATATTTTTCTGAAATTTTCATATAGCAGAGGTTTTAGACTAATGTGTATTTGTGATAGATATATCATAAAGGTAAAGTTTAATTTCTCAAATGGCAAATACGTACAAATCAAAAATGATCTCTGTTTGTATTTTATAACCTAATGCTTATCGTTGCTTTCAGTTATCCTGTTGGCCACATTTTGTGTATTTGAAAGGTTCTCAGAACAAAGAAAGATGGGAGTAGTAATGGAATAAAACAGACTGTTGCCATTAATTATTAATTCTTTTATGTCAAGACAATTTGTGGAATTCTGTGGGAAGTAAATTGATAAACGTCATTCATCTAAATCACATTTCCCACAATTGATATCTAACAGTACATTCAAAAGAACAATAAATGCACATTTCCAAGTTACTTAACATGTCTTGAGACCTACCACTAACACCTTATTTGGGTTCTGGCAGTAAGAGTAGTGAAATGAGAATACACTCGGCTTATAAAATTCACTGGCTCTTAAAATGTGCCATCCAGAGAGATAAGGTGGTTAATAATATATATCTGTCAATAACTTCAGTTAGTTCATGCACGAGCATCAAGTTTTAAAGCCCCGTTCAACCATGCTAGAGCCAACAGTGAACTAAATGCGACTGCTCCAGTTTCATCTTGTCCACATATACTTATTGGACTTAGTTAATGCTCCTTTATGATTTTTTTCATGAGAGCAGTGAAATCGCACAGAGCCATGTTCTTGTTAGAGTTTGAAAGTGCTGCGTGACATATTAGTACATGCTATTTTGTTTAAAAGTCTTTGCCGGTTGTTATTCTGATACTGCTTACTAACTTTTCCCATGCCTGTGTAAGGCATATGTAAAAGTGACATACGTGTGTTACTGACAGATGTTCCAAAAAACCTTCTGAACCTTAGTTGGATGATTTAGAAGTTTCCCTTAGACCAGGGTTTCTTGACCTTGGTGCTGGTAACATTTTGGACCAGAAAGATAATCCCTCGTTGTAGATTATGTCCTGTGTATTGTAGGATGTCTAGCAGCATCCTTGGTCTCTACCCACTAGTTGCCAGTAGCCTTTCCTCCTTTCCTCACAGCTGAAAATCTCTTAAGGAAGACCCCCCGACACACCCTGATTGAGAATCATGGACTTAGAAGCAAAAATACAAGCAAACACATGTTTTATTGTGTATTCCCAAATTCATTTACAAAGTCAGTTGTGGGTGGAGTTTAGCTTCAGGATTAGGTTCTACTTAATTGGCTCCTATTTAAATTTATCTCTTAGAGGACATATATATATATATATAAAACTATTACTATTTCTCAGTTGTAACTTAATTTGCATATTTTACTGAAAGACTATATCATAGCTAATAACATTGGCTGCACAGTTGTAGCTCATGAATAAATTTTCTCTTCATTGTTTTAAAGTCAGCATTATCTAAGTTTTTCTTAGAAAATAAGTTCACTTATTTGAGAATACAGTTAATTTTATTTAAGGACAGCCTTCTGAAATTGATTTTAAAGTTTTTTATTGTGGTAAAATATGTGTAATTTTACATATAACATAAAATTTCCTTTAGCCTTGTTTTGTTTTTGGTACTGAGGATAAAACCCAGGGCCTCACGCATTCTAGGCAAGCCATGTACCACTAACTCCCAGACCCCAGCCCTCACTTAGCCGTTTTTAAACGTCCACTGCAGAGTCTTTGGGTACACTGGCATTGTTGTGCAACCATTACCACCATCTCTGTAGAAAAGTTTCACCTTGCAAAACTAATGAAAGTCTGTACTCATCAAATACTGACCTCCCCATCCCTTTTTTAATCCCTCGCCTGGCGACTACCATTCTGCTTTCTCTATGAATTTGACTACTTCAGGTACATTATATAAATATAATCAAATTAATATTTGTCTTTTTGTGACTGGCTTATGTCTTTAACATAATATTCTCCAAGTTCATCAGTGCTATAGCATTGTGGCAGAATTGTGTTACTTTTTAAGGCTGTCTGTCTATTGTATGTATCTACTGCATTTTGTGTATGGAGTCACTCATCTGTAGGTACTTGGGTTGCTTCTACCTTCTAGCTGTTGTGAATAATGCTGATGTAAACATAGCTATACACACATCTGAACATCTCTGCTTTTAGTTCTTTTGGGCATATACCCCCAAAGTAGAATTATAAGATCATATGATAATTCTAGGTTTTAAGTTTTTGAGAAACCACCAAGTATTACACATAGTTAAGTTCACCACAAAGCTGAAATTTTTATCTTCTTTAAACACAATGCTTTTATAACTAATTACTTTGGATGGAAATCTTTTAAGACATATTCCATACTCTTTCGTATTTTTAATTTATTAACTATTACAAATTAATTGTATGAATTGAATGTTGTTGAAAATATCAAATCTTATATTATGCAGACATGGTGATTGATGTCTTCTGAGACTGAGATAGACAGACAGGCAAAGATGGGGGAGGGATGGAAGGAGGGAGGGAAAGAATTGTGTTTCTATGCCAAATGCTCCCAAATGCTGTGTTTTAAGTTTGTATCTGTCTCCTCATAAGGAGCCATAAGGCTGATGACTGTCACTCATTTCTTCCCATCTCATTTACCAGCTTTTTCTTTTTCTCATTGAAAACCCAGCTAATCAGTTAGAAGTGTATGTAATATAGGCCACATAGGTTCAGAATCTTCTGAAAACTGCACTACTTGTGAATAGACTTTGTGGTATCATTTGTGTTGTTAGCTTAAAGATTGTAGCACATAGTTCCCAACTGCATTTCAAGTTGATTTTTATTACAGGTAGCTAAATTTTATTTGTATAGGAAGACTATAGTATTATTAATACATGAATGTATTGTCAGCTTCCCTTGTTTTTTATTTGCAAATTGTGAAGAATGCATAGCAATTATTATTATTAAAGGTGGGAGACTAAGAAAAGATAAAGAGAAGTGATTTTAAGAACCTCTTGATATTGGTGGTGCACACCTGTAATCCCAGCACTCAGGAGGCAGAGGCAGGAAGATCTCTGCAAGTTGAAGGCCAGCCTGGGCTACATAGTGAGTTCAAGGCCAGCCGAACCACATGGTGAGACCTTCAAAAAAAAAGAACTTCTAAGAAAGCAAGACTAGATTTTCACATGGATTTGGAAGTTGTCAGCTTTCAACTTATTGTCAGTTGGACTTCGAGGCCAAGAAGTGATATGCTTGATGTGAAAACTTCTTGAATGTGTGCATCTTGAGTCATAATGTCTTAGAGTTCCAAAATAGAAATACTGACTGTTGGCAGTATCATAATTAAAGCTTTTTCTGATAGCCAAATAGAAAGTGTATGCATCGAGGAGAACTGAACTAAGGATGAAAGTTGGGGAGATAGTTACTTTTATTTATCTGTATTGAGTTAATATAAAAACTTGTTGCTAAAATTAAATTATTAAAATAATTAAAATTAAAGAACAAAAATGTAACTGGTGGGGGTAAAGCGTGATCTCTTTCTAGATGTTTTACTTATGATTTGTGTAATAGTAATTGCCTTTTATTAGGCACCCCAGGCACTGAGTGTTGATACGTATGAGTGTTATTTATGAATGTAAAGTATTATTTTCCTCATTTTTAAGTTAAAACCTTCTTAGTGTCTTGCAGCAGGCAATGAGTGAGCTGGAATTTAAAGTGAGGTTTGTGTGCCTTCCAGGTTGGCATTTTCCCCACTAAGCTGCACTAGGAAAGTCCTGCCTGGTGAGCAGGGAAACTCAGCCCAGTGCTTTATCAACCAGATCAAAAGGTCAGATTAGTCAGTGACAGCTTTTTGGTCAAAAGAAAATGAAAAACTTAACATCTGAACATGCATATTCAATGTTTTTTGTGTTTATTAAAAAATAAAGTTAGCTGGGTATGAGTAGTGCATACCTGTAATCTCAGCACTTGGGGAGGGGAGGGTGGGAGGGTCACAAGTTCAACCTCAGCCTGGGCAACTTAGTAAGACCCTGTCACAAAACAGACAAAAGAGTTGTCCAACGGGCTGGGAATATATCTTACTGTGAAGACCTTGGTTCAATCCCTAGTACCACAGACAGTCGACAGAAAGGCAAATAAATAAATGCAGAAGTCAGAGAGACAGCCCAGGTATGAGATGTGTAGCAATGGGAAGTAAAAAGTGCCCTTAAGCCTTGATTTCTTGTGAATGAGAATAGTGTAACCTTTTAAGAGGGGTTTGTAGAAGTTAGTAAACCATAGAGAGCAGCTAGCTGGGTTCTGCATGCCTAGAGCAGTTGGGTCATCTAGCCCTCGCCAGGAGCTTGGCATTGTGATCCAGGTGAGAGGACACAGAGCGAGGAGGCACATCTCTTCCTTAGCATATCACTATTTTTCTGGCAGCTAGCATGTGAGTTACCACTCTAGTACTAAGTTTCCCTTTTTTATTAGAGCCCAGGCATTAATGTACAGGAATGCATAATGGCTTTAGGTATTTCCTAGGTTCTTAGGGTTTGCATCTGTCCCAGGTTCTGTCATGTATTTAGTAAGACTTAGTCCTCTATAAACACGTGGATGTAGAATACAAAATATAGTTACAAAGTTACCTTTTCGTGCTTTTTCTACTTAGCTTTTTACTGTGTGTGTTCAAAGATGATAATTGAAATTATACCTTAGGGGAAGATAATGTATGTTTTTATTCAGTATTTCATTTGTCATCTTGTGATGCTCCGCAGAAAAACATGTTCATAGCTGTATCTAGAAATGTAAGGACCATCTCAAGAACTAGGATGTTTGAGGCAGATGTTTTAGGCTTTGATTTGCTTTAAGAACTAGAACTGAACCAAAAGAGATTGCTTGAGTTCTCCAGTGACAATCTGTGATTTTTTTCAGATACACCTAAAAATATTTTATGTAAGACAGACACTTTAATTTCTTATAATAGTGATTTTTCTAGCTTACGTCCTTTAATTTGGTAAAAATATGTAGTTAATAATATGGAATCTAAGCAAAAATAGAAGTTAAAAAAATTGAACTTTAGTCATTTAAAGATACAGTTTTTATATTTCAAAAATGTGAGAATTCATGTTCAGTTATAGTAAAAGCTTTATTTTTTGTTTTTTTAAATTTTATTGGTACATTTTAGATATACATAATGATAACATTCATCATAGAGAATTTGTACCTGTACATGATATATCTTGCTGCTTCTTTTTTTCCCATTCCCTTCCCCTCCCTAAAACCCTTCTTCCCCTCCTTGTTTACAAAAGCTTTGTTTCCATTTTTTTCCTTGTCTGTTCTTTCCTTCCCCCCTCCCTCTTCCCCTCCCTTGTTCCCCTTCTCAATTGAACATTTTTTTCCCCATGGTAAGAAAAGTTTTAAATGTTTCTATTATGTCCTGTTTCTTGAACATTAAAACTATAATGCAGTTTTATCATTATGACTTACCACCTGGTTTTTATAGTGACCAACGTCGAGAGACAAAGTTAATGTTTGTCTCTTCTACACATAGAAATAGTTGTCTGGAAGATATTGTGTGACTTTCATATTTCCTTTTCTCAGATGTATAATGACCATTTAGTAGCTAGTGAGAAGCAGCATCAACTCCAATGGGAGGATCTCATGAAAGAACAGCCCCACAGACAGGCTGAAGTGGATGCAGAGCACCAGAAAGCCATGGAGAGGCTTAAAGAGCAATATGCCGAGATGGAGAAGGACCTCGCAAAGTTCTCAACCTTTTAAGAACTGAACCACAACAGTGACAGACAAATGAGAAAACACTGATTTCCATCCAAGCACTTCCACCAACCACTTAGCCTCTGCTTCAAGCTTAGCAATATATTCAGTGGCACTCTGTGTCAGAGGAGAGCGACTTCTGCTGAAGCCTGATGGGGTGTTCAGTGGAAGGAGAGTGCCGTGTCATTCCCATTTAAGTGCCTTTAGGTGATCATGCGAATGGGAAGCTTAGGAGGGAAAACAGGATCAGCTTAGTCTTTGTTTATCAGAATTGGTTTTCTTTCCTACTGTTTAGCTCAGAGAACTGTAAGGACAGACCTCTTAGAAAGGGGATTCATTCTCCTCCAGGATTATTATTCGTTTATTATTGTGGCTTAAAAGGCAGGTAGAATAGCTGCTGTCATAGCTTCCCTGGCCATGAGAGAGATAAGAATGCATAAAGTATTATTCCATGAGTAATGTCAACAAACAGCCAGCCTTGGAGAAGAGATCACACGTGAGACGCCTGAGAGTCAAACATTGTCTCCACTGTGACAAAGATGGCCATGGTAGACTTTGAACCACCTGTTGGGAGAGGTTGCAGAATTTGTAATGCCATGCATTTCCCTGGATGACAAGACATGGATGTTAAGATTTGTGGCCTTCCAGTCCTTAATATTTTCATCTTTTTAAAATACATTTTGACATTTAGCCTTTTCAAGAACCATAGTCTTGCCGATAATGTTTGCCTCATTTTTATATCTATTTTGCTGTGGGTAAGTGTATAACATAAATAATGTTTATACATGTTTCAAGTGTTTAATGAGTAATCAGCAAAATCTGCCAAGGAGTCCCTCTGGAGCCATATAAAGATTCTGGCTCCGAATGAACCAGAAGTGTTTGTCCACCTGGCAAATGACCCGTGTTAAATGTAAATCCTTTTTAGTGTTAACGTCTGTGCTCATAAGCAGGTGTATTTTGATGAAACGTGTACCAATTCTGTCATCACTGTGATCTTTAAAAATCTGCATTTAGCAATCTAATGGAAGAACTAAGTTGATTTTTTTTTTAATTTGCCATAAACCGAGCAAAAGTAAGTGCAATAATTTCAAGAGATTTATGGCAAATTAATTTGCAGTATGGGTAAATCTTTCTAATATTTTTATTGCTCTTCAGTAAAAGAAGGCATAAGAAAGAAAATATCCCAGCTCTTGTGTTATCTCAGTGTTGCAACTGCAAAAAATTGACAATGCTTGCCTGTGTGAATTTATGGCTTACTGTCAAGGTTTCATTCTTGGCTGCATGTTGAAAATGTGATTAAAGTTAATAGAGGAGATGAAATAAGTATTTGAGATTTCTTTCAATAACACTGAACTTCTGCCAACTTTCTCTGTCTGCTACTGAAGCCTTGACAGGTTCATCAATCATCCTCTGGTACCTGGACTAAAAGAGCACTTGCTGACACTAAAGCATGTTGGAATTTTCTTAATTCTCTTTCAGTGGGTTGGAAAAAAATACTTTCAAAAGTATTCCACACATGAAGAAGGAGGGAAGCCTTAAATGAAAATTCCCTTTGTATTATAGGCCCATTTCGGAAAGCCGCTGATTGCCGGCACACCATGAGTGTCTAGGGGCTTCCTAGACCAAAGTGAGTTGAGGGTTTTTTTTAAGCCTTAAATATTAAGATACTCAATTCTTTCTTTGTAACTTTGTTAGATTATTAGAATTCATAGATCTTCTAAAAAGGTCAGTTTACCTTCCTTTTGCTATTTTTACTGATGAACATGTTCACTTTTGCTTCCCAGTCTCCAGATCACTTGTTATACATATTATATAAAAATTCATTTTAATAATTACATAATTTACATTTCTGCTATATAGAACACAGATACTGTGTGTCCTGTGTAGCTCATAGGATTATCATAATGATGAAATGAAATAATGTTTTGTAATTTTAAAGTACTATAAAAATGTTCGTTTTTAAATATTTTCTGTTTTTCGTTGAGTTCTTTTTTGCCTTATGTGTATGAGGGTTTTTTTCCTTTCATTTTCTAATTTAGATTTTTAAATTCTCCTTTAATTTAATTGTATTCAGAGAATAGGTATATATAAGACTTGGTCATTAGAAATTTGTTGAGATTTGCTTCATAATCTAGAATAGGGTCAATTTTTGTAAATGTTTCATGAGTGCTTGAAAAGTCTGAATATTTTCTAGTTGTTCCTTGTCTGTTAGACCTAGCTTGTTATTTGTATTGATCAAGTTCTGTTTTACTATTTTTTTCCTTTTACTTCATCTTTCAGATTCTAAAATGTGTTAGAATTTCCTTTTCTAGTGGATTTGCTAACTTATCTCCATAATTCTATCCATTTTTAAAAAGGTATTTTAAGGCTTTGTTATTAGGTACATACATGTTTAGAATCGTCCAAGTTTTAGAACTGACTCGTAACATTTATGGTCATATTCTGTATTTGTAATGATACTTTCATTTCATTTTATATTGCTCTAAATCTGGGGGTTTTAAAATATAGGCCACCCCTGCTAGTTAGTATTTATGTAATGTATAGTTTTTATCCTTTTGTTGAACCTTTCTATGTATCTCTTTAAAACCATTATTAGATTTTTTCTGGTTATTTTAAATAGACTTTTAACCTATTTACTCATACATTTATTGAAATTACTAATATGTTAGAATTTATGTGTCCCATTTTCTTTTGTGGTTTTTGTACCAACTTTTCTGGGTTTTTTTCATAATCCTTGTTTTGAATTGACTTCTGTTGTGGTTTTTTTTTTTTTTGGTACTGGGGATTGAACTTGGGACCTTGCGCTTGCGAGGCAGGCACCGGATTATTGTGTTTTTTTACTTAGTTTTCTTCTCCTAGGTTAGAAGTTAAACACTCAGTTTTTATCTTTCAGGGCTCACCAGGAAATATGATTTGCATATCTCAAGTTAATATCTTTAATGAACAAAGTCTGATTTTGTCCCCTCAACTTACAAATAAATTATTATGTAGAATTTTAGTTCTTGTTTTAACTCCCACCATAGTTATATAGTCAGTGTTTAGACATACCCTGCAGGTTTACCGTGTTACTATTCTTGGAAGCTGGTTGGGGCTACAGTTCACTGTTGACAGCTGCATTCTCTCAGTATTTAATATTATGCCACTGTCTGTCTTCTGTTGTGACTTCTGAAATGACAGCTGTCAGTGTGATCAGTACTCCTTTGTGACTAATCTTGTTAATTCTCTCCCAGGTCATGTTTAAGATTTTTATCTTTAGTGTTCTACAGTGAAATGTTATGCTATACGATGTTTAAGCTGTGGATTTCTTTTCATTATCCTAAATTAATATTTAAATAGTGCCTTTCCTGAATTCTGGAAAATACTTACCTCTGACTCTTTGAATATTGCATCTCTCTTTCTCTCCATTCTCTTCTTTGACAAATCAGATGAACCTGTTGTTTTACCATCTCACTCTCTTCTCCAGATCCCTAAGTCTTTGTTTCATATTTTCCATATCTTGGTCTCTGTGTTGAATTGTGGATCATTTCCTTAAATTTATTGTGTGACTCACTAATTCTATCCCCTCACACCCCCTCTCTCATCTATTTAACTCATTTGATGTATTATGAATTATTGCGTTTTTTTATTTTCAGAAGTGTTTGGTTCGTAAACTTGTCATTTAGGATAGTTCTGGTTTTCCCTTTTTATTTTCTTTAAACATTAAATCCTCATTTTTTGTTCCAAATGTGATAATTTCAACATGTTTCTTTTATGTGTATCTGAATCTATATTTTGTGGTTTTGGCTAAAACAAGTTCGTGATGTCTTGTTTTCTAATGCGGTCAGTGATTCTTGATTGTGAGTTCACGTTCTTCTGAACTTTATTTTGGGAATTTTTTTTAGTTCAAGTATATTCCTTCAGAGAAATTATGTTCTTTTTCCAGTACCACCAGTTGCTTCTTGAGACACTGCAAATGCTGGACCACTTCAAAGTCAGTTTCCTACTTGGGTTCCTTGCCTTTCCTGCTCCCCACTGCTGTGTCTGCCTGGGACTAGGCTTTCCCCAAGAGAGGTGCGTGCGCGCACGTGTACACAGACACACACTCACACACACACAGAGTTCTGCTTGGAGTTAAGAAGAGCAGGAATAGATGTTTTCCCAGCTCAACTACAGAAGGCAGTTCTCTTTGGGGTTTCCCAGCCCTGCTACTCATCCGGCTCAGTCTCTGATTTGAGCTGAATTCTGTTCCCTTCAAAACTCATAGACTCAAACACCAGTCCCAATGTGAGGTCATAAGGTGGGACCCTAACCTATTGGACTAGTGTCCTGATAAGAACGGGAAGAGATACCAGAGCCCACCCTGCCCCCTGCAAGCTCAGAGGAAAGATCAGAGCTAGAAGCCACTCATCTGCAAGCCCAGAAGGACCCGCACCAGAATCACAGAATAGACAGTTTCTGGTCAAGTGGTGCAGCATTTACTGACGGCAAGAGAGGAGAAAACAGGCACATGAGACCCAGCCCCAGGCACACATTGGTCACTCAGGACCAGCCGCTCCACCCTGCAGCCCACATGCACAATACTGTACTTTTTTAAAAGTTGGAAGAAATGTACTTTTCATCTTGCTTGGAGTAATCCTCCCCCACACATAATAAATTTAAAAAAGAAAAGTTTGATGAGACCAGGCATCTCAAACAAATACCATTTATCAACATGAAGTTTGACTAGATGAAAAGCCAGTGTGTGAGGTTAGCTGGATGGTACTTCAGTTTCCTCTGCATGGCTCAGATTCTTGATTTTTATGAAGCTGCTCATATTGTTGACAAAATTCTAAAGAGGAAATACTCAGTAAATGTTAATATTCAATGTAATTCTTTTTCTTAAAATCGAATTTGTAGGGAATTTCAAAATCACTAATTCAATTTTTTAAAACCTCATGTCATCACCAATGCTTAAGCAGCTTTTTGGAAGTTACATTTTTTAAGAAAATTGTTCCTAAAATTAATATATAGTAAGAGCTGGGTGTGGTGGTAATCCCACAAATAATCCCAGCATTTGAGAGGCTGAGGTAGGGGAACTGCCCCAAGTTCCAGGCCAGCCTGAGCTCCACAGTGGGTTCAAACCGGCCCGGACTATATAGCAAAACCTTGCCTCAAAAACCCAAAATACAAAGATGAGTGAATAATAAAATTACAAAAAGAACATTGTCACAAAATAAAACCTTATGTGGTAAATTGTGTATTAGATTTGTTTTTAAAGTTAATTATATACCAAATAATTCATTAAAATGGAAACTTTAATTTTACTATTTAAAGTTTTGACACTGAAGAATCAGTCTATCCTTAACTTGGAATCTGAAATTTATAGCACCAGCAGGTGTCGCTGTGATAACAGGTTTCCCCTCTTCTAAGCAGTTTTGTGCAGCAGGTGCCCTACATCTGTGGAAAAAGATCCCATGAGACAAGAAGTTCAGTCACAGAGCTCAGTACAAATACCAGATTGTAAGAAACCAGGTACAGTATCCCAGATGGTTAGGGGTACTTTGGAAAATTGTATTTTTTCCTAACTTTCTTCATGTCTCAAACATAGAGATTCTTTCATTATGTAATTGATGTGGGAATTTTACTAAGAATAAGTATTCCATTTAAAAAGTTGGTAGTTTATTGGGCTTTGTATTGAAGTGTAGAGTAAGACACAGTTCACAAGTTTACACTCTGTAACTTAAACCAAAATCAGGAAACAACATTCCCAATAATGTTTTTATATGGAATCCTAAAAATTCCGTGGTCCTCTCCTCCAAACTAAGATAGAATTATGATTTCTAAATCATCCTTTAACTACATTAAAATAATTGGCAAAAAACAATAACGGAAATTAAAAGGTTAGTTTTTAGATCCTTTCTCCATCTATTATGGAAGCCAAAGTAGAATTTAATAAACATTCATTGGAGCACTGTGCCCTGCCAGGATTATATTCTAAACAAATCTAGGCAATCATAACACACTTATCGTAGAGGAAATTATAATTAAGTTGTGCAATGTATAAAATAGAAAAAACCCAAAAACTTGCTTAATATTGAAGATCATAATATATTGAGCAAGCAGTACATGATTAAAATAATAATTAAAAATTCCACATAGGAACTATCTTTGTGAGCTGTGATTAGGGAATCCTTTGTTCTAAAGATAAAACCTGAATCAACAGGACTTAGGTAATGAAAAGAGGCAGAGTATTTCCAGTTCAGTTTAGTTCAGTAAGCACTTGTGGGTCAGTCACCTGTAGCCCAGGTCCTTTGGACCCCTAGATACATCCCAAGGCTCACAGGGTAGTGAAGCCTAGTTTTTCTTACTCATCAGAACACAGATGGAAATACTCCTGGTAAATTCAAACGATAATCCACAGACTTCTCTGATGTTCAGGCAGTGGCAATATAAGACCAGAACTTGGAAAGGACGCCATGTCCAGAGTCAGAAGCCCTGAAACTGGGCCACGACCTTGTCACTAGCTCTACATGGAGACTTCGAACACATCGCTCAGATGGCTCTTGCATCATTTCCAGCTTTTTTTTTTTGGTACCAGAGGTTGAACTCGGGACCTTGCGCTTTCGAGGCAGGCAGTGGAACCACTGAGCTAAGTCCCCGGCCCTCCAGCTTTAATAGTAGGTGACAGGACTATTAAAGTGTCTCCATGAAAGTTCCCGGCAGATTACACTGTGAAGCAGATGGCTGATCTAAGGAGGAAGTTGCCCCCTGCACGTGGAGTTTTCAGAGCGGAGCTGAAAATAGTAATTCCTGGGCTAAGCAGGGGAAGAATGGAGATGAAGATCTTTGATCACAGTGGAAGATTATGGGAATTTTAACATAGATTTAACATCCGTATTTACATTTCTAGGTACCATTTATATAACAACAGTTGCTGACACAACCTTGGGTTTAGATAATCTGCTGTATTTCCCTTTTATGTATATTTATAATTGTTAGCCCATAGAACTGAAGTTTTGCTTTTGAAAACAGCATCAGTGTATAGAGAAATCAAGAGAGTTATGAAGGGGTCTTCTCCATGTCTTTGAGAGAAATATTTTGCTTTTATATAAGACAGCTCTAAGGGATTTTATTAAACAGCTATCCCTATTTAAGGATTTTCCACTTCCTTTCCCAGAAGACTGAACTGCTCAAAGACAAGACTATTTTACGGTACTTTTTTATATCCCATGTTTAGGGTATGTGCTGAGGAATGTGTCATAAAAGGGAAATTCTCTCCACATCGCAAGGCTAATTGGGAGTTTGGTTAAGGAAGATTTTTATTATCCATGACACATTTGTGTTTTACAATGATTCTACATGAAGAAATAACATAGAGATGAGTAGTAGTTCATTGTTTTTAATCTATACTATCAGATTTCTAAATAATCTTATCACCCAGTTTACAATAGGTACTATTTTTCTCTGATAAACTTTTAAGGTAAACTATATACTGCTTTGGGAAAAAACAGTTGCCCAAATTAACTAATATTTTCCTTTTCAAAAGTTCCCTTTGGTCATCTGATTGGAACTCAGAATGAACTTCTTGATAGACACACTGATGTGCATGGTGATTGGGCTCTTCGCTGGCCCTCAAAAATAATCATGTCTCAGATGACTACTACCAGCAGGAGGAATATTATCAGCTGCTACATTTGATGCCCCCCCCCATAGCCACAGTCTTACCTTGTTACAGCCAGATGACCCTTTTGCTGCAGCTCTAAAAGTGACGTTGCCAGGTGGCAGCAGGGACGCAGAGTCTCTGGGTTGCCAGTCACTGCAGAGGCTTCTACTGTTGAAAGCCAAATCCTTCTCTGGGGCCCCAGGCCTAACCCCCAACAGTGGACTTCCCTTTCTGTTGCACTTACTGCCTCAAACACTGAGTTCTCAGTTTATGTCTTAGCAGGTGCCAAAGAGATTTTGAGGTTTCTCCTATGATTTCTAAGTGAACAAGAAGAGACAGACCCCTCCCCTCTGCCCCCCAGCACACACACACACACACACACACACACACTCTTTTAAGTGTACTTAAATGCAATCTTTAAACCCATTGCTAGATAAGAGTGTCTCCATCTGCAGATCCAGTTGGCTCTGTAACATCTTGTCCCTGGTTGTCTTAAGTGTGAAACTCTGAGGTGATCAAGTTCCTATAGACCTACACTGGGGCTGCAGAAACTGCAAATAAGATTGGAAAGCACCCCACCCCCACCCACCCAAAGAGAATTTACTCTTCTTGCCCCAACTAGTCCTGCCATCACAGACTTAGACTAGCATGAAGTGACTTAGTGGGTGTCAGAGGTCCAAGTCCCAAAGGCATCTACACTCAGGAGAGAATAACGTTAATATCTCCTCTCCATCTCATACATGTGCCTCTGTGCATTGTAGTATTTATTGACTCAAGATACCATGAAAGTATTTTATTAAGGTCCATGAGGTAAAACTATAGTTAAGTCCTGAAATGGCGAGACATTACTGATGTTAATCACCTGAGAAAGTGGTGAGTTCTTCGAGAGGACCAGTTAAGCACAAGAACCTACCCCTTGCTCACTAGCACTCATTTCCTCCCTGCCTTCTTGTCTTTCCTCCTTCGTGGTGAGCAGAGTTGCAAATAATGTGTTTCTCTGGAGCTGACTTGAAGGCAGGGAATTGTCTCTGTTGGAGCGCTTGAGCTCAGAATGAGTGACATATGCTTTGGAAGCCAGGTTCTCTAGTTTTTTTGTGTATGAATAGCCAATCTGCACCCCCCAGACCTCAGTGAAACCTGTTTAAATGTCTTAACATCGAAGGAATGAAGACAGGAACTCTCTCTTGACATCAGATGTGCCTAGTGGTGATGGTGTGATGTCTGCCTGTGAGGGGAGCTGCCCTCCGTGTGTGGGCTTCATCTCCATGCCCCGCCAAGGAGCAGCTATATTGGATGTTTGTGAAGAAGCAGTCAGGCTCCTTCATCAGGGGTTAGAGAAAGCAGAACTCCAGGCTACAGCAACATGGGACCATTTACTCAGTTGTTTCGGTCAGTATCTGGGTATCCTGCTTGATGCTACCCTTGCCCTCCACATCTAAGCCATCGCTTGGCCAAGTTGGCCCTGCCTTCAGAATTATGTCCCAACTCTAGCCGCCAGTTCCTGTCAGCTCCACAGCTCCAGTTCTAGGCCACTGGCTCCCAACTTCTCTCCTTGTTATCACTCTTGCTCCCTTGGCCAATTTTTGCACAAAAGCCATGTATCTTTTAGAAAGCACCAGCCACATCATGTTATTAAGGCACTCTAATGACTTTCGCTCCCACAGAGTGAAATCCAAACTTCTTGACTTGGCTCCTGCAATCCTGTCTCTCCCTTCTTATCTCCACCCTTGTGTAAGTGCTTAGTTTCATCTAACCACTCACTTTCTTGCTGATCTTCAAACATATCCAGGCTCATTTGTACCTGCAAGCCTCTGGCTCCTACATTCTTCCTGCAGGTCCCATCAGGGCTCGCTCTCTCACTTTTGATAGTTGTGTTTTCAAATGTCACCTCCTCAGAAAGGCCTTCCCTGGCCACTGCATCTGAAAGAGTGCCCTCCTGTTTTTATTTAATGCTTTAATGTTTTTATTTAAAATATAAACATATGAGAGCACGAACCTTGTTTGTCTTATCAATTCTGTATCCTCGGTGCCTAGCATATGGAACTAACTGGATGGATAGATGGATGGATGGATGGATTTGCTGTAGTCTGGAACTCTTTTCACTGGATTTTTTGTACCTGATTTTTTGAATGAAATATGGAAGGACTGAGGTATTTCTCAATAGTCCAACTCTACTTTTGGAAATAGATATTAAAGTGTTTTAAGTTAACACATCCTTAAACTGTTGAATGGTAGTGTTAGGAATAGATATTCCATAGAGGCAGTTTTGTCTTTATTGAAGTAGCATACCATATTGCAATAAGCATACTGTTCAAGGGGAAAATAAAACTCCCTGCAACTGTTGAAAACTAACATTGAATCATAGTAGAACTACCAGCTGGGTATGGTGGCACATACCTATAATCCCAGCACCCTGAAAGGTGAAAGAGGAGGATTGCATACTCTTAAGTGAAATAAATAGGACACAGATGTGTAAATACCGAATAGTTTCTCTGGTGTGAGAAACTGAAAGTGTAAATAAGGACTAAATGTATAATAGGTAATGTGAAATAGGAAGAAAAGGGGCAAAGGGGAAGGAAGTGGGAGGGCAGGGGAAAGGATAGAAGGGAATGGGATTAATATGAGAAAATGGAAAAATAGGAACAAAATCTCTGTAAATAGGACTGGAGGGGTTGAAGGGAGGGCTGGGCAAGGGTGAAAAATAAGAACCAAGAGAGATTATGTAAAGGTGCAAATTTCCAATGATGAATGTCATTATATTGTATACCTAAAATGTACCAATTATTAGAATGAATAATCGATAATGCAAAATAGGAAGAAAAGGTCCAAAGGGGTAGGGGTAGTGGGAGGCACAGGGGAAAGGAAAGAAGGGAAAGGGAAAAATGATGAGAAATGGAAAAAATGGAAATAAAGTCTTTGTAAATAGGGAAGAGTGGAGGGCGTGAAGGGAGGGCTAGGAGTGGGGAACAAATAAGAACCAAGATGCATTATATAAAAGTACAATTCCCAATGAGAAATGTAATTGTGTTGTATACCTACAATGTACCAATAAAAGAATTTAATACAAAAAAAAAAAGAGGAGGACTGCAAGTTCAAGCCCAACCTGAACAACTTAGCAAGAGCCTGTCTTAAAGTAAGAAAATATTTTTTTAAAAGCTGGAAATGTAGCTCATTGTGAATGTCCTGGCTTCAATCCTTAGTAACACACACACACACAGTTAGACTCTAGAAAATGTTAGTACTTCTCATTTCATTGACAAAAATATCCAGTGTCCTCTATTAAGATATAAACATTGTATCAGACAAAGGAGATGGTATAGTTAGCATGGGGCAGTGGTAGTGAACCTATGGCACATGTGCCACAGCAGGCTGTTTGTATCATTGAAAGTTCTAAAAGGTTTGTCATCAGTGGCTTAAGGAATAAAAATACAGACTTAGAGTCCAAATTCCAGCTTTGTTCCTATTAGATGGGTGACCGTGGGCGTGTTACTTAACCTCTTTGTGATTCAGTTTCCTCATGTATAAAGTAGGAACAGTAAAAGAATAAAAGTACCAATACTTACCTCATAGATTCATTTTGAGGAGGATTAAATTAGTATGTATGTATGTATGTATATATGTGTGTGTTTAAAAGAGCCTGATATGAAAGTTCTATATTTAATATGCTTTGTAACAATTTTATTATCATCATCACCAATTCTAGATGTCTACTTGGGAATTACTCTGTAATCAAAGAGGTTGATAGGTCACGATCATAAGATGTTTAAGCTTCTTAAATTGAAGTCTGTAAAAGTTCTCCCTTGGTATACTTAGCTGGGTTAGACTACTTTCTGTCATCTTAAAATACACATTAAAGCCAAAGAAATTCTAGTTTTGTAAATCCTTCGATGGCACACCCATACAGCTGGTACCACAAATGATGTCACATTTCAGGAAGACCTGCTAATATATTCCATGGAATCAAAGGTACTTCTTAGGATGAAATGTGTTCTACTTTTAGTTCCCAGGCTGGTTTTTGATTCAGACCCAAATTAGAGAAAAGTTTAGCCTTGCAAATAGGTCTCTGTGGAACCCATTTTGATAACACTTACTTTACCAAAGTTATTCATGACCACATTTAGTAATTTTGATGAACTCTTTCATTTCTCAGAACAAGTTGTGCTTACACCTTCTCAAAAGAATGTGGTTGGTACGTGGATGGGTTGTCTGGGGCCAGCCTCTTATCTAGAGACCAGATTCAGAAAGTCTGAGCTCAGTGAGTTGATTTAGACTGCTTGCTGTTGTTTTGCTTTGTCTTAATATGCATGTGTGGATCCTGCTAAAACCCACTGCCCCCCATCTCGGAACAATGCTGCTGCACACATCATTTCCTGAAATAATGGAGCTGGAAGGCAATTACCTGCTCACAAAACAGGCTGAAACAACAGTTCCTGATATTCTTCTCAAATACTTCAACTTCCCAAGGAATCCGGAAAAAATAATTCCATGAAATGGTGTTGTGAATGAAGGTATGACATTCCAGTTTCCCTCGCTAAGATCCAGTGACCAGAGGTGATAAATTATTAACGACTCGGCCTTGCTGAGAAGGGTCTGGTTTGTGAACAGTGTTCTGCCTATGGCTCCTGTGAGATGGAAGCCTAGGACTCCTTTTTTGTTTACTTGTGGGAACATCCTAGTGATGACTTGCAGTTTATTAAGTTATATTTATTTTATGGCATTGTTTTTCTGTTACTCCTGAAGAGAATTCAGGACTTCTGTCTCAGACTTGTCAGATAAAAAATGTACACCTTCTAGAAAGAATGAATATTCTTTTCAGCCAAACATGTTTTATAGTAGTGTGAGAGCTTTTTGAACCCCTTGGCTCCTTTATGTCAAATGTAATTAGCAGCTATCCTAAGAGCTGTCTTCTCTGTGATGCTCAGTGATCTATACATCACTAAGGTCACCTTCAGGTAGTCATGGCAAAAAATAACAAGAAGCTTGGTAATATTTAGACCTTGCCTTCTGGAATTCTCATCTGAGGGGAAACTGGTTCAGTAAATATTTCATCTGGTTGTATTCTTGATGTCTTGAGAAAAAATTAGGCACAGTCTTCTGGTTTTTGAGCCTGTACAGTGCCAAGTATAAAACTCTTTAGAAGCTTCCAGAAGATTGCTTGTTTCACATTTTATCTGAATGTTTGACTTTGTGTTGATTTATCCTTCCCTACCCCCAAATAAAAGATATATCGTGTTGAAGAATCCCAGAAAAGGACATAGAGCAGAATAAGGAGAAACTTTAGACTGCAACATTACTTAGGGAGATTATGTAGGTTGATTCTAGAACAGAGATGGTGAACCTTTTAGAAATGAGTGCCCAAACTGCAACCCCAAACCCACTTATTTATCACAAAGTATGACACTGCAATTAAATCTGAATACTGAGGTTTTTAGCTTAGAAAAACAACTCGTACATTGACATCTTTTGTGTTAAAAGAAAAACAAGCAACACACATGCCACAGGCTCACCGCCACTGCTCTAGAAGCTTTTCCAGAGAGTTCTCCGTATGATTTGTCTGGATATTCATAAATCCTCTATTTGGAAGCTTAGTCTGATTTTGTCTTTTATTCTGATGCATCAGGATCAACTTCTCTGACATGTTTCTGGTAAAATATCTATTGTTAGCATGAAATTGGCAATTAAAATTGTTTTTTCTGATTGTATCAGAAGTTGACCTATTTCTCACAAAGTCTGGAAAGAGTTGCTGTGTTTTGGCTGCACCTCCTCCAGATACCCTTGTGTACAAGGCATGGTTCCAAAGACGGTGCTGTTGGGATGTGGCAGAGGCTTTAGGAGACAGGGCCCAGAGACTGTCATTCTGTTGCTGGGGGCATGTCCTCAAGAGGGGGGGCCTCCTAGTTGCTTCCTTTTCTCTTTTGCTTCCCATCCATCCTTGAGGTGAATGGTTTTGTTTGGCCACAGGCTCCCACCATATTGTGCTGCCTCACCACAGGCCCAAGCCAGCAGGGTCAATTGCTCCTGTCCTGTAACCTCCAAAACTGTGACCAAAATAAACTTCATCCATTATAAGTTAGTTTCTCAGGGTTCTTATTGTAGTGCTGGGAAACTGATTAACAGCAGTTCAACTGAGGTCTTTTTCTAAGCTCTTGCCATTGAGTCTAGCCTTTGTTTGGTGGGACAGTGGCTGCCACACATCCATGGTGCAGAATTCCCCGCCACTCAACATTGTATCCTTCAGACCCTCACTGACTCTCTTCAATCCCAGAGACTCAGATTGAGAAACTATATGTGGAAATGCGTCAATTTGTTTCATTAAAAAGGTAGCAGGTAAAAATTAAGAACACCTGAAGAAACATCAGTGACAAAAGCTACAAACTAAAGTAGGATGTGCAACTGCGTACTGATAGAAAGTGACCCAGGCGCGGTCTTGGGCTTGTGGTTAGAGTACTCTTTGTGGGTGGAAGAGGGCCAGACATGAGGTCTTGGCATTTCCCTCACTCTGGAATATACTGGCACCAGGCTTCAGTGGTCTAGGCCTAGTTAAGATCTTGAGAATGAATTGTCTGGAGCCTTAAATTATGTCTTCATCATTTTGGCTCTCATTTGTATCAGTGGAATCATTTTTGGCGTTCTTATCTTGGCTTTCTCCCAGGATTGCCTTAGTATAACAGCCAGTCCTATAAACTACTAAGGTCTTTATAACAGCCCCAAGGGAAAAAAGCCATGAATAATCAACACATCTGTGAAGCACTTAAGTCTTAATAGGCTATTATATATATTATATATATTATATACATATATTTTATATATAATGTATATATATTTAAGGATGGGTGCTATGAACGTTTTTTAGTAGAAACATTTTCATGGTAATACAGCAGTTCAATAAGATTAGTATAGCTTTTTAAGCAAATGTCAGGAATCTATAGGGCCGGGGATTTAGCTCAGTGGTTCCGCCGCCTGCCTTGCAAGCACAAGGTCCCAAGTTTGATCCCCGGTACCAAAAAAAAAAAAGAATCTGTTAGCTTTCAGGCCAGGGATTTAGCTCAGTGGTTCCGCCGCCTGCCTTGCAAGCACAAGGTCCCAAGTTTGATCCCTGGTACCAAACAAAAAAGAATCTGTTAGCTTTCAACAACTACATAATTATAGGCTATACACAGGTAAGAAAGTTGAAAGATTTTTCCTCATTTTAATTCATTTTTATACTTTCTGGGTAAATGGTATCATATACCTATTTATTTTCCATATACCAATTTATAAAGACTTTTAACGTAGAACTAAATTTTTACCATATACCTAAACATAAACATTTTAAGCATAGAACAAGTTTTTCAAAGCAGAAACTATTTTAACATTGTATGGAGGGAGGGCTGTATCACTAAACCAATCACCATTTATCTAGTTCTTACTCTGTACTTTTCTAAGTAAAGAAGATAGAAATGAAATCTAAGGCCAAGGAGGTGAGCTTTCTGGGCCACTGTACCACCCTCACCCCACCCCCCAGTGCCAAGGAGCAGAGCCTCCCTCCCCCAGCACCGAGGAGGTGAGACGCGCAGGCACCAGCAGCACACACCATTCCCCCCTTGAAATGAGAAGACACATAAACAAATCTCAAAACCAGACTCCCAGATCACCTAAAGCAACTGCAAAGGGAAATAAGATGGAACAATCTGATTCTCAACCACCTGGACTCCCTGAACTGGCAACAAAACAGGATCTGGAAAAAATGAAATCAGAAATAATTTCTCAGATAACAGCAGAGATTGTGCCCATAGTGCAAGACATGATTAATAAATCTAGAGTGGACACAGATGAAAAATAGAGCTGAGGAACATGATGGAATCCCAACATAGGAAACAAATGGAATTCATAAAACAGATGCAAACAGATTGCCAGGAGATTAAAAACTCCATTGAAAGTTTTACGTAGCAGAATGAGCCAATGTGAGGACAGAATTTCAGATATAGAAGATAAGATTGCAATTAGTGACCAGGAAAACAAAAATCTCTTTAAAATAGTGAGGGACCATGAGAAATCAATCCACCAGCTGCTGGACGATGCAAAGAAGAATAACATAAGACTGATCGGAGTCAATGAAGAAACAGGAGAGAGTGCAGATGACATTAAAAATACTGTTCACAGAAGTGATGGCAGAAAACTTCCCAAGTTGGGGAAAAGAACTTGACATTCAGATAAGGGAGGCATATAGGACTCCAACTAGCCTTGATCAAAAACAATCTACACGTAGGCATATAATAGTTAAGATTCCAGAAACCCAACAGAAGAACAAAATTCTACAAGCAGTTAGAGAAAAGAAATATCATACAAAGGAAAGCTCATCAGAATCACAGCAGACTTCTCAATACAAACCCTCAAGGCAAGAAGAACTTGGAATGATGTATTTCAAGCCCTAAAGAAAAACACCCTCCAACCCAGATTGATGTACCCTGCAAAACTTTCTTTCAAAATTGATGGAGAAATAAGACACTTTCATGACAAAGAGCACCTTAGGAACTTCATGAATACCAAATCAGCACTCCAAAAAATTTTAGACAATATCCTAGGAAAAAGACAATGAGGCTCACAACCCCAGGAAGCCCAGTAGAATGAATCCATCAGGCATGACAAGAAACTATATGCAAAGGGCGAGAATCCAACAAAAAGAAAAAGTCATGACAATGATAAGTCAATACGTATCAGTTATAACTATTAATGTTAATGGTCTCAATTCACCAATCAAAAGACATAGACTGGCAGAATGGGTCAAGAAGCAAGATCCAACAATATGCTGCATACAAGAAACACAATTCAAAAAGAAACTCATAGGGACCAGGGATTTAGCTCGGTGGAGCCGCCATCTGCCTCAAAAGTGCAAGGTCCTGAGTTCGATGGCCAGTACCAAAAAAAAAAAAGAAACTCATAGACTGAAAGTTAAAGGGTGGAAAACAATACTCCATGTGATAGGAACCCGAAAAAAAGCAGGAGGAGCTGTCCTCTTTGCAGATCAAGTGGATTTCAAATCAACACATTAAGAGAGACAAAGGAGGACACCACATCCTTGTAAAGGGAGCAATCCAAAAGGAAGACATGACAATCATAAATATATATGCACCAAACACTAGTGCACCCAACTATATAAAACAAATACAGACATGAAAAATCAAATAAGGACTAATACAATAGTAGTGGAGGACCTCAATATCCCACTGTCACAAATAGATCAACCCGACAAAAAATAAGCAATGAAATACTACAACTCAATCAAACTCTTGAACAAATGAACTTAACATGTTTACAGAGTGATCCACTCCACAAAATCAGAATACACATTCTTTTCAGCTGCACATGGGTCTTCTCTAAAATAGACCACATACTCACTCATAGAACAT
>NW_004624756.1:17648007-17670343 GCF_000247695.1 Heterocephalus glaber
AACAGCCCTAGTGCTCATCAACTGGAGACTGGATCAAGAAAATGTTTTTTTTAATAAAATGGAGTACTACTCAGCCACAAAAAATGAGAAATTAGAGACATTTATAGCTAAATGGATGCACATTGAGGTGATACTCTTAAGTGAAATAAATAGGACACGTGTAAATACAGAATAGTTTCTCTAGTGTGAGAAACTGGAAGTGTAAATAAGGACAAAAGGTATAATAGATAATGTGAAATAGGAAGAAAAGGAGGGAAGTGGGAGGGGTAGGGGAAAGGAGAGAAGGGAGTGGAATTAATATGAGAAGAAGAAAAAATGGAAGCAAAGACTGTAAATAGGGAGGGATGGAAGGGTTGCAGGGAGGTCGGAGGAATGGGAAAAAAATAAGAACTAAGAGAGATTATGTAAAGGTGCAAATTTCCAATGATGAATGTTGTTATTTTGTATACCTAAAATGTACCAATAAAGTTAATTTTTTAAAAAAGAAATCTAATACATGGCTACTGTCCTATAAAATACTTTAGTTGAGGAAGCAAGGGCTAAAACAATACAATAATTGGGAACCAATTTAAAACCAAACTTCAGAACTTTTTGATTTTACAAGAGGAAGAGATCCTTGCAGGCTAAATAGACTCCTGTCTTCCAGAGAGGCCCCGCGGGAGAGGCAGGGTGCGGAGGCAGAAACAGCAACGTTCATGGGGCCTTTTCCCATGCCAGACCCCTCCATAGTAGCTTTAGATACATAATCCCGTTAATCCTGCAAAGTAGACCCTTATATCCCAGTTTATTCCCGAGACTATTCAGAATCAGAGGCTGAGCAACTCGCTGGAGCTTATTCAACTCCTAAATTGCTCATAAGCCCAGGTTGCAGTGATGGGCTCTGAAATTCAGACCGTTTCAGGTTTGAACCCCAGCCCTCTACTGAGGAGCTGTTGTCATTTCTTTGTGCTTCTGTTATTTTCATCTGAACATCGGGGAAGTAGTAATAGCTACCTCATGGATTTATGTGATGAATAAACAACTTTATGAGACAAAGTCCTTCATAGTTGTGAGGCATTGTTGCCTCTCGAGTTTGTCTGAGACTCACAACTGCATCTTGTCTGACTCCAAAGTCTCTGCACTGTGGGTTCAATCACCTTGGAGCAAGGACACGTAGAAGTTCCAGACAGGAGAGTAAGAGCAAGCACATGGCCTGCCAAGAGAGGTGAAGTCCCCTTCCTTCCCCCAGTGGCCGGGTGGTGAAGTCATGAGAAACTGCTGGGGTAAAGCAGATGGCTGCTAATTATGTACGGCCTGATGGGAGGACTTCAGACCAGGTGTCCAGGGAGCAGGCTGCCAGCGAGTTCATGGCCAGACCTGGCATGATGAAAGCGTTGCTCTAGGCAGAATAGGGGTGAAGGCTTGGTGCCGGGGTGAGGTCCCCCTGGGAAGCTGCTAAGTCCAGTGTGAGGTAATGTGGCTCTGCACCGGGGAAAGAACAGAAAGGCCAGGGTGGGGATACCTGTGCCCACGTGCTGGCGTTGCCCAAACCGCCCTCCCTGCCCCATCAGTGCATGAGCCTGGAACATGCTGACGCTAATTTCTACCTGAAATTAGCTAAAAGTGGCTGTCTTGATCAAGATACAAAATCATAGGGGCCAGGGATTTAGCTCAAGGTTCCGCCACCTGCCTTGCAAGCAGAAGGACCCGAGTTCGATCCCAGTACCAAAAAGAAAAAAGTTACAAAATCATAATGTCTTATCCTGCATAAATTGGAAAAGGAAATGAATGAGAAATATATAGTGTAGTATGGAGTGCCTCAGCGAGCCTCACGGACGGTCCATGCACACACTTAATTTTCTAAAGATCTACTAAGTTGACCACACTTCTCAAAGGACTGACTTCTCATTTTATAGCCCATCCCCGTTTCTGCACATCTTTACTTAATGACATACTTCCAGTTTGAATGAAGTAATACTCAGGCCTGTTTCTTATCAATATAGATTACTCTTACACCTGCCTGGTGGTAGAGTTCTCTATAAAGAGTCACATCTGGACATAAAAAGAAAAGAAAGTGGCATCTATTAGCTCAATGATTCCTGAACAAATCCTTTACTTATAAAACTAAACATCATACATAGATCTTGGTAACAAATCAAAAAAGCCTGAGTCTGACAAATTGTTAATTATTATTATATCTTTGGCCAATAGCTGGAATTAAAACATTCAAGAATTATAATCATCATAGTAATAATCCTATCTCTAGGTAGGAAGGCATAAGTAATGATTAAGAATACGGACTGGGAAGCAGACAGGCATGGGGACCAGGCCTAAACTTGCTCCGCACTGGCTGTGTAAACTTAGTAAGGTCTCCAGTCTCCTCACTTGGTTGCCAAGAGTGCTAGATGCTCTGATACTTGTGAAGCATTTAGAACAGTATCTGGCAGTTTAGAAGTGATCAATCAGTGTTAGTATGCAATCATCACATTACATTATAGTTTACACACAAAAAAGTGCTCACGTATTTATTTTCTTTCAACCTGTCAGTCCCAGGAAGTAGGCAGGAAATATATATTCTTCTCACCTGATATTAACAACTTAAGTTCAAAGAAGTGTTAAGTAACTTAAACCTAATTAGTGGGAGGTCGAGTCCTCAAAGATCTGGTGCTTTTTCCTCTGCATTTCACACTCACCAAAAGCGAGACTGTGGCAAGGAGCTGTGGCCTTAATGAGCATAGGAGAGGAGGCTCTGGTGCCCGGGTGCTGTTCACAGACAGTGACCCTGCAGGGCAGAGCCATCCGGTCTGCCATTCAGACTCACAGCCTGGGGGTTAAAACTGAGGCAATGAAGTGCCAAATAGGGAGCTGCAGGCAGGTAGTTAAGCCTAACTCATAGCACTGCCTTTTGCACTCAGGTGACAGCTTCCTTCCTACTTTGTAATGTTAAAATAGTATTATGAAATGAAAGAATATAGTATTTTTGTCTAACATCTCTTACCTGATATAACAGAACTTTGGCAAAACCACATGAGCCATAGATTTTGTTGTAAGCAATTTTTGTAGCCCAGAATTTGAGAATCACTGCTCTAGAATAATTTCATGATTTTACATATTAATAATTGGAAAATGTAGCATTATTGAGTATTTGTATTTCGAATCAATTGTAATCTTACCCCCCCACACACACCTTTTTTTCTTGTCTAGATCACTGGCCTTAGCTTTTTTGGCAAAAACCACAGACCTTTTTTGGAGTCTGATGAAAACTATAGATTCTTCTCCCTACCTCCACGCCCAGGACACACACACAAACAGTTATGGGTACAATCGGCCAGCTGACAACTCTGGGTGCTGAAGCTTCTCAGAGACTTGAGGGTGGCTCTGTGGTTTGTCCACATAGCCTGCTTTGATTGTTCCCATTTTGTTCTGCTCAGTTCGATTTTAGGATTCCTACAGGTGAGACTGGTGTCAAGGAGACTGGATGAAAGGCTCAGTGTCAGGGCCCAACTTTTAAATTTGGGGCCAGTGGGGATTGAACCCTGGGCCTCCTGCTTGCTGAGCCTATGCTCTGTTTCTGAGCCACTCACCCAACCCCCAGGACCTGATGTTTATGTGGAGAGCCTCAGACTTCCTGTCTTTTCTCAAACAGGACTGCATATGATGGGAAGTTACAAAATATGATTAGAATATACTGTGTTAGCAAGGAATGGGGAACCCGGACTCCTGCTTACTGTTAGTGAGAATATGAGTTTATGTAACATGTTTGGAGGACAATCTGGAAATATCTGTCAACATTTAAAATAAAAATACTTATATCTGTGTGTTAAAACATGACTACAAAGATCTCTGTTGGTGCTTTTCATATCTGAGCAAAGTGCAGTGGTACCTGGTTCATGAACGCTTTTGTTTGCAAACAATTTGGTTCAGAAACAGAAGGGTTTGGCAAAATATTGATTCTGTTTGTGAACTTCATTAGGTGACAAACATGATCTTGGCCATCTTTCCCACCCAAAAACATGGCCATCTTTTCCAGAATCATAGAACAAATTAAATCCATGAACCGAGGCACCACTGTACAGGAAACAACATAAATATCCATCAATATGGAGTTGGTTAAATCAAGTGTGGTATATTTAAACTCTGGAATACCATGCAACCACAAAAAATCCAAGGTAGCACTCTACCTGATGATTTGGAATGATCCCTAAGATATGTTGTTAGTGAAAAGGCAAGATATATTTTAAAAGGAAAAAAATGCATATGTGTGTGAGTTTGGGTATTTCTGGAGGGTACACCAGCATCTGGCACTAATACCTGCCTCCAGGTGAGGGCTCGAGTCAGGAGTCTACAGGTACACGCTGAGAGATAGTTGCTGTTTCTATTTACTGTAGTGCCTAAAATATTTGCAATCAGGTTCTTATATTACTTTTTCAACTTTTTCAAGATCTAGTTTTAAAAAGGAGTTAATTATTAAATTACTATGCAGTATGAGAAAAAAAGGTTAGAGGATATTTCCATTAAGTTCCCTAACTGAAAGGAGATGGTACAAGATGGACAAACCTTTTCTTTTATTTCCCCTGGTTTCGCTCATGTGAGAACAAAGGGGCACCTGAGAGAATTAAGAAAGAATAAATCAGAGGGAAGGGCTTTCACCCAGCATGCAGCTACTCTAAGGAATTTACCACTACGGCCAGCCAGAGTCCAATATTGTGGCTGGGTTTTTCTTCCCCCTTTGGAAGTCTGTTCCCTAGGACCAGTCATAACATTTGTAGTTATCCAAGAACAGATAAGGATAATCACATCTGATGGGGGGGGGGGGGGGTGGTAAGCTGATCACTGGGGAGGAAGGAATTTCTCCTGGCCTCGTCTCTCTTGGCTTCTCCCAGCGCCCCAGAATAACATCACACACTTCCTCTGAATCACTGGGTATCCACGCCGAGGGGAAGGGAGGGTGGCCCATCCCGCCAGGCAGCCAAGCTCAGGCTGAGGGCCGTCGGTCCCTCCTGCTGCCGCCAGCCTTCCGGGAAGTGTGTCCAGGCTTCCGGTCCTGTACGCAGCAGACCCCACACCACTGAGCGGCTGGATGGGGACAGCTCCTGCTCCTTTCTCCTCTTCTTTCCTTCTTCAGCCCCAGCTAGTAATGAAGGCCCGCACCAGGGGCAGACAGAGGCAGAAAAGCCGGCTGTGCTCCCGGTCTCCTCGAGCCCAGTAACAGTCTGATATCGTTTTAGGGCTCATTTGTCCCCGTGACCCCAGAAGTGCTGCACCCACGGACTTGTGTGTTGTATTTAGTGACAGAGGGGCACGTAGGGCACTGACTCGGAGTGTGAACCGGCAGGGCATGTGACCGAGTAAAGCCCGCTGCAGAACAGGCGGTCCTCGGTGAGGAGTCCGTCACCCCCAGGAGCGTCTGGCTCTGCGTGTCCCGCAGTCCGTGGCCCGGCCCAGAATTCTCCACGCCCCACAGGCCAGACTCGGAACAGCAGCCACCAGACACCAACTGCCAGGAGAAAGTGTGTGTCCGTCATTTTTGTTTGGTTTAACTACATGTTAGAAAGTTCCAACTGCATTTTTAAAAATCTCATTACATTTAATTATAATTTTTCATAATTCCTCTTTTTTGCTGTCCAAACCCATGGACACTGTGTTCAAACCCAACTCCCAACTTTCACCCTGCTGAGGAGACGCCTTCTGCTCCTGGGGCTGTGCAGTGGAACTTCCTGCGGTGACAGAGTGTCCTGTCCCTGCTGTCCAGTATGACGGCCACTGGCCACGTGCCACGACTGAGCACTCGGGACACAGCTAGTGTGACTGAAGAACCAAATGCTTGGCTTATTTTTAATTAACTTTAGCGTTCCTTATATCACTGTTTTGACTTTTCCATTTAGCAAACATTCACATGACAACCATTTCCTTCCTTCCTGGACAGAGCATTGGCTGTCTGTCTTGGCATAAAGTTCTTTTTCTTTCTTTTTTTTTTTTTCCAGTACTGGGAATTGAACTCAGGGCCTTGCGCTTGCCAGGCAGGCAAGGTGACACTGAGCTAAATCCCTGACCCTCATAAAGTTCTTTAAAAGCACTCTGCTGGCTAAAGCCAAAGGATTGCAAGTTTGAGCCCAGAATGGGAACTTAGTGATTTACCAGGACCCTATCCCAAAATAAAAATAGTAATAATAATAAAAATGGCCTGGGATGTATCTCAGGGCAGAGGCCCTGGGTTCAATCCCCAGTACCACAAAAGAATAAAACAACCGTAAAATTTCATCATTTTGCTGGCTTCAAACAGTTTTAGAAGTGATACAAGCTTGCCACTATGAAAGGGTATGGTTGTTGCCCAAAGCCTGCCATGGGACTCACATTTGTATTTGATATCCCAAGGAAATCTCAACCAGCAGCACTAGTGAGTCCGAAAGACTCTAAATGGTATACAACCTGTAATTTTTATATCATAATAAAAATTTTTAAATCTAATTTTCACACAGCCAAGAGCAAGACAGGGTACTAGGAAATTCCACGAGGAAGCCAAATAGCTTCTTGGCAACAGCGGCTATGTCTTTTATCTGTTTCCTTAGTCCTTAGCATAAATTTTAACAAGTACTTCTCGGGTGAGTGAATTAGTGTGAGAATTTGAGAATTAATGTGGCCCAGAAGTGATGGTAATAACATCAAAGAAGTCTCCCTCACAGGCCCAGCACTTAGCAGGTAACTTTGTGGGCAGATAGGTTTGGGAACACATGAGTAGTGATGTCTTACATGTATGGAACAACACATTTGAATTAGTACACACTCCTCCAAGGCTGGGAACAGTACTTTACAAAATAAATGGTGCCCTCTGTTTATAAAGTGTCTGGGTCCAGGAAAAATCCTCCATTTTCCCACAAGTCTTTTTTATTTTGGTTGCATTTAGTTATGGCAGTGGACATCTTCCTGGCCTTTCCTTTCCATCTTGTCCCGCTCCTTACCACTACCCTGGCAAACATGGCATCAGCAGCAGCTCTCTTCCACTATTCCTACCTGGCTTACGTTACTATGGTCAAGTGTATTAAATCATAGCCACAACCCAGCTTCTACTTTAAGAGCCCGTTAACAGCATAATTTCATCTTTTCCTAGTTCCTGTGTGCTTTCTTCATTGTTCATCTCAAAATGATCCATCACTTCCTTTACTGATGAACCCATTCCTACCTGAGCCCCTTTTTGAAGTTGTACCTCATTATTTTTCATGCCTTGTCATCTCAAGGCTCTAGCCCCCATTCCTTACGAGTATCAAAAATACACCGGAAACTCCAGTTCATATATTTGTCAGCCACCAAACCAACATATCACGGAAGAAAGAACTCAAAACCCTTGGAAATTAAAATCAGCAGATTGTGTGATTCTGAACAAGTTACACACCCTCCCCGGAGCTCAGCGACTGCCCCAGTAAAATGGGGAGGGAGAGGAGTTCAAATGAGCCCTTCATTTTCTAAAACTCTGTAGAATTAAGAAATAGTGTCAATTCTCACCGGTCAAGATCCATGGTAATAGTATGCTCTCTATCAAATAATGCTACAAATGCATTCTGCCATGAAACAAATAATGATACACTTTATCTGAAATGTGCTATATGCATGGCTGTACTCTCAGCATTCTAACATGAATGGAAGAGTGTTTAATATGTGATTGTAATAAAACATTCACAGGGGGGCTTTGTTTCTGTTAGTGGCAGGGTCGCCAATTCAGACCAACTCTCCTCAGAGAACGTATTTTTTAAAATTTTTAATTGAATACATGAGTGTGCCAGCAAGTTAGTGAATATAATAATTACAGTGCCAAGACCTGGGGAAATAAAGAATTACAGAGAGGTGAGCAGAGGGACCCACTTTTTCCTTAGGAACCTCTGCTCATTTCCAAGAGGTAACTGAAACGATGATAAGCCAAGCAGAGTTTTTGACAAATGTAGGGCATCGGAGAACAAAAAAATTAAGTTTCGAGTCATTAGCAAGCTAGGAAACCTCTAAAACTGTGGCTCAGAACCCCAAAAATCTACCCAGCAGGAGCATGGACAGAAATAGACCCCTCTTCAAAGACACGGAAATTCCACTCTAAAGATTAAGATAATGGAGATTGCTAATGTCCCTAGGATGTGTCATCATCCTAGGCCTTAAATTCTCTCTACAATGTTTCCTATTCAGTGTCCAGGACTCAGTCAAATATAATCATGCACATGAGGAGTTGAGACAATGTGACCAGATGCCAAGAGAAATAGTAAGGAGAAATGGACTCACGGGGGAGCCTGATAATGACATTCTTACACAGACTTTAACAATGACTAATGCACTTAAAGAAATAAAAGACAAGTTTGGGAATTCAACCAGAGAACTGGAAAACCTATAAAAACACAAAATAGAAATTCTACAACTAAAAAAATGTAATAAAAATTAAGAGTGGATAAGATTTAGCAGATGAGATGCAGATGAAAAAAGAACTAGTGAAGTGAAAAAAAATCTGAAGAAAATAATCCAGATTGAAGGATAGAAAAACAAAAGTTTAGAAAATATTGAAAAGAGAGAAAACAGCAGATATGGTGAAAAATAAAATATTTGGACCCCTGAAAGGAGAGAATGAGATGAGCAATGTTTGAAGAGAAAAACTGAGAACTTTTCAAAATTGATGAAAGACAGTCATAGATTTAAGAGTCATTATAAACTTCAAACAGGATAAATATAAAGAAACAAAATTACAGTAAAATTCTGCTGAAAGACAAAAACAAAAAAAATCTTTAAAGCAACCAAGGGAGAGGAGAACAATAAAATAAGTCTGACAGGCAACTTCTCATAGAAATAAAAGACAAAAAAGTGAGATCTTTAAGTTTGGGATTCTAGGCAAGGAATACAATCTTCAACAAAAAACTGAACAACTGAGAGGATAGCAGCACTGAAATAAAGGGAAACCCCAAAGAATATCCTATAGCCAAGAGAAAAACAATTTCAGTTATGTACTTAGAGATGGAGGAGAAAATGAAGAGCAGAGAAATGGGGTAAATGAACTATTAAATCCAAGGGAATGTTGCTCTTTATAAAATGATATTAGTGTTATACTCTAGTATTTAAAAACAGAAAGGGCTGGGGATTTAGCTCAGTGGTTCGGCCGCCTGCCTTGAAATCACAAGGTCCCAAGTTTGATCCCCAGTACTGAAAAAAAAAAAAAAGATTTTTAAAACCTCAACTGTGATGAGAAGCGATGTAGATGAAATTAGTGTTTTATGGTCCCTTGCATTTAGAAGCAAAACTATTAATGTTACTCACTTTTGATAATTTAGCAATGCACCATGTAATCTCTGCTGCTGAAAAACAGTAAAAGATTAGGAACTACAAGTTCATGGGGGAAATTATGTTTACATAGTCTCTTCAAAATAAGAATAGGAGAAAGGAAGAACTTAGTACAGGCAGGACAAATACAAAGCTAATAGGAAAGTGTAGGTTTAAACCCAAGTTTATCAAGAGATTCATTAAAGGTAATGCAACTAAACACTTTCATTACCATATAAATATTGACAGCTGGGTTTATTTTTTTAAATTCATACTTTGCAAGAGACACCTTTAAACCATGAGAGCACACAAAGATGGAATGTAAAAGGTACAATGTGCAAAGAGTAACCGAAAGAAACAGGTATACCAATATCCACTATTAATATCAGAGAAAGGGCACCAGGTAAGATATTCCTAGCAACAAAGAGACACATTTCATAAACATACAGCACTTACTTCATTAAAGTCTAAGAATTCTAAGTTGGCAGCAAATAACATAGCATCCTCAATAATCGACAGAAAGGACACTTTAAAAATCAGTAAAACTGTAGAAGATTTGAAGACAAGTTGGTCTACATAGAACAGTGAATGTATGCTCACCCAATAGGCAGAGCACAGTTTTTAAGTATACAGGAGTAGTTATAAAAAGTGATCCCATGGTGGATCCTAAAAACAAAGCTCAACAAATTTCCAGAATTCAGATCATACACTCTGTCCTGATTGCAGTAGAATGAAGGTGTAAATTAATAACAAAGATATTGCTAGAAACAGTTCAGATATACCTCTAAATAAATCTTGGGCCAGAGGAGAAATTAAAATGGGATTAGAAAATAGTATAAACTGAAAGAGAATTCCAGGATTCCAGTGCAGTGGTGAAAGTACAGTCTGCAGTAATTGGTGCTGGGTGAATTGGGTATCCATGTAGAAAGTTAAAATTTGACCTCCAACACCATTCCATACAAAAAATCAATGCCAGGTAGACTCAAAATTTAAATGTGAAAAGTAGAACCTTAAGGCTTCCAGAAGATAATTTAGAAAAAGTATCTTCTTGAGATTAGAAAAAGCAGGGATTTACTACATGGGACACTAAGAGCCTTAAGCATAAATGACAAGATTAAGCATTGGTTGTCCTTAAAATGTCCAACTGTTTACTATCCAACAGTAGCATTAAGAAACTGAAAGGTCCAGCCAACAGCACAGGAGAACATATTTACAACATCCACAACTAACAAAGGATTTATAGTGAAGCAAATGAAGAGTCAGAAAGCTCAATAAAAGGCATGGGCAATAGATTTGAGCAAGACACTCGGAAAAGAGGGTATCCAAGGAGATAATGAACATGAAGAGGGGATGATAATCATTACTCTTGGGGAAATCAGGTTGAAGCCATAATGCAGTCCTATCACACGTGCACACACACAGGACGAGGTGAGTATAATTTAAAAGATACGTGTTGATCAAGATGTGAAACAGCAAAAACTTGTATAATGCAAGTAAGGGTATAAGTTGACACATTTTGGGGAAAGTTTGGCGTCCTCTATTAAAGCACAAAGACCCAGCAAGTCTGTCCTCAACAGAAATGTGCGCTCATATGTTCCATCAGAAACACAGAAGATTGCATATAAGAGAATAATGTCTATGATCCTTCAATTGGAAATATACGTCAGCAGTGGAATGGATAATAACTTGTGTATATTCATTCATTGCAATACTATATAACTTCCCCAAAGGAAAAAACTCAGCTACTATAACTCAAACAATAACAATGCATGAATCCCACAAGTTTAACATTGAGTTAAATAAGTTAAGTATAAAATTAAATATATTACATGGTTCCATTTATGGCACGTTCTAAATAGTACACCTATTATCTGGTGGTGAGAGAAGAGAACATAGTTACCTTCGGGCAGGTGGAAGGGAGCAGTGGTTGGGAGGGGCTCCCAGGAGGGCTTCTGGAGCCCGGGTCTTTTTCAGTCCTTTATCTTGATAGTAACATGAATTCTTTCCAAAGAACCCACTGAGTAGCAGACTTTTTCAAGCCAAAAAAACTATAATTATGTTTATTCAAACTAGTATTTGACATTTCCTGAACCCTACTAAATGCTGTAATTGCAAAGGTGAGTCAGAAAGAGTGTCTGGCTTTCAGGAATTCGGAGTGTAGGAAATCAGAGACAGTGACTTGGTGGCGCATAGCTGCGGCATGACACTGAGTGCCTTCAAGTGTCGGTGCACAGCATAGGAGCAGGACCCTCCTCACAGGGGCAGGACTTGTTTCTCTTATAGAGCTGACATGTGCATTGGGTCTTAAAGTATGATTAGCCTTTCAACAAATGAAGATGGAGAAGGAAGTTCTACGTACAAAGTGCACGGACATGAAATAGCTTTAAAAGTGCAGGCATGTGTACTTGGCCACTAAAGAGATCCCAAGAAAATTCAATACCTGATATGCTTTGCTTTAGTGCTGCTAAAAGGACTTCGAGGAGAATAGTCTGCCTCCAGGAGACATGAGTGAAAACAGGATTGAGGGGTTTCCTGGTTAATCCAGAACTCCATGCCTGGGGCTTTGGACTGAATACCCCTTCCCCCAGCTTCCCATGTTAAACCCCAAACCCCTAAGATGATTTACTCAGAGGGGGGGAACTTTGCGGAATGATTAGGACATGGTGTGGAGCCCTTGTGTATGGAATCAGTGCCTTTGGGAAAGACACACCTGAACCCCCTCCTTTCTCCCAGCCTGTGAGGGCACAGCCAGAAGGCGCCATCTGTGAGCCAGAGAGCAGCCCTCACCAGACACGGAATCTGCCAGCACCTTGATCATGGACTCCCAGCCTCCAGATCTGTGAGAAATAATTTTTGTGGTTTATAAGACATCAAGTTTTTATGTTTTCTTATACAACCTGAACGGACCAAGACCCTTGGAACTTAGTTTCTTTAGAATGGATATATTTGTATATTGGTGGCATCCAAGCACTAATAGAAGCAAATACTTACATTTAAAAGTTATACATATTTTGGGCCGGGGATTTAGCTCAGTGGTTCTTCTGCCTGCCTCGCAACCACAAGGTCCAAGTTCAATCCCCGGTACCAAAAAGAAAAAAAAGTTTTAAAAAGTTACGCATATTTTAAGGGGGAAAGTGGGTGTTTCTGTGCCCCATTTGCACTGGTCTGTCCAGCCGAGCATGTTCCCTGACGCTTAGTGGGAAGCAGGTCTCCTGCGAGGGTTGATAGGCTTCTGTCTTACCTGCCAATGCCGTGCCCGAGGTGATTCTCCAGGTCCCTACACTGACATTTGGAGGAGATGCTGAGGTCCTGTTTGTGTGTGCTCCACTGTTACTGTAACACAGGGCCCTGTGGTTATCTTGCAGTGTGTCTGTCTCTGACTAGATGGAGGTCTGTGTGTGGGGGGGTCATTGTGTTCACATTGTTCCTCTGCCGAGCACAGGGGCTGGTGCCCCCTGGCACTAACAAGTTTTTGTTGAAACCAAATTAGATGAAAGCCAGGTGGTGAGCGGCCCCCACTGTGTACCTGTGATATTGTTGAAGTCATCTTTAGCTCCACTGAGGCGGGGACTGAAAAAGGGGCCACTTATCATCACACGAAGATACTTCTGAGCATGAAGAGGGTGCTACTAATCCAGACACCCAAACACAACCAGAATTTTCTGAAGGGAACTGATACAGTGACCCTCTGACTCCATCACCAGAGGATTACAAGGTGTTCCTGGGTCACCCCTGGAAGTCCCATCTCTCCTGTGATTCCCATCTTAGGGCTCCAGGTGCACACCCCATTGTTCTCATGCACTCTTATTGGTTCTCGACCTCCCGAAGGAGGGCTGTCCTGAAACTGCAGCCACTTCCCTCTTAGCGCATGTCCCCAGGAGTCCCAGTGGCAGCTGCCATATTTGCAGGAGCTGAATTCTCATCTCAGAGGCCCTCTTGGTTGCTGCTCAGTCATTGGAGCCGAGCATTTGGCCCACCCGGTATGGACTGCACTGTGACGCAGGCAGGTGCTGAGCGGCGGGCTGTCAGCAGCAGCTTCCCAAAGCCTATGCTGGGAGCACGGTGCAGTCTGTGCCGCTCTTCCCGGGCTTCTGCCCCAGTACAGGTCGTGTTCTACTCTCCGTCCTTGGTAGGAGCAGGCTCACATTGTCACCTCTCCGGAAGCACTTCTGAGGTCACAGTCTGGGGGCCTCCCTGGTAGAACAGCGAGACAAGAAAGGTCTTGGTCAACTGGGGGTTTCCTAGAATATATATGGGGTCTGACAACAAGGGAGATGAACGACCAAGATAGAAATTTGCAATGAAGGAAAACAGTACCTCTGGCACCAAAAAATACTTTCCATGCTATGTCAGTCAGACATAAACATTGCAGCCGATTCACATTTGATAAACTGCTAACTTCCCCATTGCTTTGATAGGAAGGCTGTGCAGTGAGATAAAGCTGGCTGAGCTATGAAGGACAAACATCTCAGCATCCAATAAACTTCAAAATGTTTCTTTTTTTGTTTTCAAGACTGGTTGCTATTTCCTCTGTGCTTCTTGTTTGCTAATGTGTTGGCCCCTCTGGCGTCCAGCGCCCCATTTCCACACCGCAGAGAGGGACTTGCACCTCTGCCAAGCTGAGTCGGGCGGGAGATAACGGCCAGCGACAACAATGGTCTTCCTCAGTCCCTCGGCCAAGAAAGCTTTTGGCACGGTGGGCTGGGAATGACTGATCGTCAGTGCCCTGGACGGCTGCGCGGCTCTGGGGGCGCAGCGTGGTGGCTTGCCAGACAGAGATAACAGGCAGGGTGCCACCGAGAGCCAGACGTGATCCGGAAGCCAGGGCCCCACCTGGCAGCCACAGCAAAGGAACACGAGATGGACAGCCAATTAGCGCCTGGTTTCCTGGTCGTCCAGTCCATGCTGCCCACACAATCAAACATCCTTCAGTCAGCCAAAAGGAGCTCATTTATATTTCTGGATCATCCAGAGAATACTTCACTTTTTTTTTTTTTTTTTTTTTAATGAAAGCAGCTCATCCTGAGGAGAGAATATGTTTCTTCTGTCTTTCTTGGAAAAAGCACATGATCGTATGACAAGGTGAAGCTTTGGTGGCCGTATAACTCTTCCTGTCAGTGGGTGACACATCCTGGATTCTCAAAGGATAAGTCTGATAGTTCAGAGAGATGGCTAGCATAGCTCCTGATCGGACATGCTGGTGTGGAGCCGCGGAGTGAGCATCGCAAGCTCGGATTGCCTGTTCTAGCCACTGACCTCACCTTCCAGTGGAGGGGGATGCTGTGGCGTGAATCTCAGATGTCCCCAAAGGCCCATGTGCTACAGGCCTGCTTGCTGCCCAGCACAGTGTTACAGAAGGGGGGCCACCTCTAAGAGCCGGGGCCTGGTGGGAGATGTCAGGTCACTGTCCTTGAAGAGAACCGCAGGACTCTGCTCTCTTCTCCCCCTCTTTTGCTTCCCAGCCATGAAGTGAAAGTTCTCCTGGGCCCTGGGCTCCCACCATGGCCACTGGAGGCCTAAAAGCAGCAGGTCTGCCTGATCACAGCATGAAACCTCCAAGCTGTGAGCCAGAACAAACCTTTCTCTATGAGAAGATTACCCAGGCTCCCATTGCAGTCATTGATGCTGATGGATGCTATGCATCGCTTTGCAGGCTTCTTCAGTGCAACTTGTTAGACACACGGGAAGACCTCATCTTTGATGTTTCTGTTGTAAATATGTGATAACAATGCCTTTCATGGTCTCATAGGACTTTCTAGAATGATAACTAAAATGACGATAAAGGAAAGAGTATGTGAGTAATAAGCTCCATACTATACTCTGAATCACCAAAAGGTGTTGTGTGCATCCTGTCAGTGCTGTTGAACATTATTTGAGAACAGGGACAGTAAGGAGACAGAGCTCAGTTTTGCCATTTTTCAAAGTGGCAAAGCTTGTTCTTCAACAGTGACTCACTGCAAATGACCCAGCCTGCTGAGTAACTGGAATTTTGATACTTAACTGGTGTTTACATAATGACAGTGCAACATGAAAGCGCTCGCATCCGTGCTAAGTAACTTAATTACACTGAATAGAAACACAGTGTGTTCTTCCCCTCAGTGGAAACCTACGTGCTCACTAGCAGGCAGTTACTATAAAATAGTGAGCACCATCTCCCGCCATGACAGGCATCCGACGTGGTATTGTGCCAGGACATCTAAAAAAGCAGAATATTCTTCCTTTCAGATTTCACAACACTGCTTTTTCTTAACATGTGGGCACGTTATGTTCGTTTTCAAATGTTGATCACATAAGTCCCCTGAAGAGAAGGAAGGATTCGTCAGAATGTGTGCCTTGTCTCGATCAAATCCGAGCACACTGGCTCTTGAATGACAGGTTTTCAGAAGTGTTTTGCCAAGTTAAGGCCAAGCTTTAGCTTGCATACTTTGAGCTCGGTAAGGACTGCACGCTTTGGTTGTGGCACTTTGTCATTGTCTCTTTGTCTAATCGAGGTCGGGATTGGCCATCTGAACTCTTGAGCACTGAGCAATTTCCTAACTTTTTTTTTCTTTGGTCCAAAGAAACTTCAAGGTTAGAAAGACATAAAATCGACTGCTTTGTATGGGAGGATGTCCATTCTCAGAGCCCTAAAAATATAATCATGAAATGTGTGACACTCCTACCTCAGCCAGCCATCTGGAGGCCAGCTGGGAAGTGGTGTAGTCACCTGGAAGCCCGGGGGTTGCAGCTGGCTGCGGGCAAGGGTTGCACCATCTGTCCCCTGCTGCACTGAGAGCAGGGCAGTTCTGCTCCCATGAGCCTGCTGCCCTGACGGAGCTCCGTGTCTGTGTTCAACTTTACCACCAGCTTCTGCCTGAAAGGATATTACTATCTCTCTGGATATTAGAACCCATGATCACATCCCCTGTCTCCGGGTCCAGTAAGCTACTACCACGTGGCCTTGGTGACAGTGTCTTGCTCTCATTTTCTCCACATAGTAAAATGGAATCCCACGGGAGGAAAATGCCTGCCCACCCCACGGAGGCCCGCAGGGTACAGTAAAGTTGAAACAAAGCTGCTTTCTCTCAGTGTACACTGCGCCAAGTGTCAGTTCTTTTCCAAGATTCGGTTAATGTAGAAAATAGGTATTTTCTAGAATTTTCACAGTGATTGTTGTGAAATGACATGGGCCCTTGTCCTAGCTCAGCCACTTTACCCCCAGTCTGGATATCATATTATAAATGTGACTTATGCTTTGGGACAGTCATTATTTTTGAAACAGAAAATTTAAGGGAAAAGTGACCATATTCAATGTATTTAAGGTAAGTCATCTGAAAGTTAAAGAGAAGACAGTCTTAAAATACTACTGTATTATTCTGTTTTCTAACTTAGTTTTTTATGTTGCCTTTTCTGAAACAAGGCAATAATTTACAATGGCTATCTATACACTTCACCCTCCATTCTGCCAGTTCCACCGATAAGACCTGTGTCTGTATTAAATACGAACATACTTTTTTCCTCGTCCCTGGTCCCTAGCCAATCCAGTGAAACAGCTATTTATATGTCATTTACCTTGTATTAGCTCTTATAAGCCATCTAGACCTCATTTAAAGCACACAGGAGGATGTGTGCAGGTTGTAGGAAAACACTTTGCCGTTTAATGGGAGGGACTTGAGTATCTGTGGATTTTGGTATCTGTAGGGCTCTTGAAACAAATCCCCCGTGAATGCCAAGGGACAACTGTACTTATGACTACAGTTTTATGAAAGTTCAGAACGAGCCCCATGGAAAAGACTGACAGGGTGAGGTCTTCCTAGCCCTCTTTTCATGAAATCTGGGTGCTTCCCTGTCCGAGTCTGTCAATATGTTCCCCAATCAGGAAGCTCCGGGTGTCCAGTTTTTCTCACTAGGGTTTTCTTAAGTAGATATAACTGGTGAAATCGTTGGCTGCATGCTTAAACCCAGTCTCTACCCTGCCCACACTGGAGATTGGACTGGCCCCAAATTCCCACCTCTAATCATGTGGTTGTGTGGTTTTTGAAGTCCTGTGCCAGGAACTGGGAACAGACTAGATACAATCTCCTTAATGCCACAGTGTATACTCCAGATTTTAAATAAGATTCTCATTGTGTCTCTAACTCTTACCTTTCTATTGACTTACAGAATGTGGCAATCTCTACAGATATTTTGCTGTCGTCTAAAGCTTGGCAAGGTCAAAATCATGCTTAGCATTTTCCCCAAATTAGTTTGTTCTCAGTTCCCCATTGTGGTTCATAGCCTCTGTCCTCATAGGCACCATTTCAAATTCATCCTTGTCTCCCATTACTGAGATTTCTTATAAATATTATCTGATTACATTATTTTGATTACTTTCCAGCCTTGTTGAACATAGGCCCCCAATAATAAGTATTAAAATTCAAAAAGCAAACGAAACAGAATCTGAACATCTGAAATTCTGCATGCTTCTTCATTTGTCCTTCCTCCCAGAGATTCCAGTATGTGCTCTCTGGCCAAGAGTCTCTGGGCTCTGGAAGCGGTGGCACTTGCCTGTAATCCCAACACTCAGGAGCCTGAGCCAGGAGCGTCAGGAGTTTGAGACTAGCCTGAGCTACATAGCAAGTTCAAGTCCAGCCCAGACTACATAGTGAGACCCTCTCTCAACAAAACAAACCAAAGCGAACAAACTAACAAGTTCTGGGCTAGATTCTACAGATGTTCCATAATTTGCATTTGGGTTACTTCCTGATAAAACCATCATAAATTGAAAATACCGTAAGTCAAAAATGCATTTCATATACTTGACCTACTTAGTGCCCTAGCTTAGTACCATGGCACACTTGAGTGTCAGTTGTCCCCCCAGCCCACCTCTGTGATACGTGGCTAAGTGGCAGCAGCAGCTAACTTTATTGCCCAGCATGACCAGAGGATCTCTCCTGCCGCCCCTCATTAAACTAAAGATCCACATTCGAAGTTTGAAGCAAGTTTCCAGTGAATGCTTATCACTTTTACACCCAACCCCACCTGACCCCCCAGTAGTGGGGATTGAATCTAGGGCCTTCACACTGAGCTACCTCCCCAGACTGTCTTATTTTTTATTTTAAGACAGAGGTGCTAAGCTGCTCAAGCTGGGCTTGAACTTGTGATCTTCCTGCCTTATCCTCCCAGAAGCTTCCCCACACCCAGCTACTTTTATTCCATCTTAAAGCCAAGCCATTGTAAGTTGTGTGCCATCTGTAGTTGAATCACAAACATGATGTTAGCCATCCTCTGTCCTCATTAGTCAGAGCCCATTAGTGATGTGAGGGAACCTGCTGCCTGTGTCCTGGAACAAACTACCCCAGAATTTCTATCTCACAGAGCAGGTTTTTGGATTTAATGCTGAGAGACGGCTGGGAAGTGTGGGGTGGCCAGGAGGTCTGGCAGACAGTAAGTGATTTTAGGTTGCAAGCAAGCTGAGCTCCTGTTTCCTTTTCTTTCCTTTGTTCATCTGTTTTGTACCACTCTCCAAGCAAAGCTTCTGACTCACTTCTGCAGTGCATGCATTCACTCATTTGATCACTCACGTGATCCTGTTTGTTTATTCAGCCAGCATCTCCTGTGGCCCAGCACATTTAGAGCACCCATAGACAGTAGTGTTAAAGTAGGGCTCCTCCCCTCGGGGGACTCCAGCCAGATGAGCAAGCAGATACCTCAGAAACCTTCAGATGTGATAAGTGCCTATGAAACAGTACTGAAATAGGTAAAGTGATAGACAGCAGTGGGGGTGGTGTATGGCTCAGGCTGAGTGTTCTGAGAAGGTAGCATTTAAACCTAACCACAGAGACCTGGGTCTTGTCTCTTCTGCCTGCTTCCCCAGAGGCAGCCAGAGGTTTCTCCTCCATCCCCCAGTGCAAAGGGAGAAGAGAGAATTTTAGGATCACACTTCAGGAAGTCCGGGGATGTGTGGTATTGGAAAACACAGGGTTTTGAGACAAATATAAAGCACTATTTAATCTTAATGTCAAGTTCTGGAATTAATGAAATCTGGCCAAAATCTATTCATCTTGATTTTACTATTAGTTCACAAAGCACTATTTAAACTTACATCAAGTTCTGATATTCATGAAATCAGGCCAAAATTCACTCATCTTCATGCTGCTATTAGTTCACAGTAAGGAAGCCTCCACTCTGAGAGCCCTGACATTTCCCGGGGGCTCAGTGTGCTAAAGTCACATGATTCAGTTCCTCCATCCTCCCGTGTTGCCCCCCTTGGGGTCCCCAAAAGACTCTTGGGGGCCATTGGGGTTTCCTGCTAAAGGAAAAGAAAGCTGAGGATTGAACCCTCCAGTTCTGCTCCTTGACATGTCATGGCTCAATCTCTCCCATCACCCGTTTCCTCACTCTCTCCCTCTCAGTCTCTCTCCATAAATAAACCTTCCTTCTGTTTACTTGGGGTGGGGAGTGAGTCGCTATTTGCATGGCACACAAGGTCACAGTGGCCAAAGGGCAGGATTAATCTGAACAGCTTGACATTGACAGTGACATGGGATGATGTCGGGCTGAGGAGCACTGTAGACACGTGCTGTTTGTCATAGGTAGGCAGCCCCTCGATGACTCAATACCTTATTAGTAAGTCATGCATGGATCCGGGGAGTCACTTCTGGGTTGAGATCAGATATGGGGAATGTTCAGCACCAAAGACAGAGTTCTCAGAATATTTTATAAGTAGCTATTTGTAAGTCTCAAGTCAATATAACATCCCAGTAAAAATACGCTTTTTTTTGGTCATAGTCCTTAATCATTAATTCCACTGAAATGCAAGTACATCAATTTCCAGTCATCTGTTTAGAAACATCAGGATAATATGCTTAATCCAAATTAATAGACTATAAAATGTTTTTATACAAATATTTGTGTCTAGAGGATCTGAAAATTCATTCTGACTTCTTATCCTTTTCCCTCCACCCCTCTCATGCTCATTCCCTCCGTATCTCTTTTCTTCCCTCTTTCACTCTTTACTCTGAGAAATGGAAGTGGAAAAAAACAAACAACAAGCTGACAGCACCACTGGTGCTCCCCAGAAAAGCTGGGATTCTTTACAGGTGTCTCCAATATCCGGCTGAACTGGTGGGTATATCTAGTATGAATCCACAGAAAAAGTTAAAGACAACAGAGGATTAGACTCCAAAACCAGAGCACTTCCCTACTGCCCTCTACACTACTGTTCCCTAAGACACTGTGGTCTACTTCATAAAGACTGCATTGCTACCAGAGACAGCCCACCGTGGGAAATGAAAAGTTACCCCTAGAGAGCATGCTACACTCAAGACAAGTAGTGTTGTGCTAGGCGTAGACGTAAGTAAGCACAGTCCCCCAGACCGCTCTATCAACAGAGTCTAGAGCTTCCAAGAGTGCAGCGCCGAGGTCTCCAGGGTTCATTAGCCCTGGAAGCTCTTGGTTCCAGTACTCAACTGCTCTATCAGGCAGTTCTCTCATTTATTTAGCTGAAATTTGACTCTGCCCACTGGCTATAGCTCTTTGTCCAGTGGTGCAACAATACAGAATAGGCCCAATTGTTCTTTCAGTTGAAAACAACTGTTGAATAAAATTTGTGGGAGGCTGTGCATCTGGCCTGGGTCTTGCACTGGGCCCGACAGTCAAGCCAATGTGATGGGGAATTTAATCTCAGTAACTGGGCTTTGGTGGGTTGCAGGAGGCCCTGTGCCAACGAAGTGGGCTGTCACCAAGGGCTGGTTGATTGACTCAGCTGTAGCCTTGTGTGTCTTACTTCTGTAGATGCTGTCAAACCACCTTGTTGGCTGGCATTCTTGAAACTTGCTAGTTCTGGGAATTCCCTGGTATGTGAATTGTTTTTATTTTGTTTTCTCTGCTCAGATAAATTCCACCAGAATAGTTGTGCTAAGTAATTTCCTTTTTGACACAACCATTCTGTCTTATCCCTAGGTTATTAAACACACTGATTTAAGGGAATCATTTTCATGTAACATTTTCTAACGTTCCCTCTCCCACCTGCTTTTTCTCCTGTATTCTTTCTGTGCCTCTCTCTCTTGTATTGTTGTTACTTTCAGGCCACTTTTTAATTGCCCTCTCTCTTGCTTTCAGTCTCCCTCTCCCTTGTGTCATGAATCTTTTTGGCCCCTTTTCCTCTGTTGAGAATGTTAGGGTGATATCCACTGGATGTCACCCCACCCACACATTTGATTGAATGGCTCCACCCCTTTTATAAAAACAGCCATTTATCTTCCTAAAGATGTTGTTGATGATGATGATGATGATGTGTGAATTTAAATATGTATTTCAGGGTGGTTGGTAATTCACAGGCACTTTACCCCATGATAATGAATCCAGAGCAGCAGGCCCAGGACTGGGAGCCCTACCACAGTCTCAGCCAGGACCTAACTCATCTCAATGCCCCGTGATAATAGTCATAGCATGACATATTTACATGGAGGGTTTTTTGATAGCAGACACTGTCCTAAAAGCTTTACATAAATTCCCCATTTAATTTAGTCCTTACAGACTTACAAGGTAGAGAACAAGCTAAAGTTTACAAATGTCACATAGTTTGCCCAAGGCTCCAAAGCTAGTCTGACAGAGCCAAGATCAAAACCAGCCTTCGTGACCACTGTGATAGCCTGGACCACTGCTTTGGATTTAATGCACTGTTGGATTCGTGTCCTGGTCGGGATGTCTGCTTCCTCCAAAACTCAACTTGAAATTTAACTGCCGTTTAAGTCTTCCAGTTCTGCCCATTTTGAGTGCCCATCTGAAGAGTTTTATGCACACTCTTGTATGTTTGTAAAGTCAGCTCACTAGATAAACATCTAAGGATTTATCCACATTAGGACACACTTATTTTCTTCATGCTTGTGCCCTTAAGAAGGTTTGCACTGTAATTATGTAAAGATATCAACATTGTGTAGATATCTTTCCTACTCTATGAACTGTAAAAGAATAACTGCTATTTATGTTTTTTAAGTAATTTTCATTGGGGTACATTTTCTTTTTTTTTTTGTATTAAATTCTTTTATTGGTACATTGTAGGTATACAACACAATTACATTTCTCATTGGGAATTGTACCTTTATATAAT
>NW_004624756.1:17671067-17687993 GCF_000247695.1 Heterocephalus glaber
GCACATATATCACTGTGGTATGATTCTTTTAATTCTTTGGGGAAGATCCCCAGCAGTGGAATAGCAGGGTCAAATGGGATTCCCAGTCCTAGTTCTTTGAGGTATCTCCATACTGATTTCCACAGTGCTTACATGGGGTACATTTTCTGTACAATGAAATGTGTACAGTTAATGGCTCACTGAGTATTGTCAAATGTATAAATCCCTGGAGTATCACCCCAAAGTACAGAACATTTTTGTTAATCCAGAAATTTAATAATCCAGAAAGTCAAATCATACACACAGGAGTGGAATATTGTATATACGGCTTCTTGCACTGAGCCGAATGTTTCTGAGATTCTTGTATACTGTTCTGGCTGTTGTAGTTCATTTCTTTTTGTCATTGAGTAGCATTTCATTGTCTGAACATACCACATCTGCTCATCCATTCGCTGATTAAAAGGTTTTTATTTTTTGGTTATTATAAATAACCTCTGCTATGAATATTTATGGGCAAGTCTTTTGTGGATTTTTATGTTCATTTCTCTTTTGTGAAAAGCTAGGAGCTGGTTTACTGGGTCGTATGTTAAGTACATGTTTCACTCTGTAAGAAAGAGGCAAACTGTTTTCTAAAGAGGTTGTACCAGGGTTGGGGATGTAGTTCAGGGTAGGCACTTGCTTAGTCTGTGAAAAGCCATGGATTCAATTCCCAGCATCATAAAAGTTAGTAAAGTCATATCCAAAGTTACTGTACCAGTTTCTATTCTCACCGGCAATGTGTGAGTTTCAGGTTGTCCACGTCATGGTCATTTTTTTTAAAGTATAAAATATGCAATGAAAGATATTAAGAATGATACAGAAGACATGAAATCAGATCACTTTAATCATAGTAATATAATAATATAATTCTACATAATTGGAAATTTGAAGCTTTGGCTGTGGCTTCCAGAAAACAGAACACTTTTCTGTAGCTGCAATGAACCTTTAAAAACTCCATTTTGGGCCAGGGATTTAGCTCAGTGGTTTCGCCGCCTGCCCCGGTACCATAAATAAATAAATAAATAAATAAATAAATAAATAAATAAAACTCCATTTTAACATTTACCAATGTATCCTTTGCCTGGAAAGAGTCTCAGTTTCAAAATTTTTTTCTTAAATATATACAATATAATAAAAGTATGAATGACTGTTTTCAACCCTCCCCATTCTTTTTCCTTCTATCGTGGGTTCTGACTCAGCTCATTTACTGTAATTTCTTCCTCTCCTCTGTCACTCAAAATGGTTCCTCCATTTCTTCATCATTTATTTGGACATTTTTGATGTTTAGGCAGGAGGAAATGCAGTGGATTTGAGAGATTCGGTAGAGCTTGGATAGAATTAATTCTAACACTATTTTAGAGTTAGAGGAGTAGCTATAAGTATGAAAAAAGTAGATCCCAAATAATTCTATGAAAATGATCTCATCTAAGCAAAGTACTCCTTTTTGTTAAATTTTGCCTTTTTGTGGTGAATGTGATGTGTTTTTAACCAAGCACTCCTTTGATAACTCAAAGAAAAGTGGTGTCCTATTTTCAAAGGGAAATATATATGTGCATATATTTGTGTTTATATGTATGCTTCCCATATCCTTTTTATCATCTGTATTCATATTTACATAATTACACAGATCTATAATTTATATCTGTAACTTTCCAGCTTTATTAAGTAAAATTGACAAAAATTATATATATATATTCAGGTTATACAGCATGAGTGTTATATATGTATACATTGTGAAATGATTACCATGATCAAGCTAATTAATATATCCATCTCTTCATATGGTTATTGTGTGTCTGAAGAGAATATTTAAGGTCTGCCCGTTTAGCAAGTTGCGAGTACTCAGTACATTATTAGTAACCATGGCCTGTGATGTGCATTGATCCCCGGAACTCACAAAACTGCAAAGTTGTAGCCACCTCCACGCCATTCCCCCACCCTGCAAGCTTCGTAACCACCTTTCTACTCTCTGTTTCTATGAGTCAACTGTTTTTAGATTCTGCGAGTAAAGGAGATTGTTAGTGGTCATTTTTTTCCTTTTTTTATCTTTTCTAGGGTGTGGGTGGTGGTATCTCTTTGTGGTTTTAAGTTGCATTTCTCTGATGAATAAAGATACTGAACATTTTTGCATGTTATTTTTGGTTTGTACATTTTTTTTTTTGAGAAGTGTCTGTTCTTTCCATTTCCGGGACATGTTATCCTGTATTGTTTGTCTCAATGAGTAGTAAGAGTTTTTTGTATGTCTTAGATACAAGGGCTGATTAAAAAATACAGTATATGTTTAAATTTTAAAAATTATTACAGTAAGACACATTGCCACTAATGCCCCTCAAAATATTCTCTCTTGCTTTGAACACATCTCATTGTTCTTGCCACTTTCTGAAGCAATTCTAGAAGTCCTCTTTTGTGAGTGTCTTTATGAGGTGTGATTAAAAAATACAGTGAATGCTGCTGCTAAGTTCTATCCAATGGAAAGACAGGGTAGTGAAAACATTACATTGTGTCCTCGTCCACCTTATTCACTAGATACGCCACTGTGCTACTTCTGGCTCTTCCTCAAAGTCAAAATGACCATGAAAGATAAACATTTTGAATCAATTCAAGACTTGGAGGCAGCCACAAGAGGACAATTAAAGACAATCATAAAGAGGACTTCTAGAACCACTTCACAAAGTGGAAAGAATGAGTAAGTGTGTTTGAAGTGAGGGGGAGTACTTTGAAGAGAATTAATGACAATGTTTCTTTTACTGTAATACATTTTTAAATTTAAATATTCACCATGTTTTTATTATACCTCATATATAATGAGCTTTGTCAGAGTCATTTATTACAAGTACTGCCTTCCTGGTTATGGCTTAATGTTTTATTTTCTCCAGTAGAGAACAACGCATTTTTTAGCTCATGTGTTTTAAAGTCCTATTTCGTTGCCATGGTACCTTTATTTCCAGTTCTTCTTTACAACTTTGACGTATGCTCGACAGTCGTGAGCCGCATGTATTTGCAGTGTAAAATATGATGGGTTTTGACATATGTACACTGTTAAAGCAATCATCACAGTCAAGATAAAGAATGTGACACCAACCCGCAAAAGATCTGTTTATTTTCAGCCTCAAAAGCTTTAAACTTTTTTTTTTTTTTGGTACCAGGGATCGAACTCAGGTCCTTGAGCTTGCGCAGCAAGTGGCAAAAACACTGTGCTAAATCCCCAGCCCCAGAAGTTTTAAATTTTGATGAAGTCCAATTTATTGAATTTTTCTTTTTTGCTGACTTTTATGTTCTTTTTAGAAAAATCTGATAGTATTTGTCTAAAAGAGCAAAATTTATCTATACCTTCATTTACAAATTTTTTTCTTTTGGGGCTGTACATTAGGCCTAAAAAATCATCTTAATTTTTTTTTTTTGGTACCGGAGATCGAACGCGGGTCCTTGCACTTGCACAGCAGGCGGTGAAACCACTGAGCTAAATCCCCAGCCCAAGAGTGATATTAAATTAATTTCTGTGATTAGAAAGATCCAAGATTCATTTTTTTCTCTATGAATATCCAGTTTCTTAAACACTTTTTATTGAAAATGCTACCCATCTACCCATTTAACTCCTCTTGTAACTTTATCAGAAATTGATTATATATGTATGCATCTATTTCTGGATTCTCTGTTTTACTCCATTGATTTACATATTTAGCCTTGCTTACATCAGTAGCACTCTGCATTAATTGCTATAGCATTATAGTAAGTGTTGAAATCAAATAATACAAAATTTCCAACTTGTTTGTTTCAAAATTATTTTAGCTTCTCTAGGTTCTTTCATTTCCAGGTAAACTATAGGGTTGGAACTAAGGGTATAACTCAGTGGTAGAGCATTTGCCTAGCATGTGCAAGGACCTTGGGTTTGATCTCCAATACTACAGAAAAAGGGGAAAAAATAGTTTCGCTGATCAATTTCTAAAAGAAAAAAAAATGATCTGCTGGAATTTTGTTTGAACTTATATTGACTCTGTAGATCAGTTTGGAGACAATTGGCTATCTTAATAATATTCTATATACATAGTATATCTCTTTTATTTCTACTTCATTTATTTTAATCTTTTTTTTTTCCAGTGCCAGGGATCGAACTCAGAACCTTGAGCTTACAAGGCAGGTGCAGTGCCACTGAGCTAAATCCCTGGCCGTTTTTAATGTTTTTCTTAATAATGGTTTGAGGATTTCAGTGAAGAGTTCTTGGATAACTTTCTTTTTTCTTTTTTTTTTCCTGTTTAAGGAATTTTTATTAAAGCAAGAATTTTATAATCCAAATTACGTTTCCTTGCTTGGATAACTTTCGTTAAATTTGTTCTTATTGTATGGTTTTGATGTGATTTAAATGGTACTGTTTTAAAACTATTTACTACTCACTAATTATTTGTTGCTAGTATATACAAAATAGGTTTTTTTGTGCATTAACTTTGTACCTTGTTACCCTGCTAAATTTACTTAAATTTACTAAATTCTTTTTTTTTAATTCACTAAATTCTGCTAAACTGTTTATCAGATTTGTAAGAAATTTTTCAATGAGGGCAATCATGCCATGTGCACACATAGATTGTTTTCCAGTCTATCTTCTATTTTTTCTTTTTGCCTTTCCCACCAGCTAGGGCCGTTTACCCAAATGGAAAATAAGTGGTAAAAGTGGACATTCTTGCTTCATTACTATTTGGGAGAAATTGTTCAACAGTTTACCATTGTCTTGCTCATTGCAAGATTTTTACTGGTGCCCTTTATTAATATGAGGAAGGTCTTTCAATTCCAAGTGGCTTAGAGTCTATTTTAAAATCATTAGTAGATTTTGATTTTTGTAAAATCATATGACTTTTCTCCTTTACTTCATAATATACTGAATTGCATTGACTGATTTTTAAAATGTAAAACAAATCTTACATCCTGGAAAAACACTCACTTACTTGGGATGCATTACTGTTTTTATATATTGCTGGATTTGACTTATTAATGTTAAGGGTAATTTTGCTAAGGATGTATCCTTTATGGTGTTCTGTAATGCTTTTGTCACTTTTTTCGATTTTGGTATCAGAGTTGTGCTGGCTTCATTATGTAAATAAGGAAGCTTTCCTTCTCTTCTGTTTTCTGAGTTTGTTTAAGATGCCATTTCTCCTTTACATGTTCAATAGAACCCACCAGTGGAACATCGAGATCTGGAATTGTCTTTAGAAGACTACTCTTACTCTTGTTATTCAATTTCTTTTTTATGAAAAAATAAAAATTTCATAACAAAATAATAAGAGGGCTATTTAATTTTTCTATTTCCTCTTGAGTCAGTTTTGGGCAGTTGTGTTTCTAAACTCTGTAGCAGCTACTCTCTGATACGTTTTGTATTCGTTTGACACTACATGCGTGGCCCTGCTCTTGGCAAAGGCCCTGCAGAGAACTCTCACACAGATATTTGCCCCCTGCCAGACCCTCAGCAGTGTCCTCTCTTCTTCTGCCCTGAATCCATAGGTCCCAGCAACTTTAACCCCTCTAAACTCTTGATTCCACCTCTGCAGCTCAGGGGACTGCCATGCTGTTTGCACTTCAGTTCCTTGTGGCACAATCAGGAAATTGTCCCCAGGAAATAGCCAGGGGCATCAAAGGATGCTCTGATTGAGTTCTCTTCTTTAAGAATCTGTCTCATAGCTTCCTTGTGTCCAGTGCTGGAAAATACTTGCTTTATGCATTCTATCCACCTTTGTAATTGTGTACAGTGGGAAAAGTAGTCCAATACTGGGTACTCGATTATGGCCATAAGCAGAAGTTACCTTTCGTGTTTTTAAAAATAAATAGTTACCAAAGAAGACATATAGATTAGTGGCCTGGTATGATGGTATATCCACTCTGTCTACCTCTGCAGTATTCTCTGTTGCTGGGCTACCAAACACTTCATGCTTGGACAAAGTACCCCACTCAGCTTTATTCTTTGCTCTGTCTGTACCAGTGGAGGCTGGTGTTCTTGCTCCTCGGGATTCTTGGGTCTTTGTCATAGGCTGTACTTTTTGCTTTAAATGCCCCCCTTCCCTTCTCCTAGCTAACTCATACTCTTCCTTCAGAATTTAACCCTTCCAAGACCAGGCAATCTATCTAGACTCCTAGAGCTGATCACGTGGTCCTCTTTTTGTTTTGTTTTGCTTTCTAGGCCCATTCCTATCACAGAAAAAGCATGTCACATTAGAACTATTATCCATTCTTTTTCTGCCTTCACTTGCAGAAAGCAACTGTTTCTTATTTGTCAGTAAATGAATAAACTTATCCAGAAGGTACATGTCTCCTAGAGAGTGCTTAATGAGTATTTGTAATGCAATAATACCACTAATGGGTATTTTAAACTATGGTATATTTTTAAGTGTTTTCCTATTTAAAATGATTAGCATTATTAACCTCTCTTACTGTGCTAGACCATAGAAACAGGAATACAGTTCTTGACACCCAGCTCCTGCCCTTCAAGCTCAGTGAGCCAGCATCCTCCAGGAGTGGGGTGTAGGAGCAATCAAGTTGTCCCCTCGGCTGTACACTGGAGTGAGATGTTTGTGACTCCCCCCTTCGATAATCTTGACTCGCTGGGTCTCTGGATATGTGATGTGGGGGCTGGTTTTCCTTTGCTCTGACGGGTCACCCTCGAACCAGCCCACAGTGCTACTTCTGCAGGGCCCCTGTGCCCCAGGATATCCTGCATCCTCCCCTGCTTTACACCTTCCACAGTGGCTGGTTTTCCTGCCTGGAAAAGACATCAGACCTCCCAATGTTAGGCTTTCATTTTCTCAGGACTCCGTTTTTATTCTGTTTTAGTGTACTTTATGTCTTTGCTCTTCCATCTGAGACCATATGACTTCTTTCTTGAGTGAACTACCTTGTCCTTTCATAACCATTCTACCCAGGACTGGACTATCTTGTGTCTCCCACCTACTTTACATGTGACCTTCTGGGACATAATCTGACACTAAGACTCAAGCTTTCTGGGCACTGTGCCTTGTCAAGAGAGCTTCACTCTCTAGAGTTCCCCAAGTTGAGTCCTTCTCCATATAAATAACTTTTTTAAAAATTGTGACAAAATATACCATAAAATTTATCTTTGTTGCCATTTTAACTGCACAGTTCATCAAGTGCATTCCCACTGTACAAACCATCACCACCACCCACCCGGAAACTGGAACTCCTCACTTGTTTATCAGTAACTCTCCGTTCCCCTTCTGTCTCAGCCCTGGCGACCACCTTTCTACTTTCTAGCTCGTGAATTTGACTACTCACGTACCTCCTGTGAGCAGAATCAGTGTTTGCTCTTTTGTGGCTGGGCTCCTCCATGTTGTAGCTTGTGTCAGAATATCCTTCCTTTTCAAGCCTGAATACTCTTCCTTGTCTGTATTAACACATTTTGCTTGTCCATCATTCATCAGTGGACACTTGTGCTGCCTGCACCTTTTGGCTACTGTGAATAATGCTGCTCTGGATGTGGGCATATAGATGTCTGTTTGAATGTCTGCTCTTAATCCTTTAGGCTGTATGCCCAGAAGTGAGATTGTCCAATCATACGATAACTCTATTTTTTAATTTTTTGAGTAATCTCTGTATTGTTTTCCAGAGTGACTGTACCATTAAAGTTCTAGTTTCTCCACATGATCACCAACACTTGGTGTTTCTGTTTGTTGGTTGGTGGGTTGGCCTTTTTGGGGGTGGTGGTGGTGGTGAAATAGCCATCCTGATGAATATGGGCGCAATAGCCAAGTTTAACCTGCTGATACCCTTTTTCCAGAGACCATGAGGTCCTCCTGCGAACCTTAAATCAATGCACAGCCATCTGGGAAAGAAACTGTGGCAAACTAATACTTGGAACTAAACTTCATGCAAATAGAGGTTAAATTCATTTGCAAGAAAAAGATCAGTACATTTCTTAATATGTATTTTTTAAAACCAATAATTTTGGTATTAGGGTTATGCTTGTGTATAGCCATGAATAAAAGTCTTTCTATGTTTTTCTATTTTCTGGAAGAGCTGACATACTATAGGTTTTTTTTCTTATATGTGAGATAAAATTCAATCATAGAAATATCAAGCCTGTTGGGAGGATTGTTCGATAACTGCCTAAATTTCTTTTTTCCTTTTTTTTTTCCCAGTACGGTACCAGGGATCGAACTCAGGACCTTGTGCTTGCCAGACAGGTGCGGTGCCACTGAGTTACATCCCGGGCCCCCTAAATTTCTTTTTTAATATTTGGTCTATTCATAATTTCATCAGCTGAGAATACTTTTTTCCCCAGAAGTGTTTTCTGTTTCATGGGAGATTTTTTAATGGATTGTCATTTAGCTAGTACAGACTCCTGAAGTTTCTATTTTTGAATATTGAGAAAATATCAAGGAGATGGTCTTGAAGATGGTTTTTATATACTGTACTCTTTGTTCAGAAAACCCAGAAATCCCCAAATCTGTCAGTGGCCCAGCCAGCCCTCTTGTCTGAAGAGACCCCAAGGTAAAAATAAAGCAGCCAAGGCCGGGGATTTAGCTCAGTGGTTTCGCCGCCTGCTGCGCAAGTGCAAGGACCCGAGTTCAAACCCCGGTACCAAAAAACGAAACAAAACAGAAATAAAGCAGCCAGTAATAGCAAAGTGAAAAAGGAGAACATAAATTCAGTGGACTTTACCTCTGCATCACAGGGTTGATGGGCAGCAGGCTGAACTGGATCCGGCATGCCTGGTCTTCTCCAGGCTCCCTGAAAGTGGTGAGCACCAGAGCCAGTGAGAGTCTCATCTCCCCACTCTCACGATGCGGAATAGCAGCTGGAAGCCAGAGAGCACTTGTCCGGGGACCAGCCCTGGCCGCCTAGGCTGTTTGCCCAAGTTGTTTCTAATAGACCAGTGGTTTCCTGCCTAAATGCACCCTTCAGAAAAAACAGAGAAGAAAACTGGAGACAGCCAGGGCTCCCTGATACAGTCCCAGAAAGGAAGGGCTTAGGTATTAGTTATGAAAGGGGTATATGAGTGAGAAGAAAGGGGAGGAGTAAGAATCCCCTGTACCCTGAAGTATGCTTTTTATTTTAATATTTCCTATCAGTACAACTTTATTATTATACATTTTACTGTTGACAAATTGTCCTGTTGACATCGCAGTGGCAGCGCAGTTCGCTTCTTAGCCTTATCACCCACCACACCACTCTGAGGCACCAAAACAGAGGCCCTTTGAGGGAGGCCAGTGAAGGGGCAAAGATGTGGAGGCACACCATTTGGTTCTCACACTTTCTTCATTTCTTCTATCTTTTATGTTGGCCTCCATTACAATTTGTCATGGATGGTACAGTGGTAACTCAGTTCACGAACTTAGTTCATTCCGCATTTGTGCTCATGCAGGAAACATGACCACAGTTGAGTTCAACACCAGATGTAGAGTTCTTGAAGGGAAGCAAAATGTTGCCAAAGGCTTCTGTTCATGAACCGAATCATTTGTAACTAGAAGCATTCGTGAACTGAGGTTCCACTGTATTATACACCAGTTAACTGTCTATTTTCTGGTGAAATTTCAAGGTGGAAAACTGACCATTCTGCTTTTAATTCATCTTCACAAGATATGAAGAATTGCCTGAATAGGACCCTTTCTTGGTTTATGGCCCAAATGGAATTTTTAAAAAATATATTTTGTTTGATATTATAAATACTGGTACAGCAAGCTCTTCTACAAAGAATAGGATTAATATTTAATCTCCATTATTCTACTTTGTATTATTAGTGAATTTGTTATAAAATGAATTGACTAAAAGGAATTAATCGTTTCCTAAAGTAGTCTACCTAGTGGATTCCTTTATATAATTGCACAATTGTCAGTCTTGTTCACTATTGATGGGACTAAAATTTCTATTGTCTTGTACATAAACATGGTTTTCATAAGCATCATTAATTATAACATATACTATTTGTAGCAAATATGGAAATTGAACCTATCAAAAAGCTTTCATTAAATGAGTATTTGGACATTAATAAATTGGACTGGCATACCTTAATGTAAACCGTTAATCTAATCAGAAAGTTGGATTACATAGTCATTGATCACTAAGTTACAGGAGATCAAAAATGACATAGAAATCAGCAATTTGGGCTTCCAGATACCCCACACAAAACTGAAGCCAATTAGCAGATTTCGGCCAATTTAAAAGCTGCTGCCAAAGTTTGGGACATCCTAATATTTACTTACACTTTATTTTAGTTTTTTTCTAAATAGTTATAATTATGGCATTTATTTTCCCATTAACATTAACCCTGGTTATTTGGGAGAATTTTTTTTTGTAATTTTTAAATAGTTCTTTTTTAACTTACATTTTCTTATTTATTTTTAATTTTTTATGTTGCAATCAAATAATGGGTACTTTCAGTTACATGATTCATTTTTATATTTTATATAATTCTTATATACTTGATCTGTATTTTTTATGAGTTGATCTGTCAGGGCTAATATAGATACATTAGTGTCTTAGAATGATTTTCATAAACTTTTGTTTGTATTTTTAAACACATTCTCCTGTGTATGTTTTTGATGTTACATTATTCATGCACATGGACTTACTCCGGTCTTTTCTACCTTGTGACCATGGCTTCAATTCTCTAAGCCTCGATTCCCTGTTTAATTCATTGGTTTATTCTGTTACATTCATTTTTATGGATTGTTTTTAGAGAAAAGGTAGAGTTAGCATCAGCCAATAGGGCAGAGTCCAAGGAGGTTGCAAACAGGAGCTTCCATACCCTCCCCTTCATGCAATCAGGCATGTGATGACGGTAGGGTAGGCAAGGAATACTGACACGCAGGAAATCCGGCCCAACCCAAAATGTTCAGAGTTTTTAGGGGGCTCCATTATGTGAGCCTGACTGACATTCATACAGTGGCTGTCAATTTCCAATCTCCAACCCCTCAGACAATGACCCGATTTTGCTACTTTATATCACACCATTGGTCTTTCTGGTGTTGCCAGACATCCCACCCAGAAATCATCTTGTTACCACCTGACTATTCTAAAGCCCCCGTGCAAACAAAGACTTCAAAGAAAACTTGCCAAAGCTGAGGGAAAAGACCTTCCTTTTGGGCAAGGTTAAATCCCTTACTACGTGGGGAGGAACAGGAATACTTAGAGCTGGAGGACAGACTGCCCCTCAGGAGTAAATGTGGCGAGTCATTCTTTGCAACTCTCCCCACCAGGGCTCTGGACCAACCCTGTAACTTGCTTTGACCAAGAAAAAGGGTGTGAGTTCCAGAGTCTACACCTCTGGTGGTGGTTTTTCCTTTGCCTCTCTTGGAAAACTTGAGACCACTGGGCTAAGATGAAGCAGAAGATGAAGGACCAGCCATCCAGCAGTATGAATGAGGTCAGGGAAAAATCAACCAACCACCCCACTGCATGGCGAGAAGGGATGAATCACTCAATGATTTCAGTCATCAAGTCTGGGGAGGGTGGTTTGCCACACAGAAAGAGATAATGGATGCATTAATGCAGATTTTCTTCTGTGTCCTATAAGTGCATTTGATATTTTCTCTATCTTTTGTTAAGTGTACTTTTATTGTACATACCTCATAATTTTGATTGCTCCATTTCGTTTTTGGTGGTAAGCACACTTAACATGAGATCTACCTCTTTAAAAATTTTAAGTGCACAGTATAGTATCATTAACAATTAGCCTGGTGTTGTGTAGCAGGTCTAAAACCTAATCATCATCTTATTTGTCATTTTATGTTAGAAAATAGTCTCACTTGATCCATTTTAAGTTAATATATATGGTATGAAGAAAGGGTCCAACTTTATTACCTGGCAGATGGAAGTCCAATTTTCCTACTACCATTTGTAGAAAAGCTATTCTTTTTCACATTAAATTCTCAAAAATTAATTGACCATAAAAATAAAGGATTATTTCTGGCCACATAGTCTTAATGTCTGTAGCTTTGAAATAATTTTTAAAATCATAAAATATATGTCCTACAATGTTATTCTTTTTCATGGTTGTTCTAGCTATTCAGAGTCCCTTGCAGTTCTATATGAATTTTAGAATAATTTTGTCTGTTTCTGAGAAAAGCCACTTACAATTTTGATAGGGATTGAATTTAACTTATAGATTATATGGGAAGTATTGTCATCTTAATAATATTGAGTCTATTAATGCAGGGGGGATATGGATGTCTTCTGAGAGAATTAGTCTTTCTAAATTTCTTTCAGCAATATTTAATAGTTTTCATGGTACAAGTCATGTATTTCAAATTTAAATTTATTTGTATTTTATTCTTTTGATGCTATTATAAATAGAATGCTTTCTTAGTTTTGTTTCTAGTTGTTCATTGCTATAATATAAAAATTGATTTTTGTATGGTGGTCTTGGATTCTGTACCTGGCAGAACTTGCTTATTAGCACCATTAAGTATACTATTTCCTGTGGGGTTTTTTTCTTTTTGATAGGTGCTTACTAGCACATTTCAGAAATTCCCATCTCTTCCTAGTTTGCTGAGTATCATTATCATGAAAGGCTGTTGGGATTTGCCAAATGATTTTGTTGGATCTATTGAGATAATTATGTGGTTTATCTTTTTTTATTTATATGATATATTCTATTAATTTTTCACATGATTTTCATTACAGACACAAATCCTACTTCATCATGTATAATCCGATTTATATGTTGGTGGATTTGGTATACTAGTATTTTGTTGAGAATGTTTTTGCATCTGTATTCCTAAGAGGTATTTGTGCACAGTTTCCTTGTAAAACATTTATTAATGTAGTACTGGCTTCATAGAGTGATGTGGGAAGCGTTGTTTTATATTTTTTGGAAGTGTTTTTGAAACATTACTGTTGATTCTTCTTTAATATTTGGCAGAATTCACCCATGAAAACATCTCATTTGGCCTTTTCTTTGATTACTACTTCAGTCTCTGTTATGATTTAAATAGGAAGCATCTCTCAAAGACTCCTTCTGTATTGTAGGCCTGATCCCCAGTGTAGCAACATTCACAGGTGGAGCCTAGACAGATAATTGGATCAGGAGGGCACTGAGCTCATCAATGGAAGAATCCATTGATGAGTTCTTAGCTGACTGGGCTGTTGGAAGGTGGGGGCTGGTTGGAGGAAATAGGTCACTGGGGTGAGACTGTTCCTGACCTCTCTCTCTCTTCCTCTCTCCCCTTCTCCCTCTTCCTGCCTCTCTGCCTCCTGGGCGATCTGTGGTGAGTAGCCTCCTCCATCACAAGTTTCCACCATAATGTTCTCCCTCACTGCAGGCCCAAAGTGCTGGAACCAGTGTACCATGAATGGAAACCTCTGAAACTCTGAAACAAAAGAAACCTTTTCTGCTTTAAGTTGTTTTTCTCAGGTATTTTGTCACAGTGACAAAGCTGACTAAACACAATCATCTGTTGCATAGAACTATTCAGATTTTCTGTTTCTTCTCAACAGAAGTCGTATCTTTTTAAAAACAAGTCAGTTTTAGTAGTTTGTATCTTTCTAGAAATTTGTCCGTTCAGTTTAGGCATATAATTGTTCATAGTATTTCCTTCTAATCTTTTCTGTTTCTGTAAGATAAATAGTAATGCACCCTCTCTCATTTCTGAATTATTAAGCTGAATCTTTTCTTTCTTTATATCTTGATCACTTTACCTAAAGGTTTCTCACTTTTGTTAATTCTTTCAAAGAACTTTTGGTTTTATTTATTTTCTCTGTGGTTTTTGTAGCTCTCCATTTGATTAATTTTTGCTTCATTTTTATTATTTCCTTCCTTCTGGCTATCATGGGTCAGATTGCTCTTTTTTCCCTTGTGTCTTAAGGTTACATTTGAGATATTTCTTCTTTTTTCATACAGGCATTTACAACTGCCAGTTAACCTCTAAGCACAAATTTCTCCCTAAGATTTCTCTCTGCATTCTTTACATTTTATTGTTTTAATTTTTATTTATCCCAAAGAATTTCCTAATTTCCCCTTTTAGTCTTGGGTCACTTAGGAGTATGTTATTTAATTTTAATATATTTATGAATTTTCCAATTTTCCTTTGGTTATGATTTCTTATTCTGCATTGTAGGTAAAGGACATACTTTATTTCACTATTTTAAATTTATTAAGATTTGTTTTATGACATTATATATTATTTATCTGGATATGTTCATTACACTTGATAAGAATGTGTATTTTGCTGTTACTGGGTGGAGTGCTCCATCGATATCTGCTATATCTAGGGTATAGCGTTGTTCAAGTCTTTTATTTCCTCACTGACCTTCTGTCCATTTGTTCTACTCGTTATTTAAAGTGGGCCAGGGCTGAGGATATGCCTCCGTGGTAGAACACTTGCTTAGCATCTGCAGGGCCTTGAGTTCAATTCCCAGTACAGCAAAAAATGAGCAAAACAAATAAAGTAGGCTACTGTACTCTTTAACCATTGTTGGAATTTCTATTTCTTCCTTTAGTTCCTTCAGTTTTGCTCCATGTGTTTTGGTTCTCTGTTATTAGGTTCATAGATATTTGTAATTGTTATATCTTTTTTTTATTCATTGATCTTCTTATCTTTATAAGACAATCTTTATAAGACAGTTTTTGTTTTAAAAGTCTATTTTGTCAGAAAATAGTACCGCCACTCCAGTTCTCCTCTGGTTATTCACCGCTCATTGTCTCCTCTCCCTGTCTCTTTATCACATGTCCCTGCAGTGTGATTTCAGTTGTTATTGTTCTTTCTAATTTGGTCTCAAGGTCTCTCTTTTGAGAGTGGCCATAAACTGAGCAGGCTTGGGGAGGGATGCGGTTTGTATGCCTCTATTAGGAGCCACGCAGTGATGCTGTGAAAGCAAAACACATGAAACAGGAGCAGTCTCTTGCTCACAAGTCCTGGAGAGGTTGGGAGTTCTCACTGGGGGCCAGCAGGAAGTTCAGAGGCTCCAGGGAGCTCAAGCAGCAGGGAGAGATCAAAGTTTGGGGAGAGGGGAATGCGGACTTGGGGAGCTAGCTTTTACTAAGCGGTCCAGAAGCAGCTTCCCTATGGGAGTTAGGGAGTGGCTAGTTTAAGAAAACACACACAAAGGAGGAACTTGCTTACATGATTCTTGTACTAATTTAGATTTTATCATGGTCAGCAGCTACAAGGTGAGTTGGGTTTGGGGTCTATAGGATGAGGAACAACTGGGCACTACCATAAACAACTACATGGAGAAAGAAAACTAACTAGGCCTAAAGTGATGGGGTACAACTGGGTTTCACATATTTTATGTCAGGCCCCCAAATGGGTGGCAAGGCAGCAATATACTGAACAAATCTGTGACACCCTAACTTATTTTATTTGTCACATTTAGCACTGTTTAGCCAAGAGGTCTTGTGCTTCAATATTGTATATTAACAGCTTTCCTCATTAGACAGCAGCCCCATGAGAGCAGGGGCTCTGTCTTTCTGTTTCTCTACCACATCCCACTGCTTGGAACATTTGAGGGGCACAGAGCACATGCTCCCTCTGGAATAAAGCAAGACCGCAGTTCATTCCTGTATCATATAGCTTTCCCATTGCTGGGACATAATACTTGACACCCACAACTCAAAGGAAAGGTTTAATTTTAGGTCATGGTTTTGGGACATTCACTCCATGGTCAGCAGGCTCCAAGGGAGAAACATCATGGTGGAAGGACATGGCAGACCAAACAACTTAGTTCGTGGTGGTGGGAAGCAGCGCGGGAGATCAGTGCCAAAGGGGAAGGGAACAGAGACCATACATAGTACCCAAGTCAGGACTCCACAGCACACACAGACACCCCAGAGTGCGCTGTACTAATCTGTCTGGTGTTTCTTAAATCTAATCAAGTTGACATATCACAGTTAATGATCACAGTACCCTACAAACAACTACAAAAGACCCTTTCCACTCCTTAAAAAGGAAGACAACTTTGGATTTGCTTAAAATTTCTCAATCTGTATTCAGACTGTTAAAATGAAGTTAATAAATTTACTCTCTAAAGATACCTTTTACAAGTACTATATAGAACTAGGTATAGTCTACATTAATTTTGCCCAATGTATATTATTAATCTCTCTCGTTCAAGGCCTCAAATCTTAAAAACCTCCATTGAGTTCATGAGATCATTTTCTTCCTTTAATACTAGAAAAAATAATCCCAGGAAATTCTGAAGAATTTCAGTCCCTAAAGTGGGGAAACCATAAAGATCTGGAAGGAAGATAAACTGTAACCAGCTATAGAGGGCAAGGAACCTGTGGAAGTTTGGGTTGTAAATTGGGCTCTTCAGCATATGAATCTGTTCTTTATGCTATCATTTAATACAAGTAGAGCAAAATTACTACAGTAATCAAACCAAATCTGAATTTCATATAAGAAACCTTTCCAGCTTTCCCCTGACATTCCCATTTAAGAACCACTTTTTCTCTCGTGGCACTGCTCTCACAGGGTTGAAATCTGTGAAATTACTCTTGGCCCCTCATTAGTCACAGCACACTGAGCATGTGGAGGTGTGGCCTCGTGACTCATGCTGGGTAGCTAACTCCACTCTCTCCAGGGACTGAGCCGGACCCTTACATGCACCCGACCCAACGCCAGAGGTCACAGAGGCAGTGTTTGTTCAGAGGAGGAACTATGTCATTGAATGATTAACTCCTAGAGACCAAGTTGAACTTTTGAATCATCTGGATTTGTTTTAAAATATCACTTTTCTTCTTTAGTTTATAATTAGAATTACTTACTAGATATTTGGGTTTTTCAATGAGAAAACAACATGTGTGCTATCAACATCAAGAGTCTCCAATTAGGGAAACAATTCCTTTTACAATAGCATCCAAAAAAATGAAATATCTAGGAATCAGTCTAACAAAGGAAGCAAAAGACCTCTACACTGAAAACTACAGCACTCTGAAAAAAGAGATCGAAGAGGATATAAGAAAATGGAAAG
>NW_004624756.1:17689308-17700252 GCF_000247695.1 Heterocephalus glaber
AAATAAATAGGACACACATGTGTAAATTCTGAATAGTTTCTCTAGTATGAGAAACTGAAAGTGTAAATAAGGGTTAAAATGATTAAAATGAATAATTGATAATTTGAAATAGGAAGAAAAGTCCAAAGGGGTAGGGTGATGGGAGGGGAAGTGGAAAGCAAAGAAGGGAAAAGAAAAATTATGAGAAAAGAAAAAAAGTGGAAATGAAGTCTATGTAAATAGGTAAGGGTGGAGGGGGTGAAGGGCGCACAGGTAATGGGGAAAAAAATAAGAACCAAGATACATCATGTACAGGTACAGGCACCCAGTGACAAATGTAAATGTATTGTATACCTAAAATGCACCAATAAAAGAACTTAAGAATAAAAAAAAAATCAAGAGTCTCCTTTTTGTGGTTCATCTGTAAAATTAACCTAGAAAATTAATAATTTTTTATTTTGTTTTTTAATTTTTGGTTTTTGGTTTTTTGAGGCAGGGCCTTGCTATGTAGCTCAAGCTGGATTTGAACTCATGATGTAATCCAGGCTTGCCTCAAACTTGTAGCAGTCCTCCTGCCTCAGCCTCCCATTTGCTGGGATTACAAGTGAGCGCCACCATGCTCGGCACAGAAATTAATAATTAATTTGCTAATAATTACCTTCTTTGAGAAGAGCTTTTGAACCTTAACAGGACTCAACCTGAGTGGATTACATGGAGGTGGGTACTCCTGAGGGCAGAAGTGGCCTCTACCAATTGAAGGATGCTGAAAACTACCGCCTTGGGATAGTGAATAGCTTAGAAATGTTTCATTCCAGAAACATGTGTCCCCCAAAGCCTTTATGATTTAGAAAGGAGAAGGAAAGGCCGCCCTGTCCTTCGGCTGTAGTTGGGGTGCAAGAGTATCTCAGACCTGGCACACACTGGTTCTGAAGCACACTAGGCTGAGAGCCGCTGGCAAGCTTGCTTGGTTGGTTCAGTTGTTTACACCATTGTCTGAGTCACTTTCTCATCACTGAGACACAGTACCCAACACCCACAACTTAAAGGAGGAGAGGTTTATTTTGGGTCACAGTTTGTAGAGGTTTCAGTGTACGGTAGTTAGCTGGCTCCAAGGTAGGACAACATGGCAGAGGAGAAAGAGTTCATGGCGTGGCAGGCAGGAAGCAGCAAGTGCTCAAGGGAGGAGGAGGAGGGATATATATATATGTATGTATGTATAAAATCTCCAGGCCACACCCACCTCTTCCCACCAGGCTTCACCTCTCAACATCACACCCAGCTATAAACCCATCAGTGACGTAATTTAGTATCACACACCCATGATTCAGTCAGCTCCCAAAAGCCTTACCTATGAGCACATGATGTTTTGAGGTACAACTAGATATAAGCCATAACAATCATGATGCTAAAGGGACCCAAGGATACTTTGATTCCTCTTGGGTCAGAGGAAAACTGACTACTCGATAGCTACATGAATTGCTTTTGACAAATTCACCCACACCTAAGCCATTTATAATTCTCTACCCACTTATATGCTTGGTTCTGCAGGAGGTAATTGTATGCAGCCTAGAAAGACACTTTCTAAATACTGTCTTTTCCTCAGCTTTATTGAGATATGAGTGGCAAATAAAAATTGTATACATTTCAGGTGTGCAACATAGTGTTTTGATGTAAGTATGTCTTGTCTAATGGTTCCCACAGACAAGACAATTAGCATATCCATCACCTGACATAGTTGGGGGGAAGGGGGCAGTGACAACACTTAAGGTCTAGTCTCTTAGCAAATTTTAAATATATAATACCTTATTATTAATTGTAGTTATACTGCTAAATATTATATCCTCGGAATTTATTCATCTTATAACTGAAAGTTTGTATCCTTTGACCCAGTCCCTTTCTGTCCTCTTCTCCCTCAAAGAAAAAGCTAAAATATTTCAATGAAGAAAAGACTTTTGTCAAAAGTCACCTGGGGTTTATAGGGAATGTATGATTAAACATTCCGTTGAAAAGCAAAATGATTGCAAGGGATCACTCTTGAATATGATAGATACCTATTTCAAATACTATATACTGTTTCATTTATTCTAAAATATAGATGATTAAAGTGAGAAATAGGTTCTTTTGTTGTTGTTGTTGTTGTTTTTGGTACCAGGGATAGAACTCGGGACCTTGCACTTGCAAGGCAGGCAGCGGAACCACTAAGCTAAATCCTGGCCCAAGAAATACATTCTTAAGAAGTAGCATTATGAGAAGGGAAATAGAGCGGAATTAAAATGTGTTATGTACATGTAACAATCCCCTACAATGAATGTAATCATTATGTACTGCAAGCATGTACTAATAAGAGTCAGAAAAGATTTTAAAGTAATATTATGGCTAATACTACTCTTTCAGTATTTTGAGTAGGGCAGACAAGTTTCTTAAGAGCTCTTGCCAAATAGTGTGTCCTATTTAGGTACCTACTAATACTAGATTCAGTACATTAATATGTACTCATCTCTTTTTAACAGGTGGTGTTTGATACAGAATTGGTAAAATAAGCTCGCATCTTTCATGATAGTCCTTTGTAACCTTTGTTCCTGAAAACTTTCTCCACCTCACTCCACGTTACTATGTTTAAAGTTATTTTGTTTTTGTTTTTTGGATTGAACCCAGGGCCTTCACACTGAGCTATAGCCCCAGCCCTTATTTATTTATTTATTTATTTTATTTTATTTTATTTTATTTTATTTTATTTTGAGACAAGATCTTGCTAAGTCATTAAATCACCCAAGCTGGGATCAAACTTGGGATCTGCCTACCTCAGGCCCCAAGAGGGATTGGATCACAGGCAGTGCCAGTACACCTGACTTGTTTGGAGATGATTATGCTTGAAATTGAAAGCATGGGACGTTTCCTCCTATTCATGGGGAATAGGATCCAGGATCACCCAAGGATCTAAAAACCCCAAGGTGCTCAAGTCCCTTATGTAATTTGCATAACATTTACATACAGCTTACACAAATTTTCCTGTATACTGTAAATCATTTCTAGATGACTTCTAATATCTAATATAGTACACTGTGTTATATAAATAGTTGTTATACTGTCTTGTTTAAGAAATCATCTGTACATGTTCAGTATACATGTATTTTTTCCAAAATTTTTGGAGTTGAGAGTTGGTTGAATATGAAGGTGCAGAATTCATGGCTAGAGAGGGCTGGATGTATTTCAAAAAGTTCAACCTTCAGTGGAAAAAGCCATCTATGTTGCTGACCAGAAGTGTTTCTAGAATGGGAAAGGACAGACTAAGAAAAAGAAGCTTATACAGAGGAAGAATGAGAGCACCTATTCCACTTAGAATTCAGTTTATAAACAAATGGGCAGTATATGAAGTTATCTGCACTCTTAATTAAAAGTCATGATACAAATATGGGAAAGGGAAATTTGGAGAACCAGAATTGGTGCTTTGCACACATTTTTAAGAATCCATTGGTAATTTTAGCCTAAATGAATTGGCTGGTTATGGAGCTACTGTGAAGATGGTGAGGAACGTTGCTGAAGTGTCCAAGACCTCCTAGGAATGAATGCGTGAAGCTCCCAGGCTATGCTGAGGTGGAGCGTGCAGGACCCAGGGTGTCCCCAACACCCTGGAAACTTGGCCGACCTTGATCTTCAGGAGGCTGCTAAGAGCTCATCTATGCCTCATGTTCCCTGGCCCTAGACATGGTGCTTGGGGTGGGCACCATGGTGGAATTTGGGTTGTGGTGGTAGAGACATAAAGAACACCAAGAGTCAGAACATGAAGGTTCAAGTCTCTTCCAGTATTGCAGGCAGCAAGAATCTTGATGTCTTTAACTCTGATTTTTTTCCCCACCTCTAAAAACTGGGAATAATACATTTTCCTTCTATACTTCCAAGGGCGCATTAAGGAAAAGACTGAGAGGAGGAGACAGAGACAAGGGTGTCTTGTGCGGAGACTTTATATAGACAAGGTGTTGCTGTGGGTTTTGGTGCATGTACAGAGCTTCCGGAAGACCAAGGGAGTGAGAGTAAAACTGAGATGTTGAGGCCATCACCTAGGACTTCTGCTTAAGCTTATGACTGGAATTTTAAGTGTGTATTAACAGATTATTTGTAAAACTTTTTGCTAGTAAAAAAGAGATAAGGCCCCCTGTGGAATCAGCATTCCCATACATTCCCCAGCATGATGAGCGGCCCTGAAACAGTAAGCGCTGGAGGAGTGGCAGCCCTGTCCTTTCCAGCTCTCTGCTGAGAGTCTTCCTCCCCAAGGGTGGCGCTGTGGCAGAGGGGATTAATTGCCCAGAGTGGAGATTCAGAAACGACAGTGGTTTCTCCACAGGTCATAGGAAAGCCCCGCTCTTTTAGTGGTTGCTATTTGAAATACATTGGGTGTAAAGCCATCAAAAGAATAGTGGTTAGTGAAGAAAGATGATTAAAATGTAATTAAAATCAAGCCTAGCATGGTGGCACATACCAGGAAGGCTGGGAGGCTTAAAAGTTCAAGAGCAGCCTGGGAAACTTAGGGATTTAGTGAGACCCTGTCTCAAACAAACAAACAAATGAACAGCTCAGTGGGAAGGTCCTAAATTCAATCCCCAGTACCAAAAAACAAAAACAAAAACAAAAAAACAGTTTTCACGCTAAAACCTGTCTAGTCCAGACCCACGTCCCGACAGTGTGCAATTGAGAGCCACAGGGATTTTTTTCCACTCTCAAGCCTCATTTGTGTCCAGGTTACCTTATAGTTTCAGCACCATTTGTTGCTTCTGCGATTGTCCTTTCATCTTTTATGCTTGGCTTTAGGATTATTGGTAAATCTAGTTTCATAGCATGTTTAGAATGACAGTGTCTGAAATCATTTTCTGCTACTGAAACAGAATCCCTGCAGTGGGTGATTCCCAACAAACAGTTGACATGGCTCACGGTTCTGGAGCCTGGGAAACTCATGCCATGGCGCTGGCATCTGATGAGGCGGAGCAGGAGGGCAGGCAGGAGAGCAGTGCAAGAGGGGCAGAACGTGCTTGTACAGCAAGCCCCACCCACAGTTTTGCGGTTTGGATCTTATGTCCCCAAGGGCTCACGTGACGGCCTCCAGCAAGCAGTGTTCAGAGGTGGGCCTTCTGGGAGGTGAGGGGCTGTGAGGGCTCTGACCTCAAGGATGGATTCATCCGTTCAGGGGTGCTGAGGAAGGGGCTTTAAAAGCAGTCTATCTCATTGCTTCCTGGCCTGCCGTGAGGTGAGCAGCTTTGCTCTACCACACGCTGCTTGCCGTGATGTTCTACCTCACCACAGGGCCGGGGCGATGGGGCCAGGCACCATGGACTGAAACCTCTGAAACCGTGGGCCGAAACAAACTCCTCTTTTTAACGTTATTGATCCCTGGTGTCTTGCCATACCAATGGAAATCTAATACACACGATACAGCTTAAATCCATTGATCACGCTGAACCCACGTGACCTAATCGGCCCCATTTCCCAACGCGGTTGCATTGACGGAGTTTCCAACACGAGGACACTGGGGGACATATTCAAATCCTGCAGACGGTGACTGCAGAGCTGCAAGTAGTAGCAACTCCAGGTCATATAAAGAAAGTGTGTGTCCTTTGATGGAAGGCGATTTGAGCATAGAAAAATATATCCCACCCTCCCGGAACACACAGGAGCAGCTGCAGAAAGAGCGGGCAGGAAGTGCTCTCTTTATGACCCAGGACAACATCAGTAAATATGTGGTGTGTACAAGCACCAGTGGCCAAACCGAAAGGCCCTGGTGATTAGCACTGTAGCAGGGAAAACTGCGTGAGGAGTAACATCGCACCGCAGAGCTGTTTAATACCTCAGCCTCTGGAGCCCCAGAGTGTACGCTCTAGTATGATGGGCTCCTAACACTCACCTAATTCCACGCAGAGGGAGCTGTTTGTCATGACTCTGCAGGAAGCTGGGGTTCCTTGTCATGCTCATGATTTCATTGTGGTGGTGTTGTGAAAGCAAAAGAGAAAATGGCGGAGGGAATAGGCTTTTATGAAAATATTTCCGTTCAAACATCCAAAACTTGTCAGCTCAGCTGGGGCTGTGTTCCTTCTAGTGAATGCCATCTCCTGGGCTGTCACCCCGTACCGCTGTGGGTGGCAGGATGATGTCATCTGCGTTGAGCAGCTTGCAGTAATTTCCAGTCCCGGCCCTACTCAAAGGTTGAGATGACTGCTGTAAATGGGATCTAAGCTCACAGATGAAAGTTGCACTTTTCTTTTCCATTGAGATCACAATACTGTTCTCTTGAGCAGGATGACAATTGTGCTGTCACCAACATTACATCATGCTATCTCCCTTGAAATGGCATCATTAAGCGTGTGAGCACAGCTGCGAAAACAAAACATATTTTGCTGTGAGCTTGGTAAATCCTCCAGGCACATACTAATTGGTTTGCCTTTTAAGAGTAATATAAAAAACTGTAATGTAAGCAGCGTCACTGCTTCAAGGGAGCCAGGAGAAAGTTGGGGAGCTCAGGAGGCGTCGAGAGATCAGGCTGGGGCTTCTGTCACAGGTGCTGCTCCTGAACAGATTCCACTGTATGCCTGGGTAGAAAGGCCCCGGGCAGCCCAGGGTGAAGACTCCTGTGGACCAAGCCAATCCACCCCTAGCTCACGACGTCGCACTGGGCCTGGGGAACAGGTGTATCACCAGCCAATGACCAAGAGGGGCAGCAATGCTTATAACCTAAGTCTTCAGACGATACTTACCATACCTGCTATCCAGATCTGGAAGGCTGAGTCCTCCTTACAACTAGGGGTCCCAAATCTGAGGAAGCTTCCCAACAAATAAATATAACAAATGCATGATGATCAGACATGGTCACCTAGCAGGGCAGAATACAAAAGGTTCTTGATTTCGGAAATAAGCCTCAGCTGATAAGATGTCATGCAGATGGAGAAGAAAGGACTAGACATGGCTAGTGAGTTGAAATGTGCGCCCAAAGCAAGTTCACTTCCTTTATTCTACAAGTGCCCAAAAGTGTCCATAGTAACTCACAAGAAGTGCCTGCTTGGTGGATACCAGCAATGACTTCACTCGTCATTTCGGGACAAAGTGCATCTCCCGGGAGGCCTGGGACACTCACTTGGAGAGTCTCAGCAGAGGGTTCTACGCATGGTGGCTTCAGGGTGCCCCTCTGTCACCAGCTAGCATGGGTCCTTGCTTTAGTGATAATGGAAATTAAAGCACAAATTTGTAGGAAAAACTTTTATTAGAAGAGAAAATAAAGGGAGCATCAGTCTGAGAACAATCAAGCCAGTCCTCTAGCAAGGGAAGCAAGAGTGAACAGGAAAAGGCCTGCAGCTGAGCCGCTGGAGGGAACCCACGGATGCAGGGTGCAGAAGGTCACCCACAAAGCAGGAGGCCAACTTAAAGGGGTATCCAAGGTGGGCCCTAGTCTGGTTGATCATTATGTCAGTCCCAGTTTTGTAGCTACAGAGGACTCTTCAATGGCCTGAGGGCTGACTGTGTTGCCTTGACAAGATTATAGCGGACCCTTGACTTATGAACTTGATCAGTTCCTGAGGACTAGTTGTAACTCAAATTGGTTGTAAATCAATACGACTGATTGGATCTGGATGTTTACCTAGGTACACACTGTAGATAACAAGAGGCAGCTGAATCTTCCATAAACTAACCCAAGTTGTTCCTATGTCAGGTTAGTCGTAACTTGGGGGTCCACTGTATTTTTATCAGTAGTGGTTTCAGTCATGTGTGCTCTGCTTTTCCTGGGATCCAGGTGACTGCCAGTCCAGCATAATGGCTGGGGACTTTTAGGAGTTGTCCCAGGAAGGGGTCCTGGAACTGGACTTTGTAAGGGATGATAACGCAATGTCCCTGTGAACCCTGAAATCTTATCTTGGTGTCCTCTATCTCCAAGGGGGATGAGATAGAGTAGGTAAGTATAGGGCCGATAAACTCTGTCAAGTTTTAGTCGGACACTCCTTCAGTGACTAACATGTCTATGCGCAGAGTTCAGAACTGACCCAGAATTTGATACGATGAAGGTCAGCTTTGTTCTACTTTTCATTATCTACTGGGCTTCTGTAAGCTGAAGTGAAGAGCCACAGGTTTTTAGAAAAATTGCTTTTAAGTTCCTGATTGTTTCAGAAGGAAACACAAATCATGCTTTGAATGGGTAACAGGTTAAGGGCCCAGGACTTGTTTGTACTTTGTCCCTCTCTGACCATATCACCTTCACAGACAGGGGACATTGGCTGGAGCTCTCCTGCACCTTTGCTGTCTCTTATCGGTCTTGCTGGCTCTTGTTGTGTTAAAAAAAGGGCAGAGAGGTAAATAAAATGAAGTTCACCTGATAGCAGGCAAAGGATTTCTCCTTCACAGGACGATGTCCCAACAGGCAGAAGCTTAGTCACATCCATCCGTTCCTGGGGTCTGTGTCTCCTTCCAGAGTGGCGGGCTCTTCTGAGACTCGGTGTCATCGACTGAAGGAAGACTGGGTGGTTTTGCTCTGCTAGGTCATCATAACCAGGCACCACAGATCAGGTGGCTGGAGCAGCACAATGTTTTTTTCTCACGCTTCTGGAGAATATAAGCTCATGCCCTAGGGATGGGCAGGGCTGGTTTTTCCTGAGGCGTCTCTCCTTGGCCTGTAGGTGACTATCACCGCCTTGGGTCTTCTCATCATCTTCCATCTGTGTCTGTCTCTGTCCTGATCTCCTCTACCCATAAGGACACCAGTCAGATTGGATTAGGGGTCACCCTATGGCTGTGTATTAACTTGATTACCTCTATAAAGGCTGTATCTGCAAACATAGTTACACCTGAGGTCTTGGGGTCAGGCCATCACCACTTGAATTTGGAGAAGGGAGAACAGTTCAGCCCATCACAGCATCTTCAAGATCACAGCATTCTCAAGCCAGGTCTCCCAGCTAAACACAGAACCCACAGGCCTGGCAGGACAGGGCTACAGGGTGTGCCTGGAGGACCACTCGAAAATCTCAGGCACGTCCACATGGGTCTGGCTTCAGAGCTCCACAGTATAGTCCAGCCTTCTTTGCAGTTAAAAAACTTGGTCTTACTGTCTTACACAGAGAACAAAATTTAAAGCTTCTGTAGGTACACTTTTTTCTAGTTGTAGAGTAGATTTCTTCCTTCCCTTCTGCCAATGGAAGTTTCCAGGGAGCAGGAATTTTCTTAAAAATCCATGATATCCTCATTATTGTATCTCTTTCATAGACAACTCTGCCAGCAAGTCTTTGGTGGAGACAGCCCTGTAACTTGGTCATTCCAGACTCCTCACAGCTCAGTGACAGACAGCTCCCCCAGTGGGGACCCCAGCAGCTGCCTGGCTGCACCCAGCAATCCAGCCAATGTACCTCAGAATGCCACAGCACTCCTATTTTCCTGTGATAGGAAAGGGAGGATGCCATGGTGGGGCTGGGGTTTGGCAGGACCAACAGGAATCACCACCCTGTTTATTAAAAACTCAGGAACTTTTTTAATCGAGCAGAAAAGTTTTAGTTACATCACTAAGGTTTGGCCACCATTAAATGCATTTGGTGTGTTTTAGATTATGTCTGACCTACATGGGCGAGGCTGTACATTCTTCCATGTTTATACACCGGGAAGAAAGCACGACTGACTAAATATTAGATGTTCTAGACCTATGTTTTGGCCAAAAGGTACAGGATTAGACAAGTCTCCCATTATTTATAAGTAATAAGACTTAAGACTTTAAATTCATTTGTTATCTTAACCAATCAGTTCTTAAAGTGTCTTAACCTTGCATCTTTATACATGTGGATAAAAAGAGGGTAGAGGAGAAGATGGTGATATACCCAGAGAAGATTAAATAGTCTCACATTCTTTAGGAGACTGTGTTTTCATGGAGATATAATTGAACACAAAATTTTAAAGAGAAGAGAAAATATGGTTGTATATTTTGAAAAATTTAACATTTCTCAAAAATTTTCCAAAAAGAGCACAATTTATAAACTACTTAATTAATTTCATTTGACTCAACGGAATTTGGATAGGCTCACTAAATGAAAAAGGTATTGAATTTAAGAGAAACATGTACCCTTAGACATCTGAATGTATAGCAATGAGTTTTATTTTCAGAGATGGATGCTAATTTACTCTGAATGGGTATAAGTGGTACCACATCTCTAAATCAGCTATTTACAAAATAAAATACAATAGAAGACACCGAATCACCCTGCTGCAGACAGGCAGGTCTGCACATGCCCTACCGAGGTCCCGAGTCGCACGGAAGACACCGAATCACCACTGCAGACAGGCAGGTCTGCCCACACCTTAACGAGGTCCCCAGCCCTGAGGTACACACTGAATCAGCCCACTGCAGACAGGCAGGTCTGCGCACGCCCTACCGAGGTCCCGAGCCGCACGGAAGACGCCAAATCACCCCGCTGCAGACAGGCAGGTCTGTGCACGCCCTACTGAGGTCCCAAGTCATGCAGAAGACACCGAATCACGCCGCTGCAGACAGGCAGCCACCTGGCGCCACACGACAAAGACGCAGAGGACACCAGACCACCAGACCACGGCACTGAGTCCCGCTGCTCCCGGCCCAGAGGTAGCGGCTTCTGAGCCGCCGTCCCACTGCTCCTGGTCCAGAGGAAGGGGCTTACCAGTCACCATCCCTCCCACTGCTCCCAGCCCAGAGGAAAGGGCTTTTGGGCCACCTTCTGTCCCACTGCTCCTGGTCCAGAGGAAGAGGCTTCCCAGCCACCATCCCTCCCACTGCTCCCAGCCCACAGGAAAGGGCTTTTGGGCCACACTCCCTACTGCTGCTCCTGGCCCCTGGCCCACCTCTCCCAGCTCAGAGGAGGTAATCCATGCAGGCGCTAACAGCCCCCACCCCAGTTGAAATGAGAAAACACATAAATAAGTCTCAAAACCAGACTTCCTGATCACCTACAGCAACCCCAAAGGGAAATGAGATGGAAC
>NW_004624756.1:17717253-17807717 GCF_000247695.1 Heterocephalus glaber
CGGGCCGGGGCGTGGGGCGTGGGGCGTGGGGCGCTGGGCGCGGGGCAGGGGAGGCCCGGGCGGGGGCGTGGGCAGCGGGCCGGGCGCTCGCGGCTGACGTGGCGCTGGGCGGCCGAGTGCGGCGGGAGAAGGGCGGGCCGAGCGTGCGGGAGGAGCCCGCCCCGATCCCGCCCTCCCGACTCGGTCAGAGCGGGGGGCGCCGAGGGGTCCGGGCGCCCCCCACTCCCCGTGCGCGCCCGGCGCAGCTCTTGCCATGGCCGGGACCCGGGCTGCTTTCTTCCTGCTCGACCTTAGACGTGGGGCGGGTCACCTTCTCGGACTTAACTGGAAAAGGAGAACGCCCCGAGGTGTGGTTCCCGACTTCGTGCGTGGGAACGGGACCCGGGCGAGGGGGCTCCCGTGCTGCCGCTGGAAACCCGGAGGAGTGCAAATTCTGGGGCCCTACCGAGCTGTCTCGGCGGCCCACAGCCCCAGCCGACCTTGGTCACCTCTCCGCTCTCTCGGGTTCAGGTCACTTGGAACGAGTGAGATGGGAAAGTCCCCGATTGAAAGATCAGACCTTGTGTGGTTCTCTGGTTGGCTTCGAAGCTAACCCGAGACTCCGTCACCCTGGGAGTTACCCCAGGGTACAAGCTCAGGGGGCGTTGTCCTGCCGAGGCCTAGATGCCCAGGACCGGGAGTTTGGGGTGTGAGAAACGTGTTTTGCAGGATTTAGTATTTGCCCCCAGAGCTCAGGAGGGGCCCGCCCAGCAGAAAAAGGGGTGTGGGAAGGGCAGAGAAAAAAAATGGCTTGTTCAGAACTAACCTGTCTCTCAACCCCATAGTCGGGCTGTATTTCAGCTCCTTCAACTTTTTGGGGCCAGTCTGGCTCATAACTACGCTTTATTAACAATGTACGTGTGGAATACATTGTTGTGTTTCAGGCTCCTAAGAACCAACTGGCTTGAATTTTTAGAATTACCGCCGGTAGAGGAAATACTTTGTAGCATGAAACTATCAGCTGATGTTAATGTAGTTACTTTGAACCAGCAGTATTCTGGGAGTAACCAAGCCTGTTAAATACACTGCTGCACTTAATTGGGGCCAATTTCGTGGAATAAATCTGTGGGGTTTTTTTTTTTTTCTCTTTTTAAAAGAAAAACTGACATGTGGCCATAGTCCCCTGCAGTGCTAATGGAGTTTTAATTTTGGACTACCTGCAGCAAATATCAGCGAGTTGGTCCTGGACTGAGAGAGGCTGACCAGTGTGGGTACTAGGAGTTAAGTAAATGTTCTTTTCATTCAGTGTGGCTTTATGGACATTTAGGGGGACTCTCCCAATAAAGGAATTTAAGGTTTTACTTGCTTCTTACTCAGCTGCTGTGGATATTTAAATAGAGATCTGTAGATTTTCGTGATGGCCTTTGAAAGTTAGACTTTCAGGTGCTGTTTGGAGCTCAGAAGACCTCAGCCCACCCCTCCCCAGCTTCGTCTAGTTGAGAGGCTGTGGAATGTTGGAAGCCCACGTGTGATTTGGGCTCAAGGACATGATGTAATGAAAACATAGATCTGTATGCTTTTGCTCTGGCCTTGGCAGCTGTATGTTGTCCTGCCAAGTAGATTTTGTGCCAGCATCGGGTCACAGCTTCTCTATGGCGGTCCTGGGTCACACTGACCCTGATGGCAGTGAGATCAGTGCTGGGACTAGGTGGTTTTGCACTTTTCCTTGCTCTGTTAGGATCAGGCTAATGGAATGCAGCTGGTTGGTCCAGGGGTTCATGCTGTAGCTGCAAGGGCCCCAAACTAGGAGTTCCAACTAGATGGCACCTGTGGCTCTGTCACCACTGCTGGGGTGGGCACAAGGGAGGCACACCCAGTTAAGTGAGGGCCCAGGATGGACAGCTTTGGTTTACTGCCCGAGTGAATGTATTCTTTATCCTTGCTTTTAATCTGGTCTTGTGTTTTCACGAGAAACTTAAAAGGTTGCAAAGGAGTTGTAAAATTCTGCAGTGAGCGTGTCTGACCAAACTCTGGAGTGAGAACTGTCCAGGGAAGCCCTTTGGGACAGTGCCCAGGAGGACACCAGCCCACACCCGCTCAGCCAGGTTTTCTAGGGACAGATTGTAGTTGCTTTGGCTAAGCACTGACCAGGCTGGGTGTCAGATATGCTCTTTAGACAGCATGGTCATGCTGGATGTGGCAAGATGCTCGCACCATGAGGAAGAGCAGAACCGAGGAGCAAAAAGCTGTCTCATTGCAGGCGCCCTTCAGGGCTCTGTGGCGCTTGGCTCTTCTCCCGAGTAGCTTCTCCCCTGCCCCTCCCCCACCCTTCAAGCCACTCTGAATTCACAGACATTAAATCTGCAAATGCAGTTTCAGTTTGGTTTTTTTCATTCAGTGAAGAAATTGCCAAGCACTTAGTACATACCGAGTATGTGCTGGGTGCTGGGAATACAGTAGCAAAAAAGACAGCATTTGCCTTCCTGGCACTTGTCCTGTCTGCACTTAAACTAACACTGGGGTTTCCGCCACAGTGATCTCCAAGAGGGGATGATACTGTGTTTGAGGCTCTTATATGACAGGGTTCTCTTAGCCGGCCTGGAAAGTGATGGTTAGAGAAGACACTTTGCTCCAAGCAAACTTGTTCAGTGCTACTGAAGGTGCTTTGAGGTAATCTGTCAGAAAAGAGGCAAAGAGCTTTCACAGATTTTACTGAGAAATTATTTTGAAGAACTCACAGTTATCAGTGCTGGGTATTCTTGTGGGTGGACAGTTGGTTTTGTTTATTTTATTTATTTTTTTTGCTTTCCTAAAGCCTGACTTTATAAAGCAGCCCAGCATGGGGTTACCCTGTAGATATTCATACCATGCTTACTAGACACATGGGAAAACCCCAGACAACCCCTATGCCACCATGCTCTGTGATTGTGATTAAAGGTTAGGATACAGTTTCCAGTGTTGTCTGGTTCCGAATTCAAATTTGGCATCGCAAACAGCTGAGAGTGCAAGAGCTGATCAGGGCCGTGACTCAGTCGGCAGCAGGCCTAACACTGAGGAAAGACGCTGGTGGGTATGGCAGGAGCAGGCAGAAGCCATCATCCCAGCTAGCGTAGTAATTTAGTGATGGCTGAGTTAACGTTCGCATATAAGTAAGTTCATGCAGCCTTGTATGTAGTGCTTGGTTATATCAACCTGAGACGTTTCAGTGACCATAAACTCCTTCTTTCCAAGTTTACCTTTTTAGCTTCTCATTGGAAAAAATGCAGAGTTGATTTAATTTGGAGGCTGCCTTGCATTTGTGCATATGTGGTTAGATGGTAGAGGAGACCTGACTAATAAAGGAGCAGCTACCACGAGCAGCACTAAGGAGCTGCTGTGTGTGTGTGTGTGTGTGTGTGTGTGTGTGTGTGTCCAAAAGAGAAAGGAGATGGAGTCAGGGCCACACTCTTGGAGGAAGTGACACGTAGATACTCCTGCAGGCAGACGGAGGTAGCCGGGCAGGGTGTAGGGAGAAAGAACGAGTGGGAGAGAATGTGTTCAGAGCTGCAGGGCTGAGCCACACCCTGGCCCTCTGGAGACTGCAGATGCTGTAGCGGAGGCCTGAGGGACTGCAAGGCAAGGGCGGCCCGTGGCATGGAGGCCAGAGGAGGATGTGGAACACCATCAGGCTGGGTTTCTGTGCGACGCCGAGGACTGTGTGCACTTGTCCGGAGGGCTTGAAGCAGGGAACTGTGTGCTGTCCACCCGCTGCAGCACAAAGGCAGCCCAGCATCTGACGGGAAGGGCTTGACGCCCCGGCCCAGCACTGCTCAGTCTTGTGTCCTCTCCCCTCGCTCTAGGTGTGGACACTGCCAGCGGCTGCAGCCGACGTGGAATGACCTGGGAGACAAGTACAACAGCGTGGAAGATGCCAAGGTCTACGTGGCCAAAGTGGACTGCACGGCCGACTCAGACGTGTGCTCCGCGCAGGGTGTGAGAGGCTACCCCACGTAAGTGGAAGGCAGGGTCCCCACATCCGTGCGCTGGGCCCCTGCAGCCGAGGAAGTCCTCGCTGCCGGCCGTAAATTCCTGTGTAGGTCGGAGGGATTGGAGTGGGCAGTCCCGGGTGGTAGGGAGCAGTTCTATTTAATACTATTTTACATGCATTTCCCACCGTGTTTGAAAAAGGCCTTTAGGTCGTCAGGCTTGGCCTTGCCTGTGAGTGGAGGGTGTCAGGGACAGCAGTGAGGGACTCTGTGGAACGTCGCCAGTACGTTTCACACACTCGGCATGCATAGACTTTGCCCTTGGCTTGAGCTTTTGGTGACTTACTCTTCTGCGCCTCTCCTGGACGGTGTCCCATGCAGTCAGCACAGGGCTGCTTGTCAGGAAGGAGGACGAACAGAGCACATTAGCTCTGACAAGTGGCGCCACTTGCCCTGACAGCAGGGCAGGAGTGTTCTGGTGCTGAGGGGTGGTTCCAGCTTCACCCAGGCTCACACCCTGTTGCCCTGCTGTGGTTTGAGGAAGAACCCAGGGGCCGGTGTTCAGCCTTGGATCCCAGCATGCGGCCAGGCCCTGTTAGGAGGTTGCAGGATCCTTAAGGTGGAGTCTGGGGGGAGGTGGGGACACTGGGGACCCCTCCTCCTGTCTCCCCACCATGATGTGTGGCTTCACTGCAGCCCCAAAGGCAAGGGTTCCAGGCCACCCCCGGACTGAGACAGAACAAGCCTTCCTGTTCCCCAGCTGGTCATGTGAGCTCCCTGGGTGGGGCATCAGACCAAGGCACAGAGGATGAACCGACATTCTGTGGGCAGCTCTGAGACTCGGCCCTGGGCCCCAGGCTGGTTCTGCTGCACCTCCTTCCAGTGAGGGAACTGCTCAGCACAACATCTGTCCTCTGGAGAATGGTCCCATGGCTGGCAGGTCCCCTGGGTGAGAGTTGTGTCCAGGATGGTCACTGTGGCAGGGAATCAGGACCTTGGAAGACAGATCCCCCTGCCCACCTGGCAAGCACTGGTGGGAAAAGCTGTTTCTGTGGGGTGGGGGTCCCTGCAGCTCCCTAAATCCGAGTTACAGTTGAATGCAGTCAGTTCTGTGTGATTAGGTACTTAACTGAGGAGTACAGGGGAGTGTTGACTGCGTATAAAACCAGAACTGATCTTTAACTGTGAGAGGCTGCGTGGAGACTTGAAGGGAACCCTAGGCTTGAAGGGAATGCAGAAACCCTGCTGTTCATGTCCCCTGCAGCTCAGGCCCCATTGTTTCTCCTCCAGGGGGGACAGTGACAGGGTCACCCTGCCCTCCATCCGTACATGGAGGTAGCATGAGTGTAGACTTTGACTTCCCATAAAGGACCCTGGGACTCTTGGCGTCCACTGGCTCCTTGCTAAGTGCCAGAATTCAAACCTACATCATATCAGACCAACAGAGAGAAAGTGTCCTTACTGAAGAAATCCACTGCCCTGTGCTTCATAGTTCTGCTTTTAAAGTAGCTTCTGTTCCAATCAAGAGCATCCCAGAGAAGCAGCTGGGAGTAGTGGGAAGAGGAAGTGAAGGCTCCTGATCCTGCTGCTTCCAGGAGGCAGGGGCAGCAGAGAGGCGTTGGCTGTGACCTCAGTGGGGTTTGATGGTGCTGACTTCCTGTGGCCCACAAACAGGGCATGGGGAGGCTGAAACCGGAGCCGTCATTGGGCTGAGAAGGGCATGCATCACAGGGAGGTAGAGAGACAGAGAAGTTTAAAGAGCTCCATGTAGCCTCCGTCAGAGATGCTGTAGGCTGCAGCCTCAGGTTCTCCATCGATCCCATTTACACACTTAAAAAAGGCCCATGTTGGATCATGTGTCTTCATTTTTTTTTTTATTATTTTGGGTTTTTTTGAGACAGGGTCCAGGGTTGCCTTGAACTCACTGTGGAGCCAGGCTGGCCTCAAACTCATAGCAATCCTCCTGTCTCAGCCTCCCAAGTGCTGGGGCCACAAGTGTGCACCACCATGCCCAGCTCCATTTTTATTCGGAAGATCTGGTCCCACCCAAGTAAACCAGCCACTAATGTTGTGTTGTTATGAAAATCGCTCACACTATAGCAGAAATGGTCTGAGAGGGAATCCACGTGACCCCCACAGGCCTGCAGAAGTGCCGAGAACAGAATGCTAAAATTCATTCCTTTTAACTCAGTGCAGGAGGCAGGGTTGTGTCCGTGTAGTCATACTGAGGCGGTCATAGGTGGGTCCTCTGAGACAGTCGTTGCAAGGCCTGAAGCAATGGTGAATAGAAAAGCCCGAGCTCAGTGCATGTGAACCTTTACATCAGTCTCCCTGGCACATCAGGCTGGAGGAAAAGATTGCAGAGGGAGGGGTTTGGGCTCCCATAACCCCTGAAATAGACTATGCTCAAGAAAATGTTTGAAGAGCTTCCCACGGGGCCAGGAACAAGTCACTGCCTGGACAGGGGCTGGACAGAGGGGATATCATTGGTGTTCGTCTCCTTCAGCTGCTTTAACAAAGAGCCACACAGGTGGGTGGCTGAAAACAACACAAATGTACTGTCTCGCATCCTGCAGGCTGGAATTCCAAAATTAAGGTGTCAGCAGGGCCACACCAACTCTGAAACCCGCAGCAAATCCTCTCCTCTTCCTGGCTTCTGATGGGTGCTGCTCTCTGGGCTTCCTTGCTGTGCACATGCATCAGGCCCGCCCAGCTCCCTGTGGCCACGTGGCTTCTCCCTGTGCACACATGTGTGTCTCTGTCCAAATTTCCCCTTTGTATGAAGACCCTGTTTCTAACTAGAGTCACATTTTGAGGTTGTGAGTTAGAACTTCAGCTGTTCTGTTTTGAGAGAGACAATTCCATCCTGTTACCATAGATTGTGCAGATGTCCCTCATTTAACCATCTACCTGTTTAGCAGCTGTTCAGACCTAAACCCACAGCTCGGACTTAGGACCTGCGTGGGGGCTGATGGTGCAGGTGGAGTCTTCTGCAGTACAGTCCTGTAATTTTTGCTGATTGTGCTGTACAGTGCTGTAGCTTTGTATTCTGTTATACCTCACAGTACTGCAATAAGAGGTATGCAAATAAAAGCAAAGTCATCAAGGTGGAGTTTCCTTTGACTATGTCTTCCTTCTCAATATTAGAATGCACATACTATATGCAGTTCTTCATTTAGCGACCAGTTCATTTAACAACCAGGAATGAAACTTGGTCTTAAAAAGAGGAATGCCTGTAAGAAAACACTTCTCCCACTGTTTTCCAGAGTGATAACTAAGTGGAGATTTTTCTCCCCTGCAGCCTGCTTGAAAGAGAAACACATCACCAGGAGACACAAATGCCCACGTGGACATTTGGTAATAGGCCAACAGGAGCCTGTTCTTTGGCTTGTACCCTGTCCCGGTCGCCAGCACTCCCTTCCCCTCCATCGACAGTGAAAACTGAAGTCAGACACTCAGAACCACCTGGAAGGTCTGTAGCAGAAGCTCTAGCTCTCTCTGGCCTCTCTGAGCTTACTAAGGAAGAACTGAAGACTTAAGTAGGTTAGACTTGTAGTCTAAAAAGAGATTTCTTTTCATTTTGCTCACTGTGTGCCAAATCAGAAAAATCATAGGCCAGGTTCTTACCGTGTTTTAATAGGAACTGAGTGTGACAGCCCCCGGTCCTTTCTGATACCTTGAAGATCCATCTGCTCCCCACTCGGGAACCTTGCTGGGGAGGCACTCAGAGGAGAGCAGGGAGGTGGAGAAGCACAGCAGCAGCTTCCAGTCTCTGTGGCCATAGAATTCCTTGCCTGAGCTGCCTGCAGCCTGGGATGGGGTATGGTGGTGCTGCACTGATCATAATTGGTACAGCATACTTTGGTTGCTTATAATGTTGAACTTCATACATTTGTCATTGGAGGCAGAATGCACGGGCCAAATCTTGCTAGATTTGGCCTTTTTGTTGTGATTATAAAAGTGCAGATGGTCCTGGCTTAATGATAGTTAAACTTAGGATTTTTTTACTTTATCATGGGGCAGAAGCATCATCATACAACTGATCTGTTTATCACTTTCATACAGCTATTCAAAACATGAGATAATCAACACTTTACTATAAAATAGGCTTTGTAGTCGATGATTTTGCCCAACTGTAGGCTCTGACAGGCGTTCCAAGCATGTTTAAAGTAGGCTAGACTAAGCTACAGTGTTTTGGTGGGTGTATTAAATACATTTTCAACTTAGGATTGGTTTATTAGGGTGAGGAGCATCTTTATGAGCTACAGAAGAAGCTGGGCCTATACTCTTCTTGGGGGCACTTTAGGGACATCATCTAAGCCCTATGACATGACATTGGGTGCTCAATAAGGCCTTTATCCCTTTGACCTTTCAATGCTGATCTAGCCAGTGGACTGGTTTTCTTGTGTAGCTGTGAGACTATACAGCTTCATTTAAGGAGAGTCAGCTGATTCTGTATTTTCAGCATCGACTCAGTCCACATATGTGCCCCGGAAGTGTGAGGGTGTCTTGCACGAGCACACTTTGCAAGCAAACCCTAGCCCATGTTTTTTTTTTTTTGGTTTTTTTTTACAGTAGCCACATTTTTTCCTCATCCTTAATATCTCCTGTGAAGTTTCATCTAAAGCATGTTTTCCATTACCACCAGAGTGATCAGCAGCAAGTGCTAATCATCAGTCTCTAGCGATGCTTTGCTCACCACAAAGGGAACTGCTCCCACATTGTCTCTTCAGAGGACTACATATGTTAAAAAAAAAAGATCCCTTCTCCATAGGGAAATGAGGGAATAGACTGCACCAACCAGCGTCCTTCCTCTTGGAAACTTCTCAAAATATCTGGATATTCATATGTGGTGGTTAATCTTGATGTCAGCCTGCTTGGCTTGAGAGATCCCCAGGAGATTAATGAAGCACCTAGGGTGTTGGGTGAGTCATGGGCTCTGACCTTGGGGACTATATCTGGCCCCTACTTCCTTCCCCCGAAGCTCTTCCTGCTCTCTGCTTCCTGGCTGCCACACCTTGAGCAGCTTTCCACCCTCCGGACCTTCTGCCATGCCATTTCTGCCTCGGGGCCAGTCACCCATGCACTGATACCTCTGGAACTGTGAGCCAAAGTAAACCTCTCCTCCTTTCAGTTTCAGGTGTCAGGTATTTTGTCCCAGCAACAGAAAGGTGACCAACACATCATGCTTTGCAAGTGTCTAGTACCTTCCAAGGCCATCTGGGAATAATATATTGCAAAACCAATGTGTTACTACTACAGCTCTAATTTAGTTACCCAACAAGAACAGTAGGTACCAAATACCTACCTAGCTTGGGAGGATAATGCATACCTCACAGGGAGAAGCCTGAGATTCTGCACAGGAGCACGGAATGCTGTCTTGTGGCTGCAAGTTTTCACTTGAGTTTCATTTTCCATTTACCCTCAGAAACTTCTGAACGCTTAGCATTTGTGCATACACTGCCTCCTGGAGCAGTACTTCTGTTTCCCTTCAGAATGATCAGAGAGGGGCAGAGAGGGCCCAGCTGCAGCCCCTGACCAGCTCATTTTCCACTTGATTTCCTAAACGAGTCTGCTCCCTGATGCAACTTGTGCTCTGCCTAATCCTTTGTTGTTCTGCAGCCTGAAGTTTTTTAAGCCTGGCCAAGAAGCAGTGAAGTACCAGGGTCCTCGGGACTTCCAGACGCTGGAAAACTGGATGCTGCAGACGCTGAACGAGGAGCCAGCTGTGAGTGCCCCCTTCCCTCCCTCCCTGCCTACATTTTGAGGGAGTCCAGCTGGGCGGAGGCCAGATGAAATACATAAATCAAGGCGATTATTTTAAAGTGACTCTTTATTTTTTAGTATTCATTGATGTATAAGTAAAGGAAGTATCCAGCTGTGCACAGAAGTAGAGCAGCATCTGGTGGCTCACAGCCCCAGCAGTGGTCCCCACTCACCAAGCCCGTCTCCCCGGCCTCCTCGGGGTCATGCGCAGTGTTTCAGTTTGTGGTCTCACAGATGAGCCGTTTTTACTCTTCAGCATAGCCGTTCTGTCGCTCCCATGAAGACAATGAAGAACGATTCCTCAGCATCGGGGTTGGCTTGTGGCCACCTGTGGTTGGGGCCAGGCAATGCCAGAGTACCCTGTCCAGGCCAGCCTGGCACTTCTGCCCTATTCTCCCCAGGACCTTTGCCCATCACCCCCCCCCCCGCCCCGTACCCCACTATGCCTGCTCCCCTGGCTTTATCCAATGCAAAGGCCCCCAAGGCTTCACTGACAATATAATGTAGCACCATCCTAGGTGTTCCTGCTGTGTCTGCAGCTCCCTGTGTGAGGGGGATATCAGGAAATGGGGGGGCCCCTGTAAGAATATGGCTAGGAAAGACGTAGACTCCTCCGTCTGCCTAGCTGACGCTGAAGTCTTCATTTTATAAACCGGTGATCATAATCATCATCATTTTGTGGTGCTGGTGGTGGATGCTGGGAGCTCTGCTCCCTGAGGCTGGGCTGAACTTTGATGGCTCTGCTGTGGTGTCAGTAGGACTGGAAAAGGGCCAGCGTTCCCTGCTGCCCATGCTTGGTGAAATGGAAAGAGCACAGGAGTCCCTGGGTGTAATTCAGTGTCAGTGCCTAAGGCTGCTTTATTGTGTCGGGTAGGCGTCCTCGGGTCAGAAGGTAGTGTGTGGCCCCCACAATCCCAGCAGTTGCGTTACAGCCCTGCCGTCTGTTGGCATCTCCTCCAGGGTGTATGGTTCGTCGCCTCTGTCTGTTCTCTATAATAGATAGCAGAGCTGGTGGGAAACTCCGCACCACTATACCTCATGTTTAACACTAACCGCGAGGTGGAGTACTGTGGTGCGTGCTGAACAGCCATTGGCCACAGATTATCTAATTGTAGGACACAGGGAAAACCACAAGCCTCTCTGAGAGGAAATTTGCATTTGTCATGGCAGGAAAGCTGGGTGAGCAGTTCTAACTTTCATAGAGATTTAGCTTCACATTGCCTCCTTTGTGAAAATATTCTCTTTTGAAGGGGGCAGGTATTGGATGTAAGGGGAACAGCTTTAGAGTCAGTAGCCTCAAAAAAAAAAAAAAGGCTTTTAAAATGAACCTTGTACCAGAAACCCTGGCTTTATGATGGGTTTATGCAGCAGCCAGTGTGAGAACGGTGGGAAGAGTTCCTCTGGGAAGGACGCCGTCTCGTGGCTGGGTCCCCCTTGGGGACGTGGCAGCCTTGTGTTCGGGCGATGTGGCACCGACGTGTGAGGGTGCCTCCCAGCTGCTCAGCGAGGGAGAGGCCTGGCCATGAGGCATCTGCCCAGGGGCCGCAGCCACCCACGCTCCATGTTTTGGTCTCTAAGCAACAGGGATCTCAGGTAATTGCGGGAGATGATGATGGTGACAATGTGCCTTGCGATGGCAAAGCCGGAACGTGCAGGTGTATATAGGTGGAGTCACCCTTATCCCCATGCTTGGCTCAGAGGCTTCAGATTGTTTGGATTTTGGAATATTTGCAGACACATAATGTGATATCCTGAGGGTGAGGCCTACATCTGAATAAGACATTCACTCATTGTGGTGCTAACTTCCGGGCAAAGCCTGAAGGTGGCTTCTGTAGTGTCCTTAGGGTGCCTGTTCTTGGAGCTCACTCACCCTGTAACAGGTGCGGGGATTTTGCCGTCGTGCTGGGTCAGAAGGTTTCAGGCTTTGGAGCATTGGATCTTGGATTAGGGATGCTCAAGTTGCACTACAAACCAGAAATTCTTTAAAATTTGAATTTAATTTTTTAAGGGAAGACTTTTTTAAAAGATTTTCATCTGCATTTTTACCTAAGTAACTAAATATATACATTTTATATTCATACAGAATAAGTTTAGAATTTTCCCCTTAGGGTTATGGTAATACAGAAAGAAACTCAAACATAAGAAAATCTGTTTTTTACATTCCACCCCAGTTTTTATATTTGTATTTGCTTTTGTAAAGTTAAATACTCATGTAAGTGCTTTCCTTAGTGACTTTATACAGTCTGTAGTTTCAGTGTTGATTTTATTTTGTGTTACCATATGATGGATTTACAATTCTATGTTTCTTCTCTCTGTGGACATTTAATTCAGTCATCGGAAATGTTGTATGGAACGTTTATCTTTGTAAAGAATTTTCTTTTTTAGTACCAGGGATCAAACTCAGGTCCTTGCGCTTTGTAAAGAATTTTCTTTAAGCGAGGTTTTTTTAGAGTATATTCCCAGACCTAAAATTGCAAAGCCAAAAAAAGACCAGTTTCACGAGCGCTCCCAGACCACTTCCTGAGGAGGCAGCGGCCCCTGCTCTCCCCACTTCTGTCGCGCTGTGGCGTTCAGGCAGGTGGGGTTGCTCTGGTGCGTGTGAAAGAGCACTCAGTGCCACACAGGAACATTTCGCTACCAAGAGCCCTCTGCGTGTCTCGGGAAGGGTGACAAATGGTGTCTCCACTCACCTTCCTGGGACTCGCCGCCTGTTCACCGCCCCATCCTTCACCTGGTCCTGCTCTTTGTGGTACTTAGCACTTTGGAAGCCCGGACAAGCTAGGGGCAGAAAGGAGAACTTTACTTGCTTTGCAATTACAACTCTGCACGACTTTGGGCCGTCAGCACTTTTAACAACTTACCCAGGATGCTCTCTTTCATAGGAACATGAACTGTTAGGTAAGAACTGAGTTGTATACACCAGGTATCTACGGCAAAACAGGGATTCAGTGATCTTTTCTTCAGATTACTTTGGTTGGAAGCCAGAGATATTCCTGGCCTCAAAAACTGAGAAATTTAGAATCGCCTAGCAGTCTAGGAACTATTTGTGCACATTGGTGTCCCCTCAGGAATGGCTGTCCCCCTTAATCCGGCTTTCTGCTTTCTGTGGTTTCAGTTACCCAAGGTCAGAAATATGACCTGGAAAATTATAGAAATAAGCAATTTATGAGCTTTAAATAACTTTGTATTAGTTTGTTGTTATGATGGCTCTGTTTTATTATTTCTGTTAATCTCTGACTAGCCTAATTTATAAAATAGACCTTATCACAGTTGTACAGGGAAGTTGAGTAGTATGTGCACAGGTGGTGAGCAGCGCGGGGTCTGCAGAAGCAGGTTTTAAAAAGCCATCCTTGCCCTTTGTGTTTTCTGTCCCACACCTAGTGGTGTGCCTTGTATTCTTCCGGTGAAGCCTGCCCTGTGCTTTTCTGTCTGCTGCCTTCTCTTCTCTAGATTTGCCCCTCGTCACCTACTCTTCTCTTCAACAGTGGTTGTCTTCCCTCCCTGTGTGGTTTTCCTGCCACTGTGGGAATTAAGGAAAGCAGGCCCTCCTGCTCCCTGTGTCCGTCCTGCTTCCTTTGTGTCTGTAGGTCCTAACCCTCCTGCATCGGCCCATCGGGAAGCTTCCTGTGTAACCTGTGAAATCTCACAGCAAAGGACTGCGTTTGGGCTGGGACTGTCCTTAGCTTCTCTGTTTGGGAGTAGGGTGGGACAGCTGTCACTGGCTACCCTGGAGCTTTGCTCCCAGGCTGGCGAGGGCCTTGCTGGTGAAGCGCCTGACACAGGCGCTCCTGCCCCGGCCCCACTCAGCATGGCAGCTCCGCACAGGGTCAAGTGAGGCCAGCAGGTGGGGCGGCACCTCGGGAGGGTCAGTACCCCGTGTGTGCACAGACTGACTGCTGCTCTGTTTCTTCCTGTCAGACTCCACAGCCAGAGGCAGCACCACCCAGAGCCCCCGAGCCCAAGCAGGGCCTCTATGAGCTCTCGGCCAGCAACTTTGAGCTGCACGTCACACAGGGTAAGGTGGAGCGCCTGGTGAGCACGGGCGGGGCCCTGCTTCACGGAGCTGCGGCTCAGGGCGCAGCGCCCCTCTTCAGGCCTGTCAGGACTGCTCTCAGACTCAGCGTTCCTTTCGTCTCTGCCCTAAAGCATATCAGGCCCAGTGCCAAGCTGAGGCTTCAGGTTGGAAGGCCACTGCTCACAAACAGGAATCCGAGAAGTTTTCCTGTCCTAGCTGGGATAGGAAAGTGTTTATGTTGATACTGGTCATGCTTATTGACCTCGGGCACACACAAATAGTTCTGCCTGTTTAAACAGAAACCTAGATATTCTTCACACTTAAAATATCTTTCCATACCGCATCTCATAGTTTGGAAGTGGCCTCCTAAATGCTTGCTTGGCTGCATTCTCCGTGTGAACAACACTCAGGTCTCTGTTCACACATGGATGCGTTTCTGTGTTTAGAAAAGTTGGCCCAGCTGCGAGTGGCCAGAAAGCAAACCCAGCTTCCTTGCTGGCTCGCATTGTCCAGCGCTGCCATGGAGAGAAATCCTCCCGAAGCTGGGCAGAAAACAGTGTGAGAAAGGGCTCCGAATCGCATGCGGCCTTGTAACTATGCTGCTGGGAGTCGACCTCCTGTCCCCTCACTCAGTGTCTGAAATAACGTAGCAGGATGCTTCAGCCGTGCTTATTTAATACGCATCAGGCAGCCGTGGGATCTCGGCGTGCTCTCCTGTAGAAGATTCGCCTCGGGTTCGGGCTGACTTGAGCTCTGCGCAGGGCGCAGTACCCACCGGCCCAGTTACAGTTGGTGCCCCACAGGTGCAGCCCAGCCTACCCCCCCCCCCCGAGTCCATGCTGCTGCTTCCAGCAGCGTCCTGTAGAGGGACACGGACCTTCCGGCCCAAGCTGGTTTCCCGCTGGCACCCTGCTGGGGCCTCTGGAGACCCCGCGCCACCCTGCAGCAGGGCAGGTCGGTAGTGACCCGCTGTCCGCGCGCACTGGGGTTCAGCCTCGCAGATCAGGTGCCGGGTTTAGAAGCAGTGTTTCCCTGTTAGTCTCAGGGGCATCTCTGCAGCCAGCATGGCGTGGGGCCCTTCTGCCGGGAGCCAGGCCACATCCCACTTGCCCCTGACCGAAGCCTGCACTCAGATGTAGACCACAGTGTCCAGATAATGTTGTGAGGGTGTGATTTCTTCTTTTCACCTGTCCAAGAGGATGATGCTGTTTTTTAAACCTGTTGTGCAGCAGAACAGAACATACAGAAGGCAGGCGCAGGCTTGGTGGAGTGTACAGCTACCTTGGGACCAGTGCCCAGCCTGGGAAGCCGCACGCCCTGCCCACGTCCCAGTGCGTGCGTGCATCCTCCCCTCAGCCCAGGCAGCCTCCTGACTCCTGTGAGAGCTGCTTCTTGCCTTTGTGCCTCACGGGCGCACGCCCAAGCACAGAGTTTGGTCTGCTCACTTTCATATACAGCTGGTTGTGACTCACCACAGCCCGCTTGGATTTTTGACTATGTCATGCGGATATTCAGTGCCTTTTCGGCTCGTAGCAGGTTTAGCAGGACTTAGTGCCGGCCCAGGCACTGTTTCCACCTCTGAGGGCCTCTCAGCTGCCAGCCCCACAGCGTCTCTTTCTTTCCTGCCCTCTATTTGCAGAACACAGTTTGTTCCGAACTGTCTGGACTTTGCTGATTGGATTCCCACAGGGGTTTCTGCATTTCCCGTTTCTCTATTCCTGTCAGCCAGGGGTCCGATCTAGGGGTGTGGCCTCAGCTTGATGTTCTTTGGGGGCACAGGAAGACCTGGCTGCTCGTGGCAGTGTCCGATGTCTGTTTACCCTGGGCGTGGCCTTCATTCACAGCAGCCTCTCACTGCTGTCCAGTGCTGACTCCTGACTCCAGCGCGGGCAAGTCACCGTGGTGTATCCCTTAGTCAGTGTCACAGTTCACAGGAAGGACAGGGTGTACACCCCATTTTCCCCCTTTACTGCCAGTCCTCCATGCATGGGTGGTTCCCTACTCTCCTCCAGAGGTGGTACATGTGGTTTTGCTTTGAGCCGTGCTGAGGATTCTTGCACTTTGTACATGTGATAGAAAGTCACTGTGCGATTTTTGAGGGGTTCAGACCGAACTGAGGTTTGCCGAGCCAGAGAACAAAGGTCTGGTTCTTCATGCAGTTTGACCCCCAGGTGGGTCTAACCTAAGTTAAGTGCCTCTCTCCCCTCCCTCCTCTGCCTTGGGATCCTCTACAGGCGACCACTTTATCAAGTTCTTCGCTCCGTGGTGTGGTCATTGCAAAGCTCTGGCCCCGACCTGGGAGCAGCTGGCTCTGGGCCTTGAACATTCGGAAACTGTCAAGATTGGCAAGGTAAGTGAGAGCCATTATTAAACTGGAAATAGACTGCATCGGGCCGGATTAATTAGCAACATGGTCTATTATTCATTCCATGTGCAGAGTCACAAGCTTGATTCATTAATTCCATTTAGTGTGCCACTTGATAATTCATTTCACCTTCACAGATGGCAGCCCAGTGTCGAGTTTGCTGGCTTTTCCACAGCCCAGACAAATTATGGCCCTGGCTGCTTTGTTTATTTGGAAGAGATGGCCAATTCTGAATTGGCAGCCCGAGCCCTCCTGTGAGGTACAGGTGGATTGTGTAGACCACTCCCTGCGCGTCTGTGGGTCCCCCGGGGGCTCCCTGAGGCCCTCAGCTGTGCACTCACGCAAGCTCACAGAAGAGCCTCGCTCACAGTGAGCCTGGTTTGCCCTGCGGCCCGGGGACTGCCCCGTGACATGACGTGACGTGACGTGGAGGAGCCATGTCCCGTGCTGTCTGTGTACCCGGATTTTCTGAAGCTCTCCACTGTAGCTCCTGGGCCATCGGGCACTGTTCCTCTCATCACCCTCTGGCACCCCCCAGACACCCTGCATGGATTTCCCTTTTAAAAATTTCATTTTTCCTACTTGGCCGTGGGGCTCATCTACGTATAGAAGTAGCGCCGCAGGTTTGGGTATGACAGTTAAGAGGGTGATCTGCATAGGACAGGGCGATGGTCCAAAGCAGAATTTTGGGGTCTGATAGACCTGAGTGGCCAACCTTGGGTGAAACTTCTCTGTACCCCTCTCCCTTTGCAAAACAGACAAGATATGCTGAGTACGGTTGTGAAGTTGAAAATACCTTGGTGTGAAGCAAATGCTTAGTAAATGGTAATCATTGTGAAATAGCTTTCATTTCTGCCCGTTCCTTTCAGTCATGTGTTCTGATCGTGTGTTGTGATTGTGACTGTATTTCCTGAACATTCCCTGGAAGTGGTTATAGTCTTCTGTCTCGCCCCATTCCTTGTACCTTTACTCAGTTATTTCGTGAGCTTTTAGGGGAGGTCATTTGCACTTGGTGTCAGCCCAGGCCTGAGTGGCAGGCTGGCCCACAGCGACCCTCGGGCATGCTGGTCCCCTCCAGCGACCTTGGGTCGGGGCCCCTGTGCGTTCCCTTAACCCTCCCACTGCTCTTCCACTGCAGTCTTAGGGCTGAAAGTGTTGACCTTATTTTGTTGACACAGTGTAAAACAACTTAGTCTTGCTCAGCCCATTTTAGGGCCAACAGAAAATCAAAAGGAAAGAAGTGATTTAGAGCAAAATGTTTCCTGAGAATGTGGGGCAAAATTTTTGAAAGATTTAAATAAAGCTCGAAGAGCTGTGATCATTGGTAAACTAAATGTATAGAATTAAGAACAGAATAATCTCAGCTGGACATTTTTACAGTGTTTTTTGTGGTGCCATTGTTGGAATCCAGGACCCCCCCGCATGCTAAGCACATGCTCTGTCCCCACGCCACATTCCCGTCCCATCCCTGTAGATTTTGAGACTGCATAAGTGCGACATGAGAGCGAGTTTCCAAGCGGGCACTGTGACCCAGCAAAGGGTCCTGCTCATAGCAGATCGGCTGTAGCCCCTTCCGGGTGTCAGGGGAGGTTTGCTGATGTGAGCTGCTGCCCTGCTCAACTTCCAGCTCCTAAGAACTGGCATTTTCAACTGAATTAAAATAAATCTTGTTACCCTGTTCCTTAGCTCAGGTGTATTTTGGGATAGCTTCTAGGAAGTCTCTCCAAAAACTGCAACTTGCTGGCACAGCTGCTATGGAATGTGGAATTTTAAAAAGCCTTCTGTCTTTAAGTACAAGGCACCTGAAAGTCCCTTCAGCACAAGGCCATGAGGAAGCTGACCGGGAGCTTTACTGCGCTTTGTTTTCAGGTGGATTGTACGCAGCACTATGGACTCTGCTCAGAACACCAGGTCCGAGGCTACCCCACCCTGCTCTGGTTCCGAGATGGCAAGAAGGTGCGTCTTCAGTTCTTGCAGCCACAGAGGGCAGAGCTCCTGAGTGTGTGATGGGCGTTGCATTCCAGAGGACACTGTCAATGGCTTTGGGGCCCTGGCTTGGAGAAACGCATACCACGGAACAGACCTCTTGTTCTCTAATTGATAAGATCTGGGTAGTTGAGAAAAAGGACTACTTGTTCTGCTGTTTTGAAACATTCCGGTGGCTCAGATTATTGTGACTCAGCGGGCTACCCAGGCTTGAGGTCCCTGCCCTGGTCACTAACAGGCCTTGCAGAGCCTGGAGTGGGGACAATGCCTGGCTCAGTCCCTCCTCTGCCAGGGCCTGGTGGGCAGGCAGCCTCTGGGTCCCATCAGCTCGATGGCACACTGGCCGCCTCCAGTCCAGACTCCACAGGGCAGGAGCTGCACCTTCTCCCCCGAGCGCTAAGACAGGTTTATGATCTCTCCTTGGCCAATTAGGTGGGGTGGGAGCCATCCCCCAGTATGACAAGCCACTTCCAAGGACCTGGTGGGGGGTCAGGGAGGCTACGGTCAGAGCACTGTGACAGGAGCCAACTCAGCAGCGTCCCCATGGGCCATGTCTCCGACAGGTGGATCAGTACAAGGGAAAGCGGGACCTGGAGTCACTGAGAGACTACGTGGTGTCACAGCTGCAAGGTCCAGATCTGGAGGCAGGAGCCCCCGAGACTGTGGAACCCTCAGAGGCCCCAGTGCTGGCCGCGGAGCCCATGGGGCACAAGGTGAGTGCCCATTGCTTGGGTCAGGATGGGCGGGGGGGGGCCTTCTCAAACAGCGGCAGTGGCCCCAACACAGACCTGTTTGTTCATCTTTGATGCGCTCCATAGGAGCTTGTAGATTCGATAGAAGTGAGATGGATCCTGAGAGTAGCTGATGTTAGAAAGTCTCTCGAGAGCCTTCCTGTCCCATGCTGTGTGAGCAGGGTGTTTGCTGAGAAGTCTTGGCTGCTGCCCCTGGGCCCATTTCTTTTCACTTCCGGAAGTTGCCTAGGCCTCAGAGAGATCTGCAGCAGGGAGGGGTGTGCGGCGCTGAGAGGATATGGCCGCCCTGATGTGCCAAGGTGTGGTCTTCATTCACTGAGGTTGCGGCAGGGTTTAGATGTCTTTGTTCTGTGCCCCTTGAGCGTCTTTTAGGTTTCAGGCACCATCCTAGGCCAGGGCCTGGGTCTGTGGGGGCAAAGGGGACAACTCACAGGAGCCCGAGTCACGGGGCCTTGGTGAGCGAGTATGCAGGGTGCTCACCCTGGGATGCAGGACTCGGGAGCTGCCAGGGGGAGGCACAGAGGCCAGATGTGACCGTGTGAACTAGCTGTGGGTTTAGGGTGCACGCAGGCCGAGGGGTGCCATGTGGGGAGCCACAGCTGCAGAGCGGTGACTCGGTCGGCCGGCTGAGGCTCGTGAGCTACATCCTGAGTCCACTGGGAGCCCCTGGAAGTTTGGAGCAGATGTGAATGTAGAAGGATGAGCCGCCACTGCAGGTGTAGAAGAGACAAGGAGCTGGATGGACCTGAAAGACAGGGAGCCCCCAAACTGAGGATGTGACAGCGGCCGCAGAGGAGAGCGTGAAGTCCGGCTGTGGCACCCACAGCTCCCAGGAGGAGCAGGAAGGCGGAGTCCGGCACTGTTCAGACCCCGCTCAGATCCATTCGAGGCCGGGGGACGTGCAGCCCGGGCACAGGGAAGGACCAGAGCAGGAGGGGCAGATGTGTGCTTGGAGGAGCAGCAAGGTGATGACCAGCGAGGACTGCTGCTCCCCACGTTTCCAGGGCAGAGTTCAGCTGGCCCTCTGAGCCCAAAGTGTAACCAGCCACAGAAACTGTCTGCACACACGCAGCCTTTTCTTGTCATTCCCTGAAGAAGTTCGGGTGTAGCATTGACAGTGTACTAGGTGTTACAAGTCAGCTGGCGATGATTTAGTGTCCTGCTGAGTGTTCCTATATTTGGTCAAATACTGTGCCACCTTCCATCTAAGGGACCCGAGCATCCGTGGGGTTTGGGATACTTGGTGTGTGGGGGGCTCCTCTGGACACCTCCACTTCTGCTGCTGCTTCAGTGCCCCCATTACTTGCTATGCTCTTACCAGGGACAGTGGGGTCCTCAGGTCCCTCCACACACATGAGAGAACGTGACTCCCCAGAACTGTCCCTCTCCAGGAACCCCTGCTTGTTTGTGATTAGAAAAACCACAGAGCTACCTGCCCCCTTGGATGGGCTGTTATGGGTTAGGGGTGGCCTGGGCATTAGTGCAGATCTGAGGGTGTGGTGGAAACAAACGATTGATGTGTATTTGTCGTGACTTTGTCTATTAAGAGGAACATGTGTGCCACGGAGCTATAAAGACCATCCCAAATTGACCATAATTACACGCTATGGAGGCCTTCACCACGGAACTGTTTACAAGAAGTTTCCACCACTGAGTGGGCCTTGCAGTGAGCGTCGAGGTGTTTCTAGACATAAGGACGGTAGTGTTCTGAGATGGCCCTGCCTGGCCTCAGACTCCCTGTCGCACGGGGCCACATGGTAAACAGCCACCCTCTGGAAACACAGACGGAACCCTGCAAAGAACTGTCAGCCTGGGATTGTGTCAGAGCTGACCGCATGGTGGCTTTCCCCGGAAACTCTCTAGCCAGAGCTTGGATGAGTGTTTTGCACAATTACTTTGCACATAAAATGGAAAGCGGCTTGTTCTATGTAAAACACGTACCACTGCCTGTGCTGTCCTAACTAGGCTCGTTCTGTTGCCCAGAGAAGGTGAATGCTCACAGCTGCCTGGCGGGGAGAGGAAAGTGGTCAGTGTGGAAAGCAGCCCGGGGCAGGCAGGTCAGGCGCATGCTGCCCCTGGGCCTCTGGGGCTGACAGGAGCAGGCAGGGCTGGGTGTCTTCGCGTTTTTGGCCTGTGCACTGACTGTCCTGCCCCTTGGGCTGGGCCATCATCTCTGCTGTGTGTGGCTCGGGAGCTTGCAGAACAGCACTTTTTAAAGACTGAGACATTTGAGCTGTGGCTTGCTTCTGTCCTGCAGAGCACTGTGTTGGCGCTCACTGAAGAGAACTTCGACAACACCATTGCAGAAGGAATAACCTTTGTCAAGTTCTATGCCCCGTGGTAAGTGGTTACTTCAGTAGAAGCTACATTGTTCCAGTGCGCTTAAGTCCCAGCACATTTTCCAGCTCACAACCAACCTCACAGACTTACGTCAGCAGGTGCCACGCTCGCTCACTCAGCAGATGAGGAAATGCTGGCATCAGAGCCCTGTATTCAGACAGGGTCCCGTTCCATGGCACTGGGAATTATTTAGAGAATGAGAGTAATTTAAAGCTCCATCTACTTTGGAGGAAACAGAAATGGGGTGGATTATGATGTCCTTACAAAACTTAAGTTTTATGGCATCTGGGTACTTTTCCAAATAGATTTTCATTAAGTAATAAACATGATGTAGCTCAGCTCCTGGGTTCCTCTGGAATAATGTTACAGAGAAACCCAGTAGAACTCGGCTTTCTGTTAGATGCTGAATATGTGACCCAGTTACCTGACCCTTCCTGCCACTTAGTCCTTGGGAACAAGGACATGGAGTGAGCTCACTTGAGACCGTCGATCTGAGGAGGTGGCAAGCTGGCAGGTTCTGAGGCTTGCTGTGAACTACAAGCAGTGATCAGAAGTTACGGTGAATGTCCACACTTTGAAGAAAGATGCATTGCCACTGACCCCCGTTAGAATATCCCTCCTGACTTCAAACACACTACCTGCCATTCTTTCCACTTTCAGAAGCAGTTCTGGAAGTTGTCCTTTGTGAGTGGTTTTATGAGAGGTGATCAAAAATGCAGTGAATGCTGCTGCCAGGTTCCATTCAGAGGAAAGGCAGGCTTGTATGTCCTCATCCACCTTGTGCACCGGATCCGGCACTGCCATTTCTGGCTCTTACCCAAGCTCAAAATGACAGTGAAAGGTCAACATTTTGAACTGATTCAGGACATTGAGGCAGTTACAACAGTGCGGCTAAAGACACTCACGAAAGACGACTTCAGAACTGCTTTGGAAAGAGCGAGAGCAATGAGATAAAGGAGATTTTTGGCAGTGTGACTTTAATCAGGTTTTAAACACAGCATAGTCTTCCATCCCTCCTCATATAAACATTATGTCCTTTGAACCCCTTGACTGTCCGTGTCCTCAGCTGTGAAATGGAAACTGCTTTGTCATCACAAGGACAAGTAAGACTGAAATTCTTCACCTAAAGAGACACAAGCAAGGTCCACATCACTTTTGCTTGTGTGCTTGTTTGACCCCAGGTCCTCATGAGAAACCACAAAGGCAGGGGTGAAGAGCCAGTGAGCAGAGCTCTCGGGAGCTGTGTAGACTGAGTGAAGAAAGATGATGCCCTTGCATAGAAGGGGAGAAGCCCATGTAATATAGGAGAGGGCCAGAAAGAGATGAGACTAAAGCCAAGGGGTCAAGAGAAGGCTGGAACCAGACTTTCACGGAAGCATCAAGAAAACGAAGTTCTGAAATTTTAAGATGCTAAGCAATCAACCCTCAAATGTTCTCAGTAATCAAGTGATTTTTTAAAAATTGTGTGGCCATCTACCAGGCTGTCCAACAGTGTACTTTGGATGGCTTTGAATTCCTTGTTTGGGATGGGGGAGGAGGAGTTAGTGTGCATCCTGTGGGGAAGTTTGATGTTTTATGCATTCCTGGGTGGCTGTTGACCGTCTCACCGAAGAAGCGGGCTTGGCAGTGAGTGCTCTCACCACAGCCATCATGCTCTGTCCCCAGGTGCGGTCACTGTAAGAATCTGGCTCCTACCTGGGAGGAACTCTCTAAGAAGGAATTCCCTGGTTTGGCAGAGGTCAAGATTGCTGAGGTCGACTGCACAGCGGAGCGGGATGTATGCAGCAAGTACTCGGTGGGTAGCCTTGATGGCAGCAGGCCGGGGACCTGTGCATGGCAGGGTCCCCGGGGGACTGGGGCTGGGTGTCCTGGACCCAGCAGAGAGAACGCATGCTGCCCTCAGCTCACAACAGCACTGTTCGGGTCCTTTTGAGTTTTGTTTTGAGAAGCAGAAGATCCTCTCAAGGCCAAGGCGTTCCTTCTTTTCCTGCTCTGGGTCATCTCAATGCGGGCTGCGGGCAATAGGAACGGGGTGCCTGCTCCACACCATTCCTGCTAACTGGTGCTAACTGCAGCCTCTGTCATGATACCCAGGGGCTCGGGCTCCGCAGAAGTCTGCATTGGAGGACAGTGGCCAAAGGAAAGGCAGATAGAACTTGAACTTGCTGGTGAAAGGCAGCACCAGCCAGCCCTGTGCTCGGTTGTGTTGCTCTTGTCTTCAGCCTGAGCTGTGGGCACAGTCTCAGGGCCCAGGGAGCTATGGTTTATATTTTCCCGTTTGTGTTTGCTGCCATGGTCCTGGGGATCTACGCCCAGGGATCGTGCACTCAAGGCTAGTGCTCTTCCACGGAGCCCTTTCCTCTGGTGACGGTACCTCCCATGTACCTTTTTTTTTTTTTTTTTTTAAGCTTTGGAGTAATCAGATTGGGATGTAACGCAGATGTCATGTTTTTGTCCCTTGACATCATCAGGGGAGAAAGGCATGGTCCACAGTGCAGGCTTCCAGGCCCCGGGTCCAAATCTAGTTTGGGTAAAGTCACTGTGATACTAATCTTCAGTGAAACTGTTGATCCGGAAATGAACCCCTCACCCTAAGGCTCTGCTGTCCAAACTGGTCCTTTTATCATCCAATTACTTGTTTAGAAATGAGCCCTGGGATTTTGCAGTCCCACCTGGAGGAGTTTATCTGGTTTTCAGAAGCAGTCTATGTGTGGTTCAGAGCCCTGGTTGCCAGCCTTTTCTGTTTGCTTTTAAAGGTCCGAGGCTATCCCACGTTGCTGCTCTTCCGAGGTGGTAAAAAAGTCAGCGAGCACAGCGGCGGTAGAGACCTAGAGTCTTTACACCACTTCGTTCTGCGCCAGGTGAAAGACGAACTGTAGAGACCCTGCTGGAGACGCTGTCTGGCAGCCCAGGTAGTCGGCCAGACGTCTGAGTTTCCGTGGTGGTAACACAGAGCTGAATGTACTGAATTGTGGTGTCTTCTAGGTGTGTGTGTTTAAACCAACACACGCTGCGGATTCTTAAGTTTCCTAAGTCAATGCATAACTCTTGGTCACTGTGCAAACTGAATATTTTCAGGGGTGATCCATCCCCTCTAACTTCCCTTGATGAAATTAAATAGTTTCCTTTGAGACTAAAACGGAGTTGAGGGAAATCAAACTGCTGGACTGTTTTTGGCTCCCAAGTGATTCTAGCAAAAGCACCATCCAAAAGCCTAGTATTCTTTTTAAACTGCCCTGGAGTCTTGGAAGGGCGGCCCTGTGGCACCATTGATGTCTCTCTGATCTGAAGGTCATTATCAACTATTAATAATAGGGTTGGTCTGGAGCTTGGAACAGATCTCAAAACAAAAACCCAAGCCCCTGGAAGATTCCCTCATGGGCCCCGCTGGATCTTCTGTTCATTCTCTCAGCGAGAGAGACCAGCCATAATGAAGGCAGTGGCACTTGTCAGGCCCCCGCCGTGCGTATGGGCACTTGTCAAGTCCGCTGTTGTGCAAAGGATCCTGCTGTGTTGCTCACAGGGTGAGGGATTGCACTAGCTCCTAGTGTGAGCATGCAGCCGAGTCTGTGTGCAATGAAGGCCCTGACGTCTTCCCTAGAAAGGTGGCTGGTCCTGACCGTCCATCAGCTCTTGAGATTCCAGTTACATTTGCTGCCTAGGGCAGTGGGACCAGACAGGCCTTCTAGGCCTGGTATCCAGGGACCTCCAGCCCTACTCTGGGCTCTGCTTCTGCTCTGCAGTAGTCCTTTTAGCAGCTTGCTCTATGTTGTCTGCCTTCCGCGAGGTCGACTTACAATGTATGGACAGTGGCACTCATTGGGCCTCAAGACCGAAGACTGAAGTCAGCAGGGATGTGCAGATATTGATGCTGGCCTCCTAAGTCGTGCCATCCTGGTCATTAAAGATTTTTACTGTCCCTTGGACATAAGCAACTGTAGTGATAAGACACGGAGCTGTGTTTGTTAGCATCAGGTTCCTTTTTGTGATAACCATTTGGTGGCCAGTCCCCTTCCCTGCCTCCCGGGGACACTGGGCACCGTGCAGCTGGTGGGAGAAAGCTCAGAAACAGACCACGCCTGCGGTCTGGCGCAGGAGCTAACAGAGCAGCGTCTCGGCCAGCCTCTGCCTTAAAGGACATCTTTATTAGTCACGCGTGGCTCACAGATGTGCAGGAAAAGAACCCAACTTTCTCGAGAAGGCCAGTGTCCCAAGTGGCTTCAGCTTCGAATCATGAGTCTTGTATTCGGATCAAGGTGGTACGATTTGTTTACACTATACTTTCTAAATAAACTCTTTTTTTTTAAAAAAAAAAAAAAAGGTCTGGTCTTGTTACAGCAAAACAGGAAACAAACAATAAATTAGTTTCTATTTACAAAAAAAGCTGTAAGTACAAACAGTTGTAGATTATAAATGCATTATTTAATCAGTTTAGTATGAAATTGGTTTCCCAGTACATGATTGTGAAAAAGACATTTTAAAAATATGCTAAGATTTAATCTGAATCTTATTTTTCTAAGGAGAACATTGTGATTTCGGTTCATTCATAAACAGCACGCTCCTCTGCAGGAACCCACTGCTGGGACAGGTTGATTTCCCTCAGGAGCCCTCACCCTGCAGCGCCTGACGCTGTATGGGGCCAGAGAACCGCGCTAAGGGATAGATAAGACACTGGAGCCAGTGCTCCGAGGGCCCGGGCAAAGCCCATGCGCACAGGATGGGTGTGGCCTTGCTTGCAGAGGTGACTCGGTTAAAATGAGAGCCACTGCAAAGACTCTGCAGCCGGTACAGCCTCAGAATCAGTTGCTCTGCTTTCAGTTGTAGCAAAAAATGGGGGGGGGGGACAGAGGTGTGAAACTGGGATGATTTGTTTTGCCTGAAATCAGTACACTTGGCCCTAGTGACACTAGCGCAGACACGGAGCAAACATGAGACAGAGGCACCTTTGGGAGCCCTGCGAGTCCACGCTACCGATCTGATCAGAATTTGCCCCCACCTCTCAACTCTACTTTGACAGATCCTACTGAGGCAGCCGGTGCTGCTTCCAAGAATACTTACACTCCTCCAAGAATATTTTTCGTAGTAACAATACAGCTTGATATAAAGCTAAGACTAATTTGAGGGGCAGGAGGGGGCCTCAAAGTTGTGTTTCTGCTGTTCCCAGGTCTCTCACTCCAAACATTCCAATTCCATTCCCTACAGACCAGCATCTACTCACACATTTACGAAGTGAGCAGGCTATTAGCGAGGTCCTTTGGACATCTTCCATGGGCAGCTCATAAGGCACCAGCATGAGATGCTTCCAAGTCTCCTCCCACTTCCACTGCATGGCTATTTTATTGTTCTAGTTTTTAAGGCAGGTGTAATCCGGGACTCCAGGGTAGAACGAGTGCCCCAGCAGCTGGTTTTGAGTTAATGGCATCCACAAGCTCTCACAACCATATTTCTGTATTTTTTCAAGATGACATTGGAGTTGTCATCAAAGTAAAGAACGGAGATGGCATTTAGTTTAGTCGGTGCACAGCATGGTTTGGGGACGTACTCAGGATTCATAAGGTGAACCTGCGCCAGAAACAAAGTGTACAATTAGAAATGATGCCACCTATCATGGGCTTCATCCCCCCTAGTGAAATCGGAGGACTCACCAGGGTCTGCACGATGGCGTGGTTGGTGGCGTTCATGTGTGCATTGAGCGGGAAGGAGCATTCTCCGTCACAGTAATTGGCAGCGTAGCCCTTGGGTGCAATGATCCAGTCCTTGATTTCAGAGCAAAAGGAAGCAACACAAGATGAACACACTCGTTCCCACACCATCTGTGCTCAGAACCCCATGTGAAAGTGGGATACCATGTTGGACAGTTAGACACGGGGAGCATTTGGCATTTGTCCACATCCACATGGCCGTGCCAAAAGCCAGGGCATGAAGCCTGGGATGGCACAGGCGGCTGTCTTCATGGGCAGATAGATGCTCCTGGACTTCCTGTGGGGACACATCCCACAGAAGCCGTCCTCTGTCAGAACGCACTTAGTATAAGTAACCCCCAGGACATCTAGCCGAGCAGCACAGCACGCTGTGGTGAGCTTTCCCTTCATAGCCCAGCGCTGGGAGAGAGGACTGGACCACTATTACCAGCCCAGAAAGATTACCATTCGGAATTCAATGCCACACCATCATAAAGTTGAAAAATCCTGTCAAGCCACTTTAAGTCAGATTGTCTGTAACTGGACCCACAGACCCTCTTGAGCCACTGGTGCTCCTGTCAGAGCAGTTACCACTACACACACAAGTGCGCTCGCCACCTGTAATTAGCTTTCTTTTCTTATGAACTATTGGTGGCTGGCTCTCAGCTATGAGGCAAAGCCTTTGTGCTCTTTTGAATAGTTTGGATGAGGCAATTTGTAGCTAGTGAAGAAGTTAACCATTAGATTATTTTTTCCAACCCTGTTTCAAAACAAAAATTGTTCAAATGCCCAAATAAATATATGCTGTGTGGGCTTTGGAAGAACAAGGTCATTGCACTGGGCAGTGTGGGCACTGACTCTGAGGGATCGCAGAGCTTGGCAACCCCAGAAAGGCGTCTCGCTCCTGAGTGTGAGGCCTCCCGGGACTTCCACAGGCCCTGAAGCTCTGGCCCTGAACGCCGGCTGTCACCCCCTCCAGGTAAGGACAAGCTGCTGAAAGGGCACCTTGGCCTTGTCCCGAGCACTCACCTGCCACCCCAGGTCTTGGAAGCTCACATAAAGCTCATGCTTCCTGCAGGCTGTTTTTAGTTCACTGCTGTTGTAATCTGTCGGAGATGAAAAGATGTACACATTAACTCATCCACTGCTTCATTTAAAAACTGGCCTGGAGTGTCTGCTGCATGCCAGGTGCTGTCATGGGCTCCGTGGAGCTGTGAAAAAGACCTGTTCACACAGTAGCTCCTGTGGGACCCCTGCTTTCGTGAATGCTTTCTACTCTTGTCCATTCGGGGCCAGTCCCCAGCACACTCCAGACTTGAGTGAGCATCTTTAAGCAAGTAGATCTGTGTTGCCCACTCTGCTGCGTGTAAAGCCAGCAGAGGAGCGTGCCGAGGTGTCTGTCAGATTCGGAAGATAACACATCGTGGTCAACAGGTGGCTGTGCCAGGCAGGGTTCACGGTCCTGCTGAGCCAGGAGAGCAGCCCCCCGGAAGGGAGTGCCATGGAGTGGGACCCAACCAGGAGGGCTGGGAATGGGGCAGACAGGGACCCTGTGTGGGCACCGGGGTATCTCGCTTTGTGCTCCAGCCTCACTGCCAGGAATGAGACCTTTCACTGCGCCAGAGCAATGACACTGAAGACACTTCTACCCAAGAATGAGCTGCAGATTCTGTACCTGCGCTGTGCAGCTCAGGAGCCACTTGCCTGGCTTAACCTAATCCCTGGTGGGAGGCCTGGGGGTGTCATCATCTAAACCCTTCAGGGCAGATCGGTGACAGGCCTTCCAGCACCACAGAAGGTGGAATGCAGTGGCCCAGGGCCATAGGCAATGAATGCCGCTGGGGCTCAGAGAAGGGACAGAGAGTACTTCTGTTGGAATTAATTGGAGGATATGGAAGGAAGAGATGAAGCTGAAACCATGAATGAGCCTCGGTCAACCACAATGATTTGGACTTTCTACCAGAGGTGCAAAGTGAATCGCTAAAGGATTCTGAGCCAGGAGGGACTTACTTGGAGCTGTGATTCTAAAGGACTCATTAATCTTGTAGTTGTGTTTGAATTATGTCTGAAGGGGCCAGAGAGAGTCAGAGGAAGACTGGAGACAGGTTCTTCCTCTGACACAGACACCAACAATACAGAGCCCAGGCTGTGCACATGTGACCTCTGCCCCTGTCAGCCACATGAGCCGGGAGTCACCTACTTGTCCAATGCCTGTTTGAGCTGGATTTTCATACTTGTACTCCCATGCATCTGGCCTTGAATCAGAAACAAGAGCTTGTAGATTTTATGCTTTTGTAAGGAAAAGAGAGAAACAGAACCAACTCAGCCCGGTGCCCCATCCTGGAAAGAGACATACCACCTCTGAGGTGGCTGACAAATTCCAAATGTATTCATTCTCCTCACCTGTCTCACCTCAGGGAACTACCTGAAGATGCACCCAGAAAAGCAAAGGCAGAGCCATGCTGAAGGGAAATGCTCACCATGCGAGTCAACGAGGGCTCTTTGTAAGACTCAACCACCCTCATGTGATGTGACGAGATGAAAACCTCCTACTGAATGCAACAAAAAAGAATCAGCCACACGAAATCTTCTCAAGAGGAGAGTGCAGGAAAGGGGAGACACAGGACCCCAGGGGTGCACGGGAGGGTAGTCTCTGGACAGGCTAATTAGGAAGAATATCCAAAACAATGGAAAGACAAGAGGGCTAGAAACCTTAAAGCAAGAACACTGTGGAAAAAGAACAAGGCAGTTAAGAAAGAACAGGCAGATGTGCATAAGTACCAAACAGAACTTAGTAAAAACTGTAATCATTGAAAACAAAAGTGAAATGGATGAGTTAAACATCGGGCTAGACATAATTGAAGAGAGAAAGAACTAGACAACACATTCAAAGAAACCCCCTTGCGCCTAGGAGAGTGTCAAGTGACCAGGAAACATTACTGTCTGTAAAGAGATAAGGAAAGCACCCACGTTTTAAATAGGAATTTTAAAAGACAGTAATAGGAGAGAAGCAATAATTACAAATAGCTGAGACAAAATAGCTAAGACAAAATAGCTGCGAATTTTCTGGAAGAGAAGAAAGACAAGGATCTTCAAATGAAAAGGCACAAGGAGTCCTAAGCAGAACTCCTAAGTAAATCCCTATGTATGTCAAACACAGATTCTCAAAAATTACCCAGAGATCAAGAGAAAGCTATTTACAAGGGACACAGAGCAGACTGAGGGCAAAATTAACAAAAATATATATTTGAAAATTAACTGATAGCATAAAGTGATACCGTCAATGCAGAATTTTATATCTAGCTATGGACAGTGCACATATGGTTTCGGTTACCTTTCAGGAACATGGCTCGTTTGGGGGGCATTCCCACGGAGGAGGGACTCGGGGCCCCATTTCCCATGACAGTCTCCACCCTTGTCCCCCAGCAGCTGGAGCATGGGCCCCTGCCTGCATTCAAGCCGGTCAGAGCCTGCAGCCTGTAGTGTGGACCTCGAGGGGCTGAGCCAAGGTGAAACCCAGAAGGGCCCCTGACGGCCCCTGTCCGGGATGACGCCCCAGGGTGGTGTCCAAAGAACATCGCCTCTGCGACTCGACCTGGGCTGGGCTTTGGCTCTGAGTTTGTCTCTCCAGCCCTTTTGTTGACTGGCTGAGGTCCCTGATGACCTTACATTGTTTTTTTTGTTATATCTTTTTTTTTTTTTTGGTATCAGGAATCAAACTTGGGTCCTTGCACTTGCGAGGCAGGTGGCAGAACCACTGAGCTACATCCCCGGCCCACTTATATTGTTTTTTATTTATTTATTTTAAAAAATGTATTTATTTATTTTGGTACTGGGGGTTGAACTCGGGACCTTGCGCTTTCGAGGCAGGCGGTGGAACCACTGAGCTAAATCCCTAGCTCTTTATTACATTGTTTTCGAAGTCAGTCTGTGACTACTGCATGTCACCAAGAGCCCTGTGAGGTTTAATTCTGTGCACTGACTAGGCTGGATTAAGGGATGCCCCGCTTTGGGGTAAAACAGTATCTCTGGGTATGTCTGCTGTGACGGTGTAATGGTCCAGGTAAAGAAGGTCCACAATAGGAGAGGAGTATCAGCCAACCCACCAAGGGTCCAGACAGCAGAAACCGTCGGAGGAAAGGCAATTTCTCCCTCCTCTTGAGCTGGGTCATCGTGTTCTGCTCTGAGACATCAAAGCCCCTGGTTCTCCAGGCTTTGGATTCCGGGACTTACGCCATAGCCCTCCTTGGTTCTCAGGGTTGTGGCCCTAGGCTGGGACTGACACCATCAGCTCAGTGGACTGGCATGGAGGCGGGCAGACACCACTCTGCAGATGGCAGATCCTGGACTTGGCCTCCATAACCCTGGAGACATCTCCCTTCTCCCTCCAACCTTTTGTCCTTTCTTGGGGATCTCTGACTAATGCAAGTCCTGAGTAGCTGAATTCTTACTCCGTGATCAGGAGGACGGGCAGGCACAGCATAGGAACAGGCTGGCCGGTTTGGCTCTCTGTTGCGGTATCTCCTAAGTAGATACTGAAAGGAACCTGGACAGTGAGGCTGGCGCTGTCTAGGGGAGGACATTCCCACTGAGGGGACAGTGAACAGCCCCTGTCACGTATTCCAGGGACCATCTGGTGGCGGCTGCAGGCACACAGCTAGATGACCCTTCCCACCATGATAAGCGTGGCCACAGGCCTGAACTCTGCCCGAAGATGTGGGGAGAAGCGAGGTGGGCTGCTTCCAGGACAAGCCCTCCTGATTCTCCTCCAGCCCTCCACTGGCTCTCCTTTCCTGCGAGCTGAGAGCAAGAAGTCTGTCTCCTAACAGTTCCACGGCCGTGGTTCCCTTGTACTCTTGAGGGTGTCCCTTGGAGGTGATCCTAAAGCCATCTCATCTGGAACGTCCTTGTGCAACCTCATCAGCTTGTGTTCAACCAAACTAAGCTTCCTTCGAAATGCCCTCTCTGCTGGGGACCAAAATTTCCCGGAACTCAGTCTCAGGATCACTGTCGATAGAAAAAGCAAGGACACTTACAAACTTTCCTTCTGAAGTCAGGCAGGTGGAGCAGTGAAATTATCGAGAACGTATTTGGAAATAGAACCACACATATATGGTCCACTGAGTTTTGAAAGATTATTTAACATTAGCATTTTATAGAATATAAACTCAATTCAAGAGCCGAAGAAGAGACAGTGTTTTCATCAAATGGCACTAGAACACCTGGTATCCATACATAAAAAATTAACATCAACCCTTTATTTCCATACATGAAAATAACTTGAAGGGATCTATGAACCTAAATATGAGAGCCTAAAAGTATAAAACTTTAAGAAGAAATTTAATGAGGGGAGAAGTGCTCCTTCTTTCTTCTGCTTTAATTGTTTGATTTATCAGTTAAAATGTATATGGGCCTGCTGTTGTCATATGGGTAGGTTTTCAAGCTAGGAATATACTTTAACAGGTGCTATCTAAATTTTATATTTCCTCCAGTGTTAGCTTCATTAATTTGTCTTCCAAGGTACTTCTTAGAAGTTGTCAAATTTATTTCAGAAAAGATTTTTGTAATATGCTTTCTATATCCTTTTAAATTCTGTAAAATCTGTGGTAATGTCTCCTAGATCTTGATATTGTAATTTAAAAAATGTGTAATTGATACTGTGTAATAGGAAGTAAAGGTCTAAAGGAGCAGGGGAAGTAGGAGGGGTAGGGGAAAGGAAAAAAGGGAAAAGAAAAAATATGAGAAAAGGAAAAAAATAGAAACAAAGTCTTTGCAAATAGGGAGGGTGGAGGGGGTGAAGGGAGGGCAGGGGAAGGGGAAAAAAATAAGAACCAAGACACATCATGTAACTGTATTTTATACCTGAAATGTACCAGTAAACTTAATGGAGGGAAAAAAAAAAAAAGAACGTATTTGGTGTTGGTCCTCAGATCTTGGCAGAGAGCTTAGAAAACTACCTGATGGAATTTCCTGAGTGATAGGAGTGTCTCTGTCAGTCTAATGAGGCCTCGAGACAGCTGAAGGACAGGGCTGGACACCAGAGGAGCCAGGCACAAGACTGGAGGATAGGCCCTCAGGCCAGGCTCACCTGGGTGCAAAGGGTAGGGTCATCACTGGAGATGAAGTCAGTCCTTGGCCAGTGATGCAATCAACTGTGCACAGCAGGGAAACCCCACTTGCTGTGGTTCCTAGGCTAGGAGCTTAATATGGTGTCACAGTGCTGAGACTGATGGAGCCTTGGAGGCAAAGCCTAGTGGGAGGTACTTAGACACAAGGGCACACCCTTAGCCAGGGTCAGTGTTCCTCTCCTAGGAGTGCCCTAGGTCTCTCTGCACTGGATTAGCAGCCCTGAAAGTGGGCTGTTATATAAAGCAAGGTGTCCTCCAGCTTGATCCCTCGCGTATGCACTGCTGCTGTGTTTGGACTCATTCTGGCCATGTGAAACCATCTGCCATGTTAGGACACAGCATGAGGTCCTGGTCAGATGTGGCCCGCTGAGCTTGGACTTTTCACCCAAATCCATGAGCCGAAATAAGCTGGTTTTCTTATGAAGTGCCCAGGATCAGATCTTCCATCATAGCAACACAAACTGGTTGGTGACCAGTTCTGAGGATGGTAACCCCAGGGGGGCACCCACTCTGCATCTCTGTCGTTAGCTTCTTTCATGCTGCTTCGTTCGACCCTTCCTGGAAAGCTGTAGCCTTTAGAATAAAGCTGTAGTTAGACCACAGAGCTTTCTTGGGCTCTATAAACTGGTCAGCAAACCATCCAACATGGAGGAGGGAACATGGGAACCCAAATATGTAGGCAAATCGGTCAGAAATCTGGGTGGTCCGGGGAGTCTCGCTGGGGTCTTTGGCCTTTAACCTGTGGGGTCCACACTAACTCCAGGGGGCTCGTGACAGAATTGAACTAAACTGTAGGTGGCCCGGTTGGTGTTAGGGAATTATTGTTGGAACATGGACAAGGAGCACCTCCCCACATGTTGACTTCCGGTTTCTTTTCCCGCTCAGGGGAACCAAGGCGACACTGTTGAAGAACTTCACTTCCAACTTCCTAACAGTGCTGCTTTCTGTGAACCTGCTGTTGATCTGGCTCCCTTGATGCGCAACAAAGAGGACTTTCTCAGAAAGAACAGCTATTTCTTTCAGTGCTAGGTCCTGGCATTCTTGTTATTAAGTAAGGATTGGGGCCAGAGAGAGAAAAAGGCAGGAATTCAACCCTCCTGTTTTTCTTCCTACAGATAGTCTCAGGCCATGTCTCAGTTCTCACACGATTCCGTGGTGAGTGCTGGTGAAGATGTCTCCATGCCGGCAAAGGCCGATGCTCCCCAGATACTTGTTTCTCTTGTCTCTGCTCTGCACAGGTTGGTACCCTGGGCTCTACATGGAATTACACTGACCTGTGTTGTTGTTTTGATGGGTTGACAGACTGCCAGAAACCTTCTCCTCATCCCCACTGGCCTTGATATCTGTTTAGATGAGGAATCCGAAGGTGGCCAGTAAAATATGCAGCTACAATTTAACAACATCAACAACATAGCCATTTCAGTGGGGGAAGGACAGGTAGCACGCGGATCAGGGCGGGGACACAGCTGGAGAGGATGAATGAGAAGCCACAGCAGTCCGAGGCTAGTGACGGGGCCCCCGAGGGCAGCTGTCCAGTGTCGGGCTCATGGGGGCCCTGCGCCCAAACCATGGGAATCCCCAGAGCTGCTCTGAAGTGCAGCCTGGCTTTCCATCACGCAGGCAAGTCTCGATTCCGGAGTGGGCGGGGGCGGGGCTCGTCTGGCAGGCGAGGCCCGCGCTCCTCTGGGGCAACCAGCCCAAGCAGGGCTCTGCAGAGATGGGTGTGGCGAACAGAACAAAACACAATCCCCCGAGAGATCAGGTAATGAAGCCAGAGAACCCTAAAAAACCCCGGACAAACTTCTGTAATCAGAAGAAGGTAAATCGCTGGTCCACTTTAACCAGAACAGAAACTTTCCTTCGCCCGGGCCTTTGAGCTTCTTCCAGTCTCTCAGAAGGGTGGAACTGTCTTTGGCAGCACCGCTTCCCACCCCAGGGAAACAAACCTGCAGCGCGCTTGGTATTAAAACGCCCAGGCCTCCCAGCTTCTCCAGGCGAACATTCCAGGCACACGCACGCCGCTTCACCCCTCCCTGCAGGTTGGCGACGTTACAGAAAGCTTCAGAAGCCCCCTCCCGGATGGGGACGAACTTCAAAGACCGGCGACACCCAAGATCCACTGCATTAGAGTCCACTTACACCAGAGCATGTGGAGTCGGTCCTCCCATGCCTGGCTTCTGCGTGGCGCCACAAAGACAGGACCCACGCTTTCTCGGCTAGAAGGTTCTCCCTGCACATAGGCACTGAGGGCAGAGTGGAGGAGCGGACACTTCAGGACCGGCGAGCAGGGGCCGAGGGCAGCGGGGGAGGCGGCACATCGGGGGGTTGCCACTGTCTGGTGGGAGGAATGAGTGCCAGAGTGGCAGGGCACGGCAGGGTCGGTATAAAAAATCACAATGCGCTATGTATATGTCATGTGATGTATACTACATACTACACACAATGGATAAGAAATTGTATATTAGAATGTGTCATACATAATATATGATGTGTTTACAGTGGACCCTGACTTACAAACTCAATTCGTTCCCAAGGGCTGGTTGTAACTCAAGTTAGTCAATTGCCTTCAAAGTCTCTCCTGTATAATCTTAGGCCACACTTTGTAATAGACAGATCCCAGTGTCCTTAGAGAGACTTTGGCCTGGGATTTCTCATTAACCCCACACAGGAAAGGATGCGGCCATGTTCCTTCCAGAACCCTTTAAGGGTTAAGTCTGTATCTGAGACCATCTGGAAGCACAGGCAGCCAGCATTCGGGTCGTAACTCAAGAGTTTGGTCATAAGTTAAAACTAAAATACTGGTCATAACCCAAATTGATTGTATGTCAGGCTGGTTGTAGCTCGAGGGTCCACTGTAATACACACACATGCACACACAGATACTCCTCATTTAATGATTTACCTGTTTAAAGATCATTTGGACTGATGACCAGCCACTCAGACTTATCACCCATCTTTCTTCTTTGTGCAGTTCTCACATCTTGCTTATGAAGCCTCAATGTCTTTTTTTGTGGAGTACACCTTATTTATATAGTTCTGTACTTTTTGCTGATTATACTGTACAGGGCTGTAGTTTATGTTCTGTTATACATCACAGTACTGCATGTAAGACTTAGGGAAATAAGAGCAAAGTCATCAAGTTGGAGTTTCCTTTGACCATTTCTTTGTTCTGAATATTGTAATGTACATACTATGCACAATTCCTCACTTAACAGCCAACTCATTTAACGATCTAGTTTCAGGAATGGAACTTGGTCATTAAATGAGGAATGTCTGTAATATATAATATGTATAACATATTATATATGTATAATATCTATTATGTACACATATATCATGTATACATATTATATATATATAACATACTATATAGATCTCACAATAATTAAAGAGGAATTTGAATGCACTCACCATAAAGAAATGATAAAAGTTGAAAGTGACGGATATGCTAATTATCCTGAATGAATCACTACCCTATGTATACATGAATCAGAACATCACATTTCACCTCATAAATATGTACAAATGTGTGTCAACCAAATTGAATACACATATGACCCAAGGCAGACCTGACTGTTTTCCCATTCTGCTTTGCATTGTAAATGTTCCCACAGGCCTTATCCCACAGGCCAGGTCCCAGGCTGATGGTGCTATTGAGGATGATGGGAACATCAGAAGGTGAGGCCTAGTGCGGGGGAGCGAGGTCACTGTGGTCATGCCCCTGAAGGGGACCCGGGGACCCAGGCCCCTTCCTTCTCCTCTTCTTGCTTCCTGGCCATCACAGGCCAGCAGCCTCCTCTGCCATACACCCTTGCCGCCATGATGTGCTGCCCCACCTTGAGCCCAAAGCAATGGAACCAGCAACCATGGACTGAAACCTTGGAAACCATGACTCAAAACTAACCTTTCCTCCTTCTAAGTTGTTTTTCTCTTTTCTTTTCTGCTTTTTTTTTGGTACCGGAGATCGAACTCGGGACCTTATGCTTGCGAGGTAGCCGATGGAACCACTGAGCTAAATCCCCGGCTCTAAGTTGTTTTTTTCTAACATGCCCTACAGGCAGATCCTTCAGCAAGACCCTCCCCCTAGTATTAGGCAGCACAACTCATAATAGCTAAATTCTGCCCGTCAACAGATGGATGAAGAAGAAGTAGTATTCGCCCACAACAGAGGACTACTGTGCCATAAAGAAGGATAAATGAGTCATTTGTAGGAAAACGGATGTATCTTGAGGCCATAATGTTATGTGAAATAAATCAGACACACAAACTAAAATACTGCATAGTTTGTCTTATATGAGAAACCCAAAATATAAATAAATAGCAAAATAAAAGTCAGTACAAAACAGAGAGAGAGGTCTTTTGTAAAGGCGAAGGACACCAAGAGGTGGAGAGGGGGAGGGAGAGAAGAGGAAGTGACGTATCACAGCAGACTGAAGGAGAGATGCTTCCATGCAGCAGTGGGGACTGGGTGTCCCGACCCTGCAGGGCGCAGCTGGCTGGACCGTGTCACCTGAGGCAGCACCCACACCAAGCACACAATGGCTCTACCTTGAATTGTGGGGCTCACACCCCACCCTCTGAGGGAGATGCATGGGTTAAGTCATCCAGCCATCTTCATATGGGTACACATAGCCACGGGCAAAGGGTCCAATAGTGGGAGAGCTTAGACCACCCCACACAGCGAAAGCCTACGGATCCGCAGGCTTCGCTGTCACCTGAGGGCAGAAGAATCTCACAGTGAGGCGCCTGGACCTACAGAGAAGGCAGCATCGCAGGGAGAGCCAGGGACACGGAAGCACCTGGTCACACGCTAAGGCCCAGCCCAAGTCCCCAGGGCCCAGGCTGCCCACCCGCTTACTTGGGCCACCGTGGGCTGACCCTGCTCAGCAGGTGACACAGCCAGGAAAATAACCAGCAGTGGAAGAGCTTGGGACAGAGGGACATGTGTCACACTGAAATCCTCAGCTTTCTGAGCTCAGGCTACACGCGCTTCCAAAGGGAAGCCTGTTTGTTTTCCAGAGGGGACAATGGACTACTTTCATGTCCCTTCTCTCCTAGAATGGCAACGGCAAGGACAAAACACTGGCTGTTAAAGTGGCACCTCTGTCTCTATTCCCCTGGCCACTCTTTCGGGGCCCTTATCAGGCCGCCTTATCCAAAACAAGTCTCTGGCTCCCCTCACCTGGCACAATCAATATCACCATTGAGGGACACACAGGAGGCTCCTTGTGTCACAAACACCAGGCGAGGCCAGGGGACCATATTGAGATTTCCATTTCTGCTATCAACAGGTTGGAGGTCAACTTGCTTTCCAGAGTCTAGATTCTGTTTATAACCCAGAGGATTATCACTCATGGCCACATTTTTATTGTTCATTTTTATCGTTGTTCCAAGGTTTCAAAGTCTCACAGGACTGCATTTAACTGGGGTGGGACTTTGGTCTCTTCTCAGCTTTTGTCTTCAGTATAAAATAATACGAAACCAACTGTCTTAAAGTAGACAAAGCCTCCCCTTAAGACTGGGCTGTCCTGTGCTCTAAGTGCCTTCTGTTCATTTACCACTTCCTAGCTGGACCAGCCTCCTGGACCCACACCCACCCGAGGTTGATCACTGCCGGTGAATTATTTAGGCATCGTGCAGCACTGGTTTACATCTGGCTGGGTATTCCTTATCAAAGATGTTTGGGGCCAGAAGTGTTTCAGAGTTTGGAACATATGCATACCCTTTACCAGGGTGAGTGTCACTGATGAAAAAATTCAAAAGTTAAAACTTTTTGAGGGCTGACAGAATGCTCAAAAAAGTTTCAGATTTTGGAGCATTTTGGACTTTGGATTTTCAGATTAGAGATGCTTGCCCTGTGTTGCCTTCTCCCATTGCTAGCCATTTGCACATTCACAAGTGGAGGACTAGGGAGGATGTGGAAAGGCGCTTTCTAGGCCGTCTCACTCATTGTTCTCACGAGATTTAGTGGTGAAAGAGTGTCAAGGCTGATAAAAATAGGGTTTAAAGGGATTCTAACTGTTCAATCACCAACCCTACACCTGCCCTTCATATCTGTGGAGAACCGAGACTTGACTTCATTTAGGATGTTCTGAACAAGCCTCTATTTCTTAACCAAGATATCTGCAAACCAAGCTACAAGCCCTAACATTTTAATGTAAGATCAAAATGACAAAGTAAAATTCCCCACTCCTGTGAAGAGCCAATGACTGTAATTGTGCAGTCCTAAAACATGTCTATTCTTCCCTGGCTGTTCACCGCAGATCGCTGACCCACTCAGCTTTGGCACCCCCAACCCAGGGGACGAGTACTGGGGACACCCTAAAAATGAGACCCCCCAGTTCAGTCTGTGGATTGCAGTTCCTTAAAATCTGTAGCAAAAGACCGCAGTCATAATAAAGTGCTCAAAGAGATGAATTCTGTAACAGATGAATTCTGGTTACCTTTGTCATGCTGGAAGCATGCACCACTGTCCCAACTGGCAAGTTCCAGGGATAGGAGATCAGAATTATCAACAAGAAGGTCCCCCATGCACCTCACCGTCCTAAAGCCACATTTTCCCCACCATTCTTAAGGATACACATTTGGATGGGTGGGAAAGACATGGAGGAAGAACTTATTCCAAGAAATGCTCACAGGCAGCACTGGAGCAATGCCAGACTCATGCCCAAGGACACAGAGGGTCTTATGGGGATCCTGGTTCACAGACAGCTGGCAGAGCTGGGTGGTGACAGCACAAATGAGAATAAGAGACAACTCTGATTTTACATGAACTGTTAAAAGTCACAGACAACATTCCAACTCTCATCTGACAAAATGAAGACCAATTCTAAGTTACTATGTCAGCAGCAGAAAACCTCTGACTCACTAGTTGATTTGAAATAGCATTAATTACCCCTTCCTTCTTAGAGATTTCTTGGAAAGATGCCAGAAAAGTAGTTGGATCACGGTCTAGAATCACCAAAGGGAATTATCCTTCAAGGCCATTATTCGTAGAGCTCAACATGGATTCACCAAATAACATTGCAGTCCCCAGAGGACACAATACAATAAGTCCTAGACTTAATGAACATTTGAGTTGTGAACTTTCACAGATACAAATGGACCTCACATTACTAACATTCGTAGATGTGAAGGAATCGCAGAAGTGGCTCACTTGTCTGTCAGACACTGTCACAGTTGTGCAGCTATGTGCTTGCTGTACAATGTGATAGTGCACAGCAGTACAGTGCTCAGTTAGAGCCCGGCATGCCTGGAAGCAAGAGGAAAAGCAATGGTGATGTGGAGAGACTGCTAGGAAGCACAAAGCAATGACCATGAAACAAAAGTGAAAATAACTGAGAGACTGGACCGAGAAGAAAAGATGCTAGATGTAACATGAATCATTCAACCATTGGCATGATTCTAAAGAACAAGGACAAGATCATGGAACATGTGAAGTTGGCTATATCAATGAAGTCAATGATAATATCCAAAAATCTTGGTAAAATGATAGAGGACGTGGGGAAACTTCTCAGTGTGTGGATGCAGGATTGGTATCAGCACCGAGTCCCGCTCAGCTTAATGCTAATTCAAGAAAAAGCTAAAAGCCTGTTTGAAACTTGAAGAAAAAAATGGGGTGAACAGGGTGCGTCTTTTCCTGTCAGCCATGGATGGTTTAACGGATTCAAGGCTAGAGCAAACTGCCACAACGTAAAGGTAAGTGGTGAGGCTATGAGTGCAGAGACCATAGCTGCCCAAGAATTTCCAGCAACACTTAGGCAAATTACTGATGAAGGCATTTATTTACCCCAACAGGTTATGAACAGTGATGGAACAGGACTGTACCGGAAGAGGACGCCAGAATGAAGCTACATCAGTAAAGAGGAAAAGTCGATGCCAGGCTTCAGAGCAACAAAGGACAGACTTACTCTGTTGTTTGGTGGCAATACTTCCAGTGATACAAACTGAAGCCTGTCTTAGTTTACCATCCAGAGAGCCCAGAAACACAGCCAAAGACCCTCTACCTATTGTGGGAAGAGTAACTCCAAACCTGGCTTACACAGGTCATTTTCCAGGACTGGTGTTTCCACCACTTTATCCCAGGGATAGAGAAATACTGTTTGGAGAAAGCTATCCCACGCAACATTCTTCTGCTGCTTGACAGTGCATCAAGTCACCCCCAATTCATGGATGACTTTCATCCCAACATCAAAGTCGTGCGTCTGCCTCCAAATACTACCACGCTCGCCCATCCAATCTCTGCACCAAGGAAGTACTGCAATTTTCATCAAATGTTATTTATGATACTTTTCGTCAGGCAGTGAAGGCAACTGATAAAACAGGATCAACCTTACAACAATTTTGGAAGGACTGCAACATCCACACAGCCATAGAAAACATCAACTTTGCTTAACATGAGGTCTTGGCTATTACCATGAATGGGACTTGGAAGAACCTTTGCCACAGTTTGTTCATGAAGTTCATGGACCTGAGAAGATGGTAAGGAGTCCAAAGAGGTCGTCAACCACTTAGTGACCCTTAGCAAGAAGCGGGAGCTGGATCTGCAAGAGTACAATGTCACTGAACTCCTGGCTGTTAGTAATGAAGAGCTGATGGACGTGGAGCCCAGCGAAAAGACAGGGAGAGCTCAGAGAAAGGCAGAACCAAAGAACCAAAGAGATTCACATCACAGGAAATGGCAAAAGATTTTCTTTTTTGGAAGAGGCACTGTTAGATTTTGAGGCACAGGATCCCAATGTGGAATGATACACAAAGGTTGCAACAGCCATTCAGAATGTCATCCAGCGTAAGGTCACCTAGGGTCAGGTGGGAGCGAAATTTCACCTTTCCCTCCATCTCCTATTGCTTATGATCCTTCAGCCCCACCTACCTTCCCTCCTCCAGTGAGAAACTCTCTCCTTGTCCATTCACTCTGCGCAATCCCATGCCAGCTGTTGAACTGTACTATACCACCGTTTTAAGGTAACTGTAAAAGTAAAAAGTTTATTTACAGTATTTTTGTGTGTGTTTGGTTTTTTATACTGCATTGTATATTTGTCTCAAAGGCATATAAGAATCACTCTGTCAGACTTATAAACCAATCTGACTTCCGGAATGGAACTCATTCATAAGTCAGGGACTTACTCCGAGAGAGAGACCATAAAAGAGGGAGAAGGGCAGCATGTAAAAGAGATGCCTAAAGTAGAGTTAAAGAACCCAAGGGCAGGTGTCACAAATGCAGGGGATGGTTAGACCCCAAGGCTGAAAAAGAATCGCCAGTCATTGGAAGCCCTGGGTAGAGGGGTACACGGCGTGGCCAGGTCTGCACCTGTTAGACATGCAAAACCCATGATGCTGTGTAGAGGCAGAGCACACACACACAGGAGAAGAGTGGCCCAGCCACACTGCTCAAACCCACTGGCTAGGGCACAAGTTTGCAAAGTCCAGCTTGAAAGTCAACTACAAACGTTGGTGTAGACCTTGGGTGGCAGGAGGTGGCAGATGGGCTCCTGGCTCCTCCCTTGTAGTGGACTAGTTGGGTCTCGGGCGTCCACAGCTCAGGTCCCAAAGCAGCCACTGAGTTCCTTGCCATGCTTTGCCCTGATGACAGGCAACTTGATAAATGACGTGAAGTTCTTTACCCAGAGGCAAGATGATCCCTGGTGGGCTTCTTCTGAAAGTGGCTGCTTTGGTGAAGAGCTATCAATTCCCTGGGAGCACACTGTGGAAGAGTGGGGACAGCAGAGGCAAAGTAATCTTTCCCTTCACCTTCTGAGAGGTTTACAAGGGGGAAGCCAGCTGGAGTCACACCAGGGATGGCGTTTTTCCGTATCACTGCATCGGCCTGCTTCTCAGAGGCCCAGCAACCTGTGGCGCCCTGGCCCTGGTAAGAGAGGTTAAGACCATACACCCATTTCTCTAGGTAGCCAACTTTCTGGAAACCCCTTCTTGGAGAGAAATTTCTCCTTCTGCATATCTGCTCCCCTTTACAGAAGAACAAAGAGCCAAGCACATGAATTAGTACCTTGGGGCAAATGTGAGCAACTTCTCTGCACTGGCCGGGTCTTAGAAGACAGAGAGAAGGGAGCAGCCTTGATTACTATACTTCCTGGGGACTTGCAAATATGTGGGGACACAGGGGTTTGGTATAAACTCTTTTGGCCGAGGATTGCTGAAAGGAGCAAAGGAAATCAGGAAGCCCTGGCTTGGAGGTAGGGCGTGGGGAGAGCAGAATGAAACAGAGACATTTGCATCTTATTATAAATTAGATCAACTTTAATGTCCATATTTAATTTTGACTCATCAAATTGAAAAAAAAAACAGTTGAAAAAGACTTGGAAAATAATAATCGGTGACATTGCTAAAACCCAAATCAGCGACACCATGTTTTCTCAATTATAAAAAGTTGGTGTGCATACATATTGGGCTGGTGGGGTGGGTGTTGAATTAATCAAGTGAGATTTTAATTTTAAAAAGCAATCAGCATTTCAAGAGATGCCTCCCTGTCTGAGGTCCCAGAGCCAACTGACCACAGGTCATGAATGACTTCAAGCCCACCACTGGGAGACGCCGTCGCTGTGCCCCAGGGGAACCGCAGATTATTAGCTCCGTTCCGCAAGCTGCCTCCAAGTGAATAAAAGAAACCAGGCACTTCTCTGCCTTCCTCTTTTTAAAGCCCCAGCCCTGACTGTTTGTAGTGGTAAACACGGGAACACCCATGCTGTGCAAGGTTTCTGAGAAACACCAGGAAGACCAGAAACACAAGGTCGCATCACACTGGGTGGTGGATCTCGAGTTCCATATTCAAGTTACCGGAGAAAAAGACAGCTCCTAACATCAGAACCTAAGATTTAGGACATCCTTCCTCCCAAAGAAAAGCCAGGCACTTTGGAGAGTTCCATTAACTCCTTCTGGGCCAAGAAAGTGACATTTATAAAAGGCCACCTGGAAAAATAAATGCATCTTCCAGCAGTATTTTACTTCCGGCTCACACACATGCTCAGCACCTACTTCTTACAATTGGACGTAACAAGTCTTTGAGTGTTATTTTGAGGCAGATCGAGTGAGTTTCATTTAATTCCAACCAGGCTTCAAGGCACTTGTCATTCCTACTTTACCAAGGAGAAAACTGAATCCAAAAAGATTAGGTTCCTCGAAAGTCAAAGGGTAGCAATAAGGTGCACGAGTTCTCTGATTGCAAATCGTCCCAAAACTTCCGCTTGCTTCTTGATCCCCAGGCCACTGAAATGGTCAAAGGAAACCCAGGACCAGCAAGCACTGGCTGGGGAGACAGAACTGCAGGGCTCTGAATTCAGTTCTACCCAGTGGCTCCATGGATGGGGGTCAGGAGGGAAGATCTGCTCCCCTCTGTGCTGCCGCCACAGTGGTGCCCCGCCCTCTCCTGAAGGGCGGGCAGGAAAGACAGGGTCCCAGACACAGGCAGGAGGGGCCTCGTACTCTCTCGCCCTGTGGATGAGCTGGTTCCAAGTGTAAGGAGGCTGACCCATCTCTGCCCTAAAGGCACACACACAATGTGGCCAGGCCAGCCGGAGCCCTTCCTGGGCAGCAGGGAGCCACGGGTAGAGTGCAGGATGCAGGCCCGGCCCCTGCTTTCTGCCAGAACCGCAATGAGAGGGGGCTCTCCATCTGCGGCCGAAATTGCCAAGGGTGGCAAGACCCTGGAACTGTGGGACACCCCCCCGCCACCACACAGACTCTTTCTGAGAAGGCCACCAACAAGGGAAAATAGAAAAGAAGAGAGAGAGAGTCCTAGTATCATCTGAGCCCATGGGTCCAACCAGGCCAAAAGCCAGAACGTTTGAACTTCCCAGTTCAGTAAAATCAATTTTCCAGGCCTGCTGGTGTTGACTTTCTATCACTCCCAGCCAAGAGCACTGATAAACACAAGTCCACCCTACACAAACACACAAGGCTTGTGTGCACCCATTGAGCCGCCCAATCTGAAAACCCAAAACCTGAAAAGCCCCTAAATTTGAAACCTTTTGAGTGTTAACATAATGCCACAAGTAGAAAAATCTCACCCCTGACCTCGCATTTCTGGTCACCGTCAAGACACAGGTGTCTACAAGTGCTGTGTAAACGACCTTCAGGCTGGGTCCAAGGCGCCCGTGAAACCTGAGTGAGCTTGCGTTTAGGGTTGGCTCCTGCCCCAAGATGCCTTGTTATTTATGTGCAAATATTCCAGAGTCTGAAAAAATAAAACATCTGAAACACTTCTGGCCCCCAACACTTCAGAAATGGATGCTCAACCTCACACCGCAGCCCCCAGGGTTAAATAATGCAACGGGAAATAAAGGTTGAAGCATTTGGATGATTTAGATGGGAACAGAAAAGGAACTGGGCAAATCTAACCAAACAGATGCTCATCTGGATACAGAGCGGTCAGGCTGCCTGCAGCCGGGGTCTTTGGCTAGCAGGAGTTCTACTTAGATGCTCTGTGACTGTAACATTCCACCACCGAGCAGGGACACCTCGGGCCACCGCACTGCTGAGCAGAAGCGGCGACCTCTGAAGCCAGGGGCCGGAGCTGGGTTCTCACCAAGGCCACGGGGCTGCGCTCACACCTACCGGAAGCGCTGGAGACCCGGGACACGTCCTGGGCCTGGGTGGAACGATTGCGACTCTGCTGGCGGCGCCGGCCCGGGGCTGACCTGGCAGTGCGCACGTGGACCTCGCTCACCTTGAAGAAGGCCACCATGAAGGGCTGCTTGTCGTAGGGGCCGTCTCTGCCCACCAGGCCCGCGGCATGGGGGTTGATGTGGAGCCCTTGAGTGCAAACCAGAACACGGAATCTTAGTCGCGCAGCTACACCGTGTGACGACCCTTCCTGGGAGGCCCCGTGCGGGAGGGCCAGAACCAAGAGGGCCTTCAGAGGACTGGGTCAGGACACGGTGCGGGTCTGATTCCCCCACGCTCCCTCTTTAATTCTGCTCTTAATTCCCCCCAATCCGAGAGTGGACTGCAAGTGGGGACCCTGAGCTTTGCGGCTGCAGGAGGAGAGGGCTCCACAGGGGTCCCCTCGGCGGCTCTGGACCTCCTTCCCCTCCACACCCCCTGCCTCTGCCCCCTCTGGTACTCGGGCCGAGCTGGTCTCCGAGTCCCTGCCAGAATGGTTTTGCTTTCCAATGGCAGCCACAAGGGACAGTAAATGAGGTCACCCTGGAGCCCAGGCCTGCACAACTGCAGGCGGGGTGGTGAACCGAAGCACCCCGGACAGCTTCCTGTGGCATTCGCGCCCCACTCACCGTCCCGCGTCACCACGCTCAGCTGGAGCCCCATGTTGTGCTGCGGGGTCACCAACCACAGGTTGCTAGTGGCCGTGATGTCAAATTCCAGCCAGCCTTCTTCCGAGGCCCACACGGCGCGGGTGTCCAACAAGAACAGGTCGGAGTCTCTGAAAGAGAAAACGTGGCACCGTGGGGCCCCATCTGTCTGCCTGGCGTCGGAATGAAAGGTGCCAAGTCGGCACATGCCACCCTGTGCCACCCGCAGGGGCAAGACACCGCCTGTGACGGGCCCTGTGGGGACATCAGCGTCTCCGGCACAGGGGCTCCTGCAACCTCCCCCAAGCCTCGCCGCCGCTGCTCCTACCAAATCCTTTCTGACATCAGGGCAAATGACAAATCGGTATCGTTTCGCCTGTTTAATATTTACTCATTTCTCTACTGCATTACTTTATCTCTTTTTAATGCAGTTGTTAATCGCTTACTCCGTGGCTGGCGAATCCTAAAGAGGAAAGTAGGAGCAGGATTAAGATTAAAATCAGGATCCAAGGAGCATTTACAAAATTGTTTCTTGCTTAAAAATCATTTTTGAGGGAGGCCGGGGATTTAGCTCAGTGGTTCCACCACTTGCTTCTCAAGCGCAAGGTCCTGAGTTCGATCCCTGGTACCAAAAAAAAAAAAAAAAAAAATTGAAATTCGGACCTGAAAATCATCACATTAGTGCCAGTGAAGTAAGGAGAGACAAGAAGCCATGTGACATCCTGTTCCTCTAATGGAGCTCGTCAAATGATCCAGGGTGAGTGACAAGACTTTTTCATGCAGATTGTATAATGAGGGGAGTATGTTCAGTCTTTTGTGTTTGTTTATAGGGTCTCACTATGTAGCCCAGGCTGGCCTCCAACTTGCAGCAATCCTCCTGCCTCAGCCTCCTGGTGCTGGGATTACAGGTGTGCACTACCACACCTGGCAGTTCAGTTATCCTTACAGCTCATTCTAGCACAACTGTGAGCCACTGTTAGGGGCCTCTGAGCACTTTCTTTCCACTGAGCATCAAAGAGAGTCCATCATCTCTCTCTCCCTGCCTCCTCCTCTCTCCTTCTCTCTGGAGATAATGGTCTTGCTATGTTGCCCAGGCCGGCTCTAAACTCCTGGCCTCAAATAATCTTCCTGCCTCAGCCTCCAAAGGAGCTAGGACCATAGACATGTGCCCTCACACAGAATATTTTTATATTTTCACTTTCTGACCAACATAACCCCAAGGCTTGTGGAAAGATGGCACGTGGGTTTCTTTCTGTTCCCTCACTTGTCATCAGAGGTTACCTTCCAGTGTTTCAGAACCAGTCTGAACCTGAATTCACACCCCCAGGCCAGGCCGCTACACTAGAATGAAGTGGCTGGGGATTCTCACCACAAACACGGCTATAGTTTGGCCACAAGAACTGACAATCCTTGCATGCTTGAAGTATCTTGCTGCAATATCTTACAGGGATAAAAATATCATTAGCATTAAATACAGGCTGAGCATCCCTCACTTGAAAATTTAGAACCCAAGATGCTCCAAAATCTAAAACGCTGTGAGTCCCATTACAATGCCAAATGTGGACAATGCTGCACCCAGCCTCATGGGACAGGATGCAGTCCAAACTGCTTAAAAATCCCTCCCTGCCTTCACTGCACTCTTGCTTGGTGGCTCCTCTGTAAGGTAAGGATGGGCTGACTAGGGCTGGCATTTTCTACTTCTAGTTTTCAAGGCTGATTATTTCCCAGCTAGGTCTGATTTTGAGGGAAACGCGGTGACGTGACATTACCTCCATTTTGCAGTTGAAGAAACTGAGGCTCAGATGTGCAGCCAGGATCACAAGCTCACAAAGGAGCGAACTTAGGGAAAGAACAGGTGAAGGGACTTAGTTTTGCGTCCTAAAGGTTCCCACAGCGACACACCCCCTTTTGAGAGTACCAAAGGCAGCCTATGACGAATGAACGAAATTCATTTCTAATGTGTGAATTATTTTTACGAGGCCAGTGGAACATCCAAGTGAAAATTTTTAGATTTCTTCCATGGGGACAGGGCATTTGTCCTGCTCGCACAGCTACTTTGTGTTTGAAGGGAACTCTATTGTCATCTTTCCCGAAAATAAACAGTAGGCACAGCTAAGAGCAGTTTACTCAGCTGCTTGGCAGAGCCTGCACGGGCCACACTTGGGGCTGTCCTCTTTAAAGCTCTCCTGATGTGAACATGTCTTAGCCCCTGCGGACAAACTGCCTGCCGTGCCTGGAGCAACAACCGAGCCGGGAGATGAGGGGTCCATGGAAAATAGCAAGAGGAGACTGCGGGCCAAGGCTTTGAAGTTCAGATGCAGACAGACGTAAATTCTGTTCTGGGAGGTCAAAGAAGACCCGACTCCAAAAATAACACAAACACTATGAAGGGTGCAATGGGAAAAGTAGCCTTGGTCCCGAAGGAAGCCCAGGACACATTGGTGTCAGAGGGGCAGAATGTGGCTGGCATTGTCTAGGATCCAGACCTGGAGATGACTGCAGTGGGGAGGCTGCTGCAGAGGGTCAGTTATTCACAGAGCTTCAAAGAGGCAACGTGCATCTAATTTGTAAGCACTTGTAATAAGGGAGCATAGAACTATGGTCCAAGTCTGAGTGTGGCATAGCTGGTAGGAAGAGACTGGAACAAGGTTTTATTTTCTTTCCTTTTAAAGAGTGGGTTTGACAATAATGGAAGCAGGAGCTGATTACAGGAGAAAGTAAGGGATGAAAGAGAAAACCACGGTCCAAAAAAGGATGAAAGAAGAGAATGTGGGAAGAGAGGAGAGGACCCTAAATGAGACAAGGAGAATAAGAATCAAAAGCGAAACTTACAACAGAGCCAAAAGCCAGTCGGTGAGGGTTAAGCATCGTTGGGTGGAAACAGAGCCTCTGTCCTAGCTGTGGTACCGAGCTACGGCGAGGCTCCCAAGACCTCTGCTGTTTCCGTACCACTCTTCTAACCGGACAACCAGAGTCACGCCAGGCTCAACGTTATGAGACCCACTGAACATGCGTGGTCCAACACCAAGCCTTGAGGATTGAAGGTCTCCGTGGTTCAGGGTAGTGAGTGGCCGTGAACTTGGATGCTGAGATCTAGGATGCTGAGGTCCTTTGCAAGGGAAGTAATGCAAAGGCTTAAAATAACTGCACCAGGTAGGGTCAAGGAATGACAGCGTCTACAGTGCGCTTCCTGTCCGGGGAGTACAGCACCGAGGGCTTCCTTTATGCTCAGGACAAACAGGAGAGGCAGACTGCATTCCGACCATGCTTTCTACACCTGAGGTCCCGAGCCCTAGCAAGATCTCAGAGCCACACCGGCCATCAACTTGACCTGAGCAGCAGAGACCAACTCCCTTAACAGAGGGTTTATCTGGGCACTGGGAGAGAGCGCAGTCTGGGCAACGCATGCGAGGGTGGACCAACGGCGCCTCAGAAGAGGATGGGGAAAGAGGAAACTCTACTTCTGGTTTTAGTGGTGCTAGGGATGGAAACCAGGGCCTGGCACATGCTAAGAACACACTGAGCTGCAAGCCTAGCCCCAAGAGGAACCTTTGAAAAGAAAAAAAGAATTCGATGCCCAATACCAAAAATAAATAAATAAATAAATAAATGAGAAGAGAGACATCCATCATCCATGCAGGCTGTTTAGAAATAAAGAGCACTGCAAGCGACACCATTTTGATGCTAACACCTTGTACGGTCACAGAGGGAAACCAAATTTAAACAGAGCCTGGCCTCTCTCAGCGATCACATATTTTGGGATCATAACCCATCACGCCAATGAATATAGAGTACAGGCTGAGCAAGAGCTGAGAGCAAGATCAAAATACACTGCATGTACATGCTAAGTCAGCTAGATACTACAAATGCGTTGGGATATACAGGGTGGGCACAGGGCTAGGAATCCCGAGGGGCCAAACACACTTGGGTCGGTGACGAGGGGCAAAGGCAGGAAGGCGCGCTCGCTGGCTGCTGCCTGCCGCGGACAGTCCTGATGAGATGGCAGCCGGCGTGCTCCTGATCAGCCCTGCTCCTCCGGCCCAGCAGAACCCTGTGTGTCCCATGCAGAACACCGTAGCACCCTGCTCCAGGTTGAACATGTCCCCAGAGTCCCCGGTTGGAAACTTCATCTCCAAGGCGACAGTGCTGAGAGGTGGGAACTTGAAGAGGACAGTTAGGCACCAGGGCTCTGCCTCATGAATGGATTAGTACGTTCATGTTCTCGATGGGGTGGTCATTTATGTCCCCCAGGCAGGGGCTTGTACATGCAGGACTGTCCCATTGGGTTCCTTTTATTAATTCTGTTGGTAAAAAACCGGTATGAGTGATTAGATCTGTTGGTACAAGCTGCCCAGGGGGACAGTCATGCATGGTGGTCCAAGCCTGCGGGAACTGTCACCAGAGTGGGCAGGGTGTCACAGGAGTGGGCTCTTGATGAAAGGATGGCTCATCCCCCTTTCTCTTGCTCTTCTGCATGTGTCCTCTTGCCCTCTGACCTTCCATTATAACCCACCAAGGGGGCCCTCACGGGACTTCCAGCCTCTACAACACTGAGCCAATTAATTTCTGTTCTAGAGATGGGTGTAGCGGTGCATGCCTGTCATCCCAGCATTCAGGAGACTGATGCAGGAGGACTGCCATGAGTGCGAGGCCAGCCTGGGCTATACAGTGAGTTCAAGGCCTGTCTAAACTACACAGTGAGATCCTGTCCCGAAAAGCCACAAGAAAACAATCCTGTCCTTTTGAATTACCAAGTCTTAGACACTGTTATAGCAATACAAAACCCTAAGACACACACGTTCACACAGCCAGGGTGAGAGGCTTTTAAAGGAACACAGCTTCCAGGCAGTTTCACTGGTCACCTCAAAGCATTTAAGAGGCACTATTTATAACACATCACTGAAAGGGTTCTGGGCTGACTCACGTCTATTTTCTTTCTCTCAGTGACCCTTAGCCTCCCTGCTCTACTGAGTCTGGAAAAGTGTAGCCTCCAGTGGGCCAGGCTGCAGCTCGGGGGTAGGGCACTTTCTGGCATGTGCACGGTCCTGGGTTCCATCCCCAGCACCCACGTTAGCCCCGAGCCGTGTCCCTTCCATCGAAGCCCCAAAGCCCCCACCTCGGGGACATTCTGTCAGACCCACAGCACTGAGTGCAAAGCACAGTGTCTCTCTCCTTTGCCTCGGGGAAGGGCAGGAGGTACCTGAGCTGCTCCTCCTGGAAAAATGGAATCCAGGAAGCCCCCACCACCCTGGTCAAAAGAGAACTGTGTTTTACCACTAACCCTTACACTCGAAAAATATTTTTGATGAAGCGGAATTTATACAATCAAAATAACCAGACGTACAAAATATTTGATAAAGTGACTGCGTGGTCTATTTAGTTCTTTGCAACACATTTCCGTGGCATTTGTGTCTGGAACTAATGGTACATGAAGATACTAGACAACATTCATATAATGACAAATTCTCTTTAAGCAATAAGGAAAGAAATAGAATGAAAAGAAAATCATTTGAGAAAATTAGATAAGCCCTTGCTTTGTACTGTTTCTTTATGTAAGGTGTAGCATATATAGTTTAAATTTTTACCACTAGAGAGAAAATAGAATATTTGAAAATTGAGTATTACAAACCAGAGTAAACTGCTACATACTCAGATTTGAGTAGCAAGAGTGAATAAATATTATACAGTTGGTTAAGTTTTAATTGGTGCCACGCCACTTGGTATTACTCAGTTTTCACCTCAGCAGCTAGCACGGTATAAAGCGATGCTTCAAAGGTCCAAGGCACCTTGACCCTGCTAGCTCATCTTACAACCAGTACAATTCTGCCGGCTGTCAGAGAACTAACACAGCACACGTTAATACAACGTTAAGTCCATGACTGTTCCCAGTGCTCTCATGTATGTCAGTTTCTCACAAGTCCTAAAGAGATAAATATGATTAACAGCAGCTCAAGCTTACAGGGAAGGAACCTGAGGCACCAGGAGCCTAAGTAGTTTGCTCACAGTCACACAGCCAGTGAGTTCAGAGCTGGGATTTGAATCCAGGCCAAGTTCCCCATGTGTTCCTCACCCCAGTGGTCCTCAGCCCGCCCTGCGTCAGAGTCCCCTATGGTCAACGCTCCTCACCCTGAAGCTTCTGGTTCAGTACCCGGGTGGGGCTCGAGAGCTGCCCTTCTAGCAGACTCTAAGAAGCAGTTGTTCCTGCTGATCTGGGGAGCACTGTGTGAGAGCCGGGGCTCAGCATCTCCTTCTTCATTAAACGTGACCGCCCTGCCTCTGCCTCCTTTGCAGTCTAAAGATCGAAAGCCATCCACTCGCAAGATGTCTTGCTGCTGTCCCCGAAAGAGTGCAAAGCAGATGGAGGATGCTCCCAAATAATGACTGTCTCAAACTCAGGGAATTGGCCACTTAGGGTCATGAGCGAAATCACGGAAAGACCAAGTCGGAAGCAGCAGTGCTTTCGAAGGCTTGCTTCTCTGCAGGCAACACAGAAAAGAGGGCGGGGAGGTGATGACACACATTCATGGCTATTTAACCTGTCTTCTTTTGCCACATAAAATAATATTTCCAAACGCTGGAGTCTACCCCAACCTACCCTAATGACAAGCTCAGAAAGGGGGAAAGGTTCGGCCACATTTTAAGCATGTTTTTCCCAAAGCTTATTCTCCAATCCTAAGTTTCACATCCTTGCCCAATGGGGGGGGGGGGGATGAAACAATTAAAATATGCTAATTTATGATTTAAAAAAAGATTGTTGCACAAAATAATCTTAACCACTAATATCAGGCCTGCCTCCCACAAAACCAGAAATCTTTTGACGGAAGTACGTGTAAGCAAAGCAATTTCGTTTCTAGCAGTGATTAATACATAAGGTATTCATTTCATTTCCAGAAATTAAAAAAAAAACCCTATTTGTCTTCCAAGTTCACCTGGTGGATAAGCATTTCCCGAGGATGGTATCCCTTTCTCATCTCCAACCATAAAATATTTTAGTATTCTTCTGAGTGTAGACCCTTTTCTATGATAACTTTAATTTGACACTGCGCCTTACGAAGAACAGAACTTAGGCTGAGAAATGAGGTTTGGTAGATTCTCTCTTTTTTTTTTTTAAATTTCAGGTAGATCATTCTAGGTATGAGGAATATACACATAACTGGGAAGATGAAGCTAACTAGTTACATAGCTGAGATGTGGATCAGTTGTATTATCTCCCTTTCAGAGGTAAAGGAATAAATATGTAAAAGTTCATTGCTTGCCAGAGGCCCACACTGAGAGCCAAAGATTATCAAATCAGCAGTAAGATCTCAGGATTCCCTGAGGATCATAGCTGTGAAAGCCAGAGACAGAAAGAGAAACAGGTGTGGCTGTTCAGTGATAAAAGGCTTAGGTTTTCCTCTCCCATCTGGCTTTCTCAGATTTGCCCTTCTGTTCAAAAAAGAAACCTGGCTCAGGTATCTAAAGAGATTGAATTTTTATCTTCAGTCTAGCAGGTAGCACTGAAAACCCAACAAATTCACAGAGCAATCAGTCCCTAAGTAATGCTTTTCTGAAGAAATTACTCTCCTAGATCCTGGAACTGGATCAAATACTGGGTCCAGGTCTTGTTTATAGAATTACAATATCTGGTTAATGATGAAAACACTAACATTTGTGGGGAATCATTTAAAAGATTTTCAAAAGAAGATAACAAAATATTACCCACAGACTTCAGCTTCTGGCTACTATGTCTCAAAGAAGCACTGCCACCAAGAATAACTAAAAATAATGGATTAACAACAACTAAACAAACACTTTTTCGAAGTCGTCTTAGAGCAGCTTAGCCAGGCAACACTTCATGGGTCAAGACTAAGACCTCAAAGACAAGAGAAAAGCACCAGGCAAGCCTTGTATTTGCTGTTGCCTTTTCATTCCAGAGCATGTTAAATTCCTAGCATGAGGCAAACTCCAAACAGAAAGCAGCAGCAGCCTTGATTTCTGGCCAAGATCCCTGAAACTACAGCTCAAGATATCTTGGCTATAAAGGGCTAAGTTCCAGGAGGAAAGAGGCTGCTCTGAAGTGAATGTGTAAAAGTGATCTCACAGAACCATGGGTTCACTTCTATCCAGTCCGTCCCCCTCTCCCCCATGTTCTGGCTGCCTCAAACACCAACTTTTTCAGTTGAGATATTTGCCAAATACTAAGCTGTGGATACATGGGACGAGAAGCTGAGAAAACAAGCAGAAATAAACTGTTTAAAGGCTTAATAGCAAAGCAGAATTTTTGGCAGTCTCACAATGCTGAGGAGTTAAAAATTAGAGTTCAGAGCCCACCAAGGAAGAGGTCCTCTGGTAAGAATTCTAGACTTTCAGTCGAAACCCCTCAAGGGCTAAACTGTAGGAGAAAGGCAAAACCAGAAACAGATGAGCCTCAGCAAATTCTGAAACCCAGCCTCAATCAGAACAAAGAGAATGAGATGATTTGCCTGCATTTTATCTGATTTCCAGAAGAACATTAAATCCAGTCTGGAAGGAGGTGACAATATCTACAACTGATTAAGTTATGTCCAAAATTTGATAAAGTTATCAGGCATCCCAGGAAAATCAAATGAGGATCAAGGGAAGCAAAAGGCAATGGAAATAGACCCATAGGTGATCCAGATAGCAAAATTATCAATGGTCTTTGAATCCAGCCTAATATAAAAAGGATAATACATCACAAGTTGAACTTGTTTCAGGACTGTGAAATTAGTTTAGCATTTTGAAAATTATTTACTGTGGTGCTGGTACTAACACTATAACAGAAAAGACCATATCTCAAAAGATTTTTAAAAATTTGATAAAATTTCCCATCAATTTCTAATTTTAAAAAACTTAGAAAACTGGGAATAGGAAATAATTTCCTTAATCTAAAAGATAATCTGAGATTATATATAATATATTTATAACAATTATCATCCTTCATGGTGAAATAGTGTATCTTTGCCCTCTGAGATTAGAAATCTTATAGGGATTTCTGAGATTAGAAATCTGAATGGATTTCACCATTGTACTGGATATCCTAGCCAGCACAATAAAGAGGGAAACAAAAAATAGGAATTTGAAAGAAATAGGGCTGACATTTACAGATGGTATAATTACAGAAAATCTATTAGAATTAAATTGGCATCTTCAAGACTGCTAGATATATGATTAATATACAAATATCAATGGATTTGCATATGTGAGCAAAAAACAATTAGATATTGAAATTTTTAAAAGCTAGTATCATTTACAAAAGCATCAAACATAAAAGTAATCCAATGAAAATGCTCAACCCCTCCCAAAAATATATATTTTTGAGAGTTATTAAAGAAGGCCTAAATAAACACCATATTCTTGGAATAGTACACTTCATAACTGTTAATATATAAATTCTTTCCAAGTTGATGTCTAGATTTAATGAAATCCTAATCAGAAGCCCAGCAAGTTTTTTCTTTTTGTGGAAGCTAACAGATTTTAAAGTTTCTATGAAATTATAAAAAGCCAATAGTAGCCAAAAAAGAAAGTCACAAGAACAAATTTAAGAAGCTTACATAACAGATATCAATCCTCATTATAAAACTGAAAGAAATGCAGTACTGGTGCAAGAAAAGAAAAGTCAACCAACAGAACAAAATTAAGATCTCAGAAACAGACCTACATACATATGGTCACCTAATTTATGATGACAGGGCCACTGAAGTACTTGGAAAAAGAACAGTATTTTCGATGAATGGTACTGGGTAAATCAGGTTTCTTTCATAGCTGGGCTATCTAATCTACTTCAGTGGCTCACTGATAGTCTCATGAATACAGTCTCAAGAACTGTAATTTAGCTCATTCTGCTGAGATGAATGCTCCTGAGAACTCCCTAACACACGACTCAAACAAGGGCAAACTGGCACTCATCTTCATTACCTTTCTCTAGCTCATTCCAAGGTTCCTTATTTCTGTGAATGGTTCAGCATACCACACTGAAAAGTCTAGAAAAATATGTTTTTGCCTTTTGGTGGTCATTTTCTCTTCTGGGGAAATTATATTCTATCTGTAAAATAGATCAGAATTTGTGAATTTTCTCAAAAATTAAGGCACTAATTCAATCTGGGATTGAGCCTAGGGACTTTATTAGTTTAGCTTCTAGGTTGACCTAAGGAATTTTTTCTCAAAGTTTTGAAAGCCAACTCTAAAGCAATATTAGCTTGTTTCCTTGATTGTATTTATTCATATCCCAAGGATTCTGAAATTAGGATGAAACGTATGAACCAAACTTTTTAAAAAAATGAACAATTTATATAAATTTACATAAAAGCCTATGTGTATATATACTATTTATGCACACAACTATATACATATGTATATATATCCTTGCCTCTTTCTAAATATGAGTATGTTTTGATATTACTTATACCAGGAGGAAATTCACTTTAAATTTGGTAATTCTCACTTTAAATATCTTCCAAAAGACTACAGAACCACGTTAGAACATAGAAAGTTATCATAGACACAGAAGATAGCCCACTGCTGCGAAGCAATGAAATTGCCAAAACATATAGAGTAGAACATGAAATGTCAAGACTAGTAAAAGCGGGTGCGGCCAATTCATACACCAAACAGGACCATGATTCAGATACTAAGCAGGTCTCTCTTAAAATCTCTGGTTAGCTTGCAAGAGAGTCTCTCTGATTTCTACATATATGAAATTCAGTTAAGAACTACAGGAATACAGGTCATGAATAGATGTGGAAAGCAACATGGCACCATCATGCTACCATGTATGAATGAAAGGCTACAGGTGTTCAGAGCAGCCTAGACTCCACGTGTGAAGTGTACAGAAGCATGCAGTAAAGAAGCAAATGGACGAAAGTATAATGCTGTGTAAAAGAATACTTTGTGTAAATTAATTCTAATCTTTTTTCCCCTTCATTCTCTTCCTCTAGAAAAGATACAGATCTATTAATAGATCAGTGGAACAATAAAGACAACCAAGAGAACAATAAAGGTTTTCTATAGGAAGGCCTTGAAAGTCCAAGTACCAGGGCCTGAATTCTACCAGGCACATTTTCACCACCAGTGGAGCAATCTCCTTTGCCACCCAGAAAGAAACACCTCTGGGTTCCTGCATCCACACTCGAGAAATGGAGGGGTGGGCAGGGACATGTAGAAGGAGACTGCTCACCAGTTTCTGGCACTTCACCTTTATCTTGGGACTGGCCCTGCATTAGGAGGCATGGCCAACAGTTTAGGCATTTTCATATGTGCTACATGTGGCTCTGTCAAAGGTACCATGCCTGCCCTGTCTAGCCAGTGGGTCATAGCAAAACCCTAATGAGAGCATATAAGAGAAGGTCTTCTCCAAACTCTTAGCTCTTTATAAGTACAAATTTTTATCAGCATCATCATAAGAATATGATGATTTATAACACCAAATACTGACACTAAATCACTTTTTTATTTTTTTGGTACTGCTGGGGACTAAATCCAGGGCCTCATGCATGCTAGGCAAGTGCTATACCACTGAACTACGCTCCCAGTGCACCAAACTCATCTTAAAATGTAGACACCATATAATACCATGGAACAAATTTAAGAAAAATAAAATACAAAGGGTGTCCTGTGTTACGTGAACTGAGTGTAGACTTGAGTCGTTGATCTCACTCTATCCAACCTATGGGTTGCCTCTTATCTTTCCATGACTCAAATTCTATCTAAGGGATTATTTTCAAGTTCTGAGTAAAATGTCAAGTATTTCCCTGATCTTACTAAAAGCACCATCTACTAAAGTAGCTACTTTTAAAAAACTTACCTGGTCCGGTTACTGCTTCTCAGTCAAATAAACATGTTTCTGTGGGGTCCACAGCAGAGTCCAATTGTCCACCTCCCTGGCTCCGGTGACGCCTTTCATACCAGGGGTCCAGTGCATCACTTCTCCTGCTGCCTGCTGAGTGTATTACTCAGCATTTAAAATCCTGACTCCCTATTTCAATGAGGCCAACTATTTTGCAAAATAAACCTTTGTTAAATTAAAGGAATCTATCAAATGCTACAAATTTTACTGCAACACAGATTAGACAAATAACTTTCTTTACAAGCTTGGAAAAAGATTCTCAGCCAAGACACCCCAAGACGGTACAGATGGGGATATCAAACTTCCCCCCAGAAGGAACCTGCAGTGAAATCTGGAGGACTCTGAAGGACGCTGGGGACAGCAGGAGGCCTGGGCTCCCAGCCCACAGAAAGAAATCTCCTGGCCATCCTGGAGCTCTTCAAAAGCTTGAAATTCCCTCAATTCTCCCAGTATTTTCCTTCTCCTGTGCACAAAACACATCCAGTCACCAAATGCTCTCATCCTAGAAGCAAAACAGGACAGCTCTCTGCTTTGATAGGGAGCCACCAGAGGCTGGGGCCATGTGGGATTTTGTTTTCCAAATTCACTGCTGGCCTCAAGGATGCCGCCACCATCTTGGGCCCCAGGCAGCTGTTCTGTTTTGGCTGGAGTTCAGTAGAAACCTCAAAGATTCTGTTGGCTCTCTCCTTTTTTAAAAAAAAAAAACTCCATAGTCACTAAACTTCCAGTCTAATATTTTTACTATAGTGCTTTTCCCTCAGGACAGAGAAAAACATGTATTCTAAACAAACTTCTGAGCCAAAAAAAGTACCAGTAGGTTACTCCCATTACTCCCACCAGAGGAAGATAGTGGAATAAATAATTCAGCAGATTGAAAACTCAATGCTAAAGCACTGCCAAAGATTCAGTATTGGAGAGAATACCAATTCTCTCCAAAATATCCAAAGACAAATATCTAGCAATAAATGATTTGCTTTCCAAAAGAAGCCTTCTCTACAGGAAACCCATTGAATATACTTTTATTTAAGAGTGAAAATCACCCATTGAATATACTTTTATTTAAGAGTGAAAATCAGACATCAATTTCTCTTTTGATCTGAAAATGTGGGGCATGCTAAAGATACCTTGATAGCTGTATTTTATTCATGGTGCATCCCAGGGCCTGGCATCTGCCCTTCTTTCTTCTACTTCCCCCCATTACAGACCAGCTTGCATAAGGGAAACATACTGGGGATGTTTTCAGAAATGTCATCAGCCTTTCATAGGCCAAATCCATGTTCCTCAGGATTCAGGGTGTTTATTTGCGGCAGAACCATATTCGGATCCATAGGTTCAGATGAAACCAAAGTCGTTCCTAAACCCTCGAAATTTTTATGAAGTCAAAAGACTTCCAGGACCAAAAGCCAAGAATCTGGACTTGGTTTACAGAACCAAAGGTGACAAATTCCTCAGTCTACACGAGTGGGGTTCCCGCCTCCATCCATTCTTTTCTTTTCATTCTTATCTTTGCGTCTAGCATACAGTTCTCAGACTGTCATATCACTGACTTAATTTCTGTCTCTGCACACTGAGAACTACACAGTGACGCCAATCTACCCGCAGATTAAATGGGGCTCCAGCGGCTACCGTGCCAATCTATCAGGTACTCAATTCTCACTGAACAACTAAGCTGACCCTAAATGCCACCAAAATTCACAGTTCATTGCCTTCTTTCTATATACTGCAGATCTGAACTAACTGCTGTAATCTCCAACCCTTTGCCCTTCCCATCCTCCAAATATTTCTTTATTGCTAGGCAGCTGCCCCAGGAACATACTTTATTATAGCCTTTTAAAATGGCTTGGGCTCATTTTAGAAAAATAATACAGATATATGGGAAGGGGATCTAGCATTCCCTTATATCCAAGTGGTAAAAATACATCACACACACACTCAAAGATAAACATGTGTATGCATATATCATACGCATGAATGCATAGAGAGTCATCTGAATTAGTATCACTTATGAGCATCATGATACAATTTTAATTTGTGAATTGGTTTAAGCCACCTTCACCCATCATTCAAAGTAGGGAGCAAACAATAGCAGGAAAACTTTCATCCCCAGTAAATTAGAGAGTTGTCTGATCACAAATGCTTAGTACATACCACTCACTGGCTTGCATAGGAAAACTATTTGCAAAGTCAACAAACAAAAGACCTTGCCAGCTAACCAGCGCCCTTTCAGCCACCCATCTCGTCACATTCATGGCTGCCCTGGAGCTCCATGTCACCTTCCACAGACACATGCGGGGTCATGTGATGACAGAGGGCGGGAAATGGGGCCAGCCCACATTTTGGGCTTCCTCGAGCCTTCATACCTGTGCTGATGCTCCTGTAAGACTTGATAAATGCTGATAAGAAAAGTTTGGTTTTTAAAACTCCCCACAACACAGTCCTTGTAGATGCGGAATTCAGCAGCCGTCACCGCCTCACCCTCAGGAATCTGGGATAAGTTGAACTTGAACTCTTTGTGGTGTCGCTGGCGAGGGGAGAACTCCTTGTCGTACTCCACTATAGGATTAAACAAGAGAGAGTGACAACTATTGTTACTTGACTAAGTGCCACAGGCTCACCTCAGCTCCCCCGTTTTTCTTTACCAGTTACCAAGGGCAGAATGGAGCCACCAGAGGCAGAGAGAAGAACGTGGACTCAACTGCCAGCCAGGTCTGAGATTAAAATCCCTCATGTTACCCAGGGATGACACGGAGTTCTTAGGCTCTCTAAATACTTGAGTTTTAAATGCTTGGTTCAACTAACATGCACAACTTATTTAGACTCATGCCTTTGGATTTCTCCATCTGCAAAAATGGGAAAACTATGATTTTAACAAAATGATGACTAAACCCCAACTGCCCATCCTGCTCCCATGACTCCCTCCAAGCCCCCTTCCTCCTGGCTGCTGTTCCCTCCTCTGTTTCGTCCATGGGTCCCCATCTGTAGCTGACATAACCAAGGGTGGCCCTGAGCTGAACTTGAGTAGGGGCGAGATGGCAGTGGAGAGGAAGGAGTGTGTACAGCACATTTTGTCTGGGCCTGAAGTTCGAAAGGTCTTCAAACTTTGCTTCCTGTTCAATAAACATTTTTGTTGAAGGGTTTAGGGTAAAGCTTCATAGAAAATGGCCCCCTGGACCACAAGATGGAAGTTAGGGGAGTGGAAGGGGATGTAAAAGCAATTAAAATGTGTTATATACATGTACTGACTCCCTGTAAGGAATATAATCATTATGTACTGAAAACATACAAATAAAAATAAAAGTTAAAAAGAAAATGGCACCCTGGCTTCCTTCTACTAGAGGAAGCTGAAGATTAAAGGAAGAGATACTCAGTATTGGGGAGCCGCTGGAGTCCCATTTAATCTGCAGGTATCCCAAGCCAGAGAATGAAGATGCTATTTTCTAATGGTTTACAGTGGAAAATAAAAACCCCTTGGAAAAGAATTGACTCTAAAAGACTTTAAAAACAAACAGGAACTCAACCTAGTCTTCCATCCATGGATGAATAAAGAATATGTGGTGTCTGTGTGCAAAGCAATACTATTCAGACTTTAAGAAGAAGAAATCCTGCTACCCATGACAATGTCCCGGAGGGCACACTGAGGGAAACAAGCGGGGCACAGAGAGACAAACAGCACACTGTGGCACATGCTTCCCAGTGGGCTCCGGGCAAGCCCAGCTCCTAGGAGCGAAGCTGGAATGGCGGCTGCCAAGGGCTTGGGAAGTAGTTGGTCAAAGGATGCGAGGTTCAGTTTCACATGATGGCATTTTATGGATTTAATGTACAGCACGTTGGTGAATTAACAATACTATTTCGTATACCTAAAATTTGCCAAGAGTAAATCTTAAGTTTTTCTCACCATAGAAGAGTAAAGAAGTGATCACCCACCATGTAAGGCAGTGGAAACATTGATTAGCTTGGTGATGGTAACCATTTCATAACATATATGTATATGGAGACCCGCCTGGACCCTTTAAATCAATACAATTTTCATTTGTTAATTACACTTCAATAAAGCTAGGAAGAAATGAAGTTTTTTAAATAAAATTGTTTTCCTGTATGAAGACAAAGTACAGAAAATTGCAGATACCAGTTATTACTTCCTGGAGTCAGCTTTCATATGCTCATCTAAAGTCCCATGTGAGAGAAATGATATCAACACTCAGATGTTTAACTCATAGTCCCCGTAAAGGAGAGAAGGAGCACTCTGGTTCCAGCACAAACCCCGGACTTTCCCCCAGAGTTGGGAAGTGCTCCTGCCCTGAGGCCCCTGTTAGTTTTTTCTCAGTGGTCACCACAGTGAAACCTCAGGAGAAAATTACTCCTGTAGGAAGGGTTTTCCCAGTGCTGGTGGGTAGAAAACAAAAGTCAAATTATTCGTCACCTTTAACTTCCTACTTCCTCCCACATGCATTGTTTTCCACAATTTCCAAAGAAAAGCTTTGAAAGCCAAGCATGGTGGCACACACCTGAAACCCAGCACTCTGGGAGGCTGAAGTAGGAGAATCACAAGTTTGAGCCAAGCCTGGGCAACTCAGTGAGACCCTATCTCAAAATAAGAAAAAAAGGGGGTCCTCTTGATACAGCTCAGTGTGAAGGCCCTCAAATCAAATCAGCCCTCAGTGTCATGGGAGGAAGGGAGGAAGGGAGGAAGGGAGGAAGGGAGGAAGGGAGGAAGGGAGGAAGGGAGGAAGGGAGGAAGGGAGGAAGGGAGGAAGGAAAAACAAAAACAGACAAGTTCTGCAGACTTAGTGTCTTAAAAAAAGGAAAGAAAAGCTTTGGAGATTTAGCATTAAGACACACGCATGCATACACACACACACACACACACACACACACACACACACACACAGAGACAGCTTGGGGTGCAGCTCAGTTGTACCGCACTCGCCTCACATGCCCAAGGTCCTGGGTTTCATCCCCAGCACTGCAAAACAACATCCAGTAACTCTCTAGAAGAACCTAAATCCTCAGTAGAATTTGCAGAAGCAGAGAGAATAAGATTTTTTTTTAGATTTTAAATGAAGAATTTCTAAATTGCCATGTAATTACGCAACAATTCATTTAGACTGGAATTCTTTTTCTTTTTCAAATGTGGGGAGGTGGGCGATTGAACAAGCCCTGTAATCCAAACAAAAGCAAACCAGAGTTCAGCCCCACAAGACAGCAGGTTTTTTAATTAGTGGCTAAGCATGAAAAGCAGTATTGTTGAAGAGTTCACCCCAGGACACCCACACTGGCGGTGTATCACTTTTCCCTAAAACTAATCTGCCTTTTAAGTTTGATATGTTATCATTGTTTGTTAAAAACTGAATCAAATCTGATTTTCCAAAGAGACTTAAAAAAAAAAAAAAAAAGGTTTTCTACAGGGCCTTTGGGATGCTTCATTTTAATGTTGGTAAACGAAACTATTTTTAAGACTCATGGAGACCATGCATAAGAATTGTTCAAAAAGGTCTTTTAGTCTCTCTTACAACAAGTTAGAAAAGCATATGGATGTGAAATGAGTTTCCAGGCAGTAACTTTAAGGCATTTCAGTTACAGGATGTACAGAAAGGGACAGAAATTGCACTCAATGAGAAATACGGTGGCTCATCTTTGGAGAGATGTGTCACTCCCAATAAACCACACTTCCCTAAATTCACGCCTTGGAGGGTTCCCTCCCTGGCCTGGCTCTGTGGTTGGCTTTGCATTAATGGAATGCGGCAACAGTGCAGATGAGTGACTTTCCAGGCCTGGTCACCCAGCTTGGACTTCTTTCCATGCTTGCCCGAGGAGAGGCAGCTGCCATGCAGGAAGCCGGCTACCCAGAAACCTCCATGTTGTGAAAAGGGCCAAGCTAGCCATGGAGAGAAATGTACAGAGAGGGCATGGTGAGAGGGGGAGGGGGAGGGGGAGGGATGAATGAATAATCGACTGGCCAGCTCCCAACAATTTCAGTGGCGGCCCAGACATATTATGAAGAAGCCATCTTAAATATCAAACCCAGTGGAGCTCTGGAAGATTCCAGCCACACCACCATCTTCCTGCAACTGCATGAGAGACCGAGCTCGAACAGGGACCACCTAGCTGAACCCAGTCATTGCACAGGACCGTGAGAGAGGACCCTGCAGGGTTGCTTCCAGCCACCATGTTCTGGGGGATTTGTTTTGCAGTAATAGGGAACTAACACAGGAAGGGAAGAGAGGACAGGACAGGCTGAGTGAGGGAAAAGGGAGAAGGGAAACCTGACCATGCTAGGAAGCGAGAGATTCCTTGTAATTCTTAGGGATAAAGATTGTGCGATGCTGGCAGGCAATTATGTATGACTAAGGAAGAATCCTGGCAAATGCTCCCAAACAGATGTACAGAGATAAAAGTCCCAACAATGAAAAAACAGAAGCACAATTCAAAGTATTCACTATCTCACAAAGTGAACTGGAGCCACTGCCTTACAGGGACATTTCTCCCTTTCTCATCTACCAAGACGACAGACATTGTTTTGAAGCACCCTGAACATTCTTTTCTTTTGTCCCTCATAGGGGAGAGCCCCCATGTCCATTTCCCCTTGAGTCTCTGATTGCTACCTACATCCTAGCTACATCCTCTACCCAACGGTCCTCTGAACCTCTCCTCAGGCCTCCAAGCTTGAGGCTCCAAGCTGTACCACCTTCCTTTCCCCAGGATACCTCAGCTACCATCACTGAAATTTAGCTGGACCTTCTCCTTTCTCTATTTTGCCTGTACAGCTGAATTCACACAATGCACTTGCTGATATCCTATATGGATCCAAGAATCAATACAATTAGGTTACTGCCTCCATGTCCATTTTAAGAACATTATGGAAGAATAACGATGCTTCTAATGAACTTAGCAACTCAAGCTACATGAGTTTGGATTGTGTGATCCCAGATCAATAAACAGGAAAGAGAAGCAGTAGGATGAATTTTGAATTCAGCCCTTGGTGCCTAATTCATTTCCCCAGGATTTCTCTTATCAATGGGGACATTCCATGTGACAATATCTTAATGTTGATGAAATGTCAAACTGTCACACTGACATGGGATTCCAGCTCCCCTTTTTCTTACTTATGTGATGCTGAGCAGGATAAGAGTCGAAGTTTTAGTATTAAATGGAAAAATAACATTTTTGGATATTAAGTGAGACAATCTATATGTGGACATATATATCTATATCTAGACCTTCTATATATGGCCAGTGGCATAGTTTAAGTGCTCAATGAATGTTACTTGCGCTGATAATCACTGGCTGTTGAGAACGTAGCTATTTTGAGCTTAGAGTATACCTTTACTGAGTGATTCAGATTTATTCCCCAGTCAGGGTCAATTAATGTTTCCCCTATGTATTAGATACTCTTCTTGTTTCTGGGACACAATATCCAACACCCACAATTTCAAGGAGGAGGAGCTTACTTTGGATCATAGTTTTGGACGGTTTCAGTCCATAGTCAGCCGGCTCCAAGACAAGAACACCACAGTGGAAGGGCCTGCCAAGGAGGGGAGCTGCCACAACACGGCGGCCAGGAAGCAGAGAGACGCGGGCGGAGCAGGGGAGACAGCAGCTTCCAGGCCACACCCCAGCGACCCGCCTCTTCCAACCAGACCCCGCCTCCTAATACCACATTTAGTTACGGGTTTATCAGTGGGTTACTCTGCTGCTCAGTATAGAGACCCCAGGCTCCAAACACCTTCCAAATCCCCGGCTTCTGAGCACAGGAATGTTTTCAGGATTATTCTTTATCTAAACTACAACATCCGAATTAACTTTTTCATTTAGAAAGAAGCCTTCTGCAAAAAATGCAAGCAATGAAATGGTATTATTATCCTTGGTGCTACACTAATGAATAGAGCGCTCTGTTCTCTTGAGGCAATAATTCCTAGAATTTTTTTTTTTTTATTTCAAGGACCAGTTAAAATATGTTTTAAATGGTAATGACCTTACAAAGGTCATGTGCTTTTTGTTTGCCCTTTGTTAAGTACAATAAAAACAAACAAGCTGCATTCTTTTCATTATGATTTCATTTCTAAAAATCCCTTTAATACCAAATAAAACAGAATTGGCATAACTCAAGGTTACATTACCAACCTTTCAACTGAGTAAATTTGGCTCCATAAAATTCATTTTATTCTATTTTTAGCCTCAGATTCTACCTGTTGCAATTTCAGACCAGTCCTAGATTTTGGCCAAGATATAGGAACTAGATTGCTGTAAGGAGTAAGTTGCTGGTTTGAGATTAAAAGGGTAAACTATGTAATTCTGTACACACGAAAGGACATATGCAGTGTGTGGAGACAATGAAGCACACCAGTGAAGCACCAAGGAAACCAGAGTGGATTTAAACCCCATCACATCCCAACATGTCATGTTTCTACCTCAGGCTTCTATCATGAAAAGGGTGTTTCTCATCCCTTTACCCTTTAAAAGCCAATGGTTCCCCTGCACATGTAGGAATCACTAAATTATCAATGTTCAGCCTTTGTTTTTCCTTATAGTTTTCCCTTTTAGAGACATGAAGAAAACTGTCCAAGTGCACGTGGAAACAGGCCTCGTGCCAGGAAGAACGAAGGATGGTGAACAGGTTGGGTCCCGTGTGTGGGCACAGCTGCTCTTCGGAGAGTGGGTGAGTCCTCCCTACCTCACAGGGATCTACTGGAAAGAAGGGATTTCCTAGCAAGTGTTATGCATGTGGAGAGACCGGAATTCTTGCGCCTGACTGGTGGGAACGTAAGGCAGTGCAGCCACACTATGTACAGTATGGCAGTACCTCAGAACACTACACATGGAATTACCATGTGATCCAGCACTGTCTTTCTGGACACATTTGCAAAAGAACTGAAAGCCAAGCCTTGAATAGACACTTGGACACTCAAGTTCACAGCAGCATTATTTATAATAGCCCACAGCTGTTAAACCCAAAAGTAACACAGTGTCCCTCAGTGAAGAATGGATTGACAAAAATGGTCTGTCTTTAGTTACTTTTCTCATTGCTGGGACTAATGCCCTGATGCATATCATGCCTCCATAATCCAGTCACCTCCCCAAAGGTCCATGTGGGACAGCAGGAGGCTTTAGGGGGACATCTAGATATAAGCTGTAGCGTGGGCTATGCATAACAGAATATTACTCAGCCTCAAAAAGGAAGGGGATTCTGATGCATGCCACAGGACGGAGGAACCTTGAAGGCCTTACACTCAATGAAATTAGTCAGACAAAATGTCAAAGTACTGTATGATTCCACTTACACAAGGTCTCTGTGGTCATCAGACTCCTAGTAGAGTGGAGTTCCCAGGCGACAGGGGAGGAGAAACGGGAAGGTAGTGAATAATGGGTACTTGGTTTTATTTTGAGAAGGCAAAGTTCTAGAGGTGGGTGGAGGAGTTGGTTGTAAAACACTATGAATGTACTTAATGCCATGGAACCGCACACTTAAAACTGTTAAAATGATCAACTTTGTTCTATGTTTATATTTTTACCACAGTTAAACTATTTAAAGTGAACTTTTTTCTTATATGATTCTATCTAATTACAGGAAAAACAATGCTTCACTATCCCCTAATACCCAACTTAGGATCAAACGTCTTCAAATAGCTCCGAAAATTACCTTTGTACATTTAGGTCATTGGAATCGGGACCCTAATGGGGTTCATCCATTATGTCTGGTTTTTGGTTGTTCTGTCTCTTAGGCCTTTTCTAAACTAGTAAATCAGGAACAGAAAGAGTCCCATTAACCTGAAAGAAGTCCACATAAAAACGTAGCTAATGGCATTCTCAGGGGTGACCTACCTGTGAGATCAGAAAGACAGCAAGGTCCCAGCCTCCAGTCACGTCACAGGCCAGTACAGCACTGACAGCAATGACAGGAAAGAAAGAGACATTACTCGGGGCTAGGCCTCAGGGGCAAGCTAGCAGGTCGTCCCTTGGCCTTGAACATGCCACTTTACGGGCTCTGCCACCTTTCGTGCGTTCCGTTTGGAATGTCTGCATTTGCGCTAAGCAAGACTTGTAATGCTCTAACTCGCACACTGCAGTGTGGCTTCAGGTTATGTCTACTCTCAGAATCCACTAGAGAACATTTCCTCTCCTTCTTTTCAAGAAGTGATCTCAAGCTGGGCCTGATGGTGCAACTCACAGAATCCCAGCACTCTGGGAGGCTGAGGCAGGAGGATTCCAAGTTTGAGCCAGCCTGGGCAACTTGGTGACTTAGCAAGACTCTGTCTCAAAATAAATGGTACCAAAAAAAAAAAGAAAAGAAAAGAAAAGATAATTGATTCTCACCCTTCCAAAGCTAGTACTGCAACCTAGGGCCTAGCACATGAGCGCTCAATCACTGAACTATGCCTCCAGCCAAACTTCCTGAAAGTTTGGCTAAGTTTTCTATAGAATTGCCTGATTCTAGTGTTTTCTTCTGGGGCAGATTTTTAATGATCTATTTATTTTCCTTTAAAGCCAGGGGAATGTATAATCAAGCTACCTTGTCTTTTTAAATCAGAGGTTACCCTTTCTAGAAGTTTGTTGATTTGGGGTTAATTTTTCAAATTTGTTGCCATAAAATTTTTCAAGGTATTGTATAATCTGTTTCATCAATGCCTCTTTCTCCTTTTTAACCAAAATGTTGCCTATCTGTGTACTGCCTTTTTTCTTGATTGGTCCTATTGGAGGTCAGTTTTTTCTCTTCACTGTGGCTTAATTTTATTGTAATAAAGATATTTTGATGCAGGTATTTCCTGAATAGCATCCCACTGAGTCTGAATTATCTGAAGTTTGTTTAGAGAAAACTTGTATTACCTATTTCAACTGAAAATATAAAACAGAAAAGAGTAAATGAAAGTAAAAGACTAGAAAAATCTATTTAAAACATTTATTTATGAATAACCACCGACATTACTCTATTTCCTCATTTACTGGACCCACTTTCTGGGTATTTCAGTCTAGATTAGTTAAGGCAATTACACTGATTCCCAGAAAAATTTTACACTTCCCAGTGCTTCATGTTCCCATTGATACTTACACACCAAACTTGAAACTCATTTTTTTAATGTCCATTCCATGAACTAATGTGAACAATTTTTTATGCTATGGAGTGAGTTTATTTAATATTAGGTAACAAAGACAGTTAGGGTTAGTCTGTGAAGAGCTGTAACAGCCACAGCCTTTTGACTTTTATATTGTTCAAGTATTCAGCACCTTTGTTATAGTTTGGATCTAAAATGTCCCCTCAAAGCCTAATGTTCAGAAGTGGGACTTTAGGAAGGTGATTAGATATGGGGGTGCAATATACTCAAGTCCATTGACGAGTTCACAGCTGACAGTACTGTTCAGAGATGGGACTTTGTCAAAAGAAGGGCGTGGCCTGGGAGTGTGTATTTGTGGCCCCAGCTCCTCCCTTTCCTCTTTGCTTCCTGAAAGCCATGATGTGAGCAGGTTTCCTCTCCAGGCCCTTCCACCATGCAGTTTCTTCTGTCTCTGAGCTCATCAACCATGGACTGAACCCTTGAAACCGTGAGCCAAATAAACCTCTCTGCCTTTAAATGGCTGATGTTGGGTATTTTGTCCCAGGGGATGGGAAAGCTGACTAATACAACGTTCAGTGTAATACAGAACCAGATTAAACTCCCCAACTCACTTTTTGACCACAGTGAGATGAAAGACTTCACTTTCTAGGATTCAGTAAATATTTATAAATATTAATATTCTGTATATGAATCACAGAGAAAGAAAAATTCATTATCCTTTCTGCTATATTCCAAATGACATTTTAAGCTTTACTTTTTATTTTAAATAATGATAGATCACAAGTAGTTGCAAAAATAAAAGAGAGGTCCCAGGTGCCCTTTAGCGAGCTACCTCCCCACAACGGTGGCATCTTACAGAACTGAAGTATAACATCAAGACAAAAAAATGCCATTGGCACAACAGATTGAGAAGGCCACACCTACTCTAATTTCACCAGTTCTTATGTGCCATTGTTTTAGAATTTTATGATATTTTAATTCTATGACACTGAATCACATGTACAAATTCATATAACTACCACCAAAATTCAGATCTAGAACTCTTCTGTTACCACAAAGGAACACTCACGCTATCCTTTAATTCCAAAGAGTTTTTAAGATGAGAACCACTCCATATATTATAAACAGGCTTGTGACCAGTATTAACCACTTACATATCACCATCAGTAAAGGTAAACCAAGTCATTTGTTATTTTAAAAAATTTTAGAACCATCTTTACAACAAAATGTAAGTATAAATGTCACTAGTTTGGAAAAATGCTCATTAGCTACAACTATACATGTCTTACTATGGAAGAAAGTACATCTCAGCTACCATCAGGAAACACACTTAGCACTTACTCCATAAACGTGTCAGGAAGCAAACCTTAATAGTCACAGCATTCACAGAGTGTCACTGATGTCAAATAAGCATATTTTTGTCCACTTATAAGGACAAAATCACATCATGTTTAGTAAAAAAAAAAAAAAGTAAAAATTAAAACCAAAAACACACAAATACCCTCGATATATATGACATGCATTTCCCCCACACACAATTGAGAAAAATATTAATATCTTCAGTCAAAGCACAGCTGGGAAACACAGCCTAAAAAGTAAAGTAGAGCCCCTCCTACCCCGCCCATGGGCAGAAAACCCTCACTGTGAGGGAGAGAGGAAATTAGATGTGTGATTATTACATCAGAGTGCTCACGTCTTCTACAGGATCCATTTTCTCTGGGTGCTTTTATATCATCGTCTCAGGTGTGCTCAGCTTCCCTACAAGATGCCTCAAGTGTGCTTATTTTTATTTTCTCACTTGGATTATGCTGTAGTTCATGTGTCTGTGGATGCCTATCTTCCATCAGTTCTGGAAAATCCTATCAGGTCAATAATTACAGTCTCTTCATCATTGTCTTTAATGTCTCCTTCAAAAATGACAGCTAGCTCTAGATTACACTTTCTATTGTTTGCATCTCTTTTGTATCATTTATCTCTTTGTGTCTGGACCAGACCATTTCTTTAGATCTGTTTACAAATTCACCAGTTCCCTCTTCCACTGTGTTTAATGTGAGTTTTAGTTTTCATTTTAATGATTTTTTAAAAAAAATTCTAATACTTGTAACTCTATTGTCATTGTTTGGTGTGCTCAGTAATTTTCAGTTGTCAATTGCCTGACAGTTTTATTTAGTATGCTATTTATTTTTCTATATTTCTAACTTACTGTCTTATATTTCCATCTAACTTGGTGGCTATTCTCCAACACGAAAAATCCTTACAGGACTTAATCTGCATTGCTCTCCCATAACCCACAAGATGCTCATAGCAGTAGATTTCCTTGTGTGTTTGGGAACTTTTCATTTTTAGGTATTTGTTGATTGAAATTCACAGTGAAGCTTTAAACTGATGTTGCTTTTGTCCAGAAGAATGCATTTTTGCTCTTGTGAGTAACACTACTAACCTGGAACCACTCTACCTCCCCTCGGAGGGTCCCAGCTCAACGTGTGACCTTCAGGAACAGCTCCCCACCTTGTCCCAGTCCCCAGGCTGGTCTCAGTAGTCCTGGTCTTTGCACTGACAGAAACCCAGCTTTTATGTCTATTTGCTCACAGGAACCCATTCCTGGGAGCCCTCAAAGATGTCCTTGAATCCCTGACACTCACGCCTTTGGCATATTTGCTTCTGTTTATCCTGGATCTAGCAGTATTTTAACAGGAAGGCCCAAGGATTATCCAATCTGTGATACTTTCAGAATCTGAAGTCTTAATTTCATCTCTTTTGTTTGGAAAACAACATTCGGGACACATTCCTCTCAACTCCTAAAGACATTTTAAAACCAGCCTAACATCTGAAGAGTTTACAGAGCTGTTTCATGCGCACATTGTTATCTCCTCTTTTCCTCAGAACAGCCCCAGAAGGTAGGCAGAGCAAGTGTGATCACACACCACGTCAACAGGAATCCGAGTCTAAGGCAATTATGTGGCTTCCTTATGCCACTTACTTTTATGATGTCAGCTACTCTCTTCATGCTGATACTGCTCCCATTTTTTTTCATCTCTAGCCCAAAGCTCTTCTGTAAGGAATGCGTTTATTTTCCTGCCAGGTACCCTTGTTCCTCCAGGTGCCCCTGTACACTTGAAGGCAACATGAAATTCACAAAATGAAACTTGATCATTCTGCATCAATCTGTCCCTGTAACTCTCTCTCTGTCCACCTGGTCACTCCAAACTGTCCAGTGAATCACCCAATTTTACCTTCTAGAACTGCACTGTCCAATACAGTAGCTTCAGCTCCATGCAGGTATTTACATTTGACTAAAATTCAGTTTGCCATATGAGCTATATGTTTACAATGTTTCTTTCATCTTCAGAAATTCTAAAACTTAAACGCAGTAGTGTGATAATTATTACATGAAATTAATGTGGAAAGCTAACTTTTTATTATGTAATTATGTTTCTTTCTTAGCATTTCAAAAAAAACTTGTAGCATGTTATGGATGGGATCCCAAAGGGACCCCACAAGGCCCCTTGTGCGGCAGCCTTCCCAGCTGATGGGCTTTGGGGAACCGGCCCGATCACAAGGGCTCTCACTTCCTCCGCGGATCCAGCCCTGCTGAGACCTCAGTGTGAGCGCACTGGCGGCCGGCCGGTATGGACACCGGAAGTGGGGCTTTGCTGTGGGGGTGGGCCGGAGGGTGTGGCCTGGACCCCAGACACTTCCTCTCTTCGCTCTTGCGGTGAGCAGCTGTGCTCCACCACACCCTCCCTCGTGTTCTACCCCAGCACAGCCCTAAACTAATGGAGCTGACCACGCTGACGGTGAGAGCCAAAATAAACCTTTCCTCCTTCAAGATGCTCTTCTCAGGTATTTTGTCACAGCACCATAAGCTCACGGAGCAGTTTTAGGATTATATGAAAACTGGGCAAAAAGCAGAGTTCCTGTATGTCTCCTCCATCTTCCCCATCATTCACTCGTGTGGCAGACGCATTACAGTGGAGGAGTTATTAGTGACTTAAGTTCACATTTTGCATTAGGGTTCACACTTGTGCACCCCGTGGATTTGGACAAACGAACGCACGACATGTGATACGCAGAACAGCATCCTGCGGGGCCACTGCCGCAGTTCAAGTGCTGCGTGGCCACCCTGGGCTGGCGGGTGCCCCTGGGAAAGCTCACCAGGAACATTCCCTCTCCGTGGAGTCCTGGCCGGCCCTGCTCTGCAGCGCCTCAGGCCCGCTGTCCTCTCCTCCGCTCCCCCTGCCCTGCCCTGGCGCAGTGGCTCTGTCCTTTGTCCATCCACACCCCACACTGCAGCCAGGGGACAGCTCTGACAGGGTGTGGCTGACAGGGTCCGCAGTCTAGGCCCCCGACAACCCTTCAGCCTCAGACTGTAGTCTGGCAAGACAGAAACTGCTTTTTCTGACCTTTGTGCCCGGGACCTCGTGCCTCTGCCTTCCTTAAGCAATCTCCTTGCCTTTCGGTTTGTGTTGCTTTTTTAATGGTACTAAGGATGGAGCCCAAGGCCTCCCGCAGGCTGAGCACCCTCTGCCACAGAGCCACACCCCCTTGGCCCTTTAGATGCCTTTCCCTCTCTCTCCTGCAAGATGAAGACTTCTTCAAGCCCTCAATTTTGAAAATGCTTTGATGTCCATGTGTCATTTTAAATACAAATAAATTATTAAAGCCATAAATCAAGCATAGGCATATCAAAGTTCTTATTTCCTCTATCATTAATAATGGTTTAGTGAAAAATATCAAACTTATTTAAAAAACATGTTTGTACTGTTTCTCTTTTCCAAGTACTCTAGCCATGTACCTGCAGTAATCAACGAGTGATTATCTGAAGTCTGGCCAGGCTGCTCTAAGAAAATATCCATAAACGGAGTGGCTTATAAGTAACAGAAATTCACTTCTCATAGTTCTAGAGGCTGGAAGTCCCGGATCCAGGTGCCAGCCGATTCTGGGTCTGGTGAGAGCTGCTTCCTGGGTCACACACAGCCTAGGGGCCCTCTGGAGCCTATTTTCTCCTTTTGTGGTACACGGGGACTAAATCCAGGGATGTACAATGAAAAACTCATGCTCTAACACTGACCTACACCTTCAGCTCCACAGGGCCTTTTCTAAGGGCACGAATCGAATCCTGTTCGGAAGGGCTCCACCCTGATGAGCTCATCACCCCACAGCCCCACCTCTTGACAGCACTGCATTTTCAACAGGTGAATATCAGGAGGAGGGGCAACATGCAGCTACTGCAGTGATGCAGTAATTTACATCTCCCATCAAGGGTGAATTCCAGGAAGCCTTCCACTGGAGTTTAGACCCTGAGCATCCCCCAAAGCCTGTGTTGAAGGCACTGCTGGGAGGCGGAGTCTATTGGGAGGTCTGCAGGTCACTGGGGGCCCCTGAAGGGATAACCGGACCTGTCCATTTCTTCTTCCTCTCTTCCACTTCCAAGCCACGAGGTGAGCAATGGTGCTCAGCCAGGCAGTCCCACCATGGCGTCCTTCGTCACCATGGGCCCAGAAGCAAGGGGACAAGCCAAAACTTCTAAAACTGTGAGCCCAAAGAAACCTTTCTTCTTTATAAGCTGATGACCTCAGGTACAGGTTAAAGTGAAGGAAAGTGGGGAACAGAGCTTCCTTCCCTCCCTCCACCGACCCACAGCTGGTTTGGGTTCCCACAGTGTCCCATGGAAATCTTCACCACTGTGCCCCTATTTATGCTATAAAGGTCACCTGCTTCACCATGAGCCCTCGAAGGCAGGGTCTGTGTCACGTGCCCCTTCGTTACTCCACACAGAGTCCAGGGCCTGGTGCTCAAGGGCAGGTGTTGGGTGAGCCAGCACTGGGCGCTCCGTCCTGGGCACTGTGGCTCCCAAGCAACATAAGGAGCCAGAGCAGGACTCAGGGTTGACTCAGCCCAAGCGATCTTTCCCTAAGACACATGGGCAGTTCTCCAGAACAGGAAGCTAAGCTGGACAACCTACTCAGCACATCTGTCCACATCTTTTTTTAAAAGTAGCACCCCTACTGACCTAAAATACCAGGTCACATACTGCTTTGCATTCTACTTCAGAATGCAAACTCCAAGCATGTTCAATTCAAATAGCAGAAAAAGGAAATTAACCGAATAAAATTACTTCCATCACCAATAAGAAAGGTGGAGTAGATTTCTAAATCACATCCTCAATTCTGAGAAATGGACTCTGGCTCACTCATTTCTCTTCCATTCACATGACAAAATCAACCATTTTAAAGAGAAAAATTAATAGCATTTAGCACATTCACAGTGGAAAACCACTACCCTTAGCTGCTTCCAAAACATCTCCCTCGCCCCAAAAGAAAACTCTTCAGGTGGCAGCTCCCGATTTTCCATCTCCCAGCCTCTGGCACTCAGCCATTTAGGTTCTATCTCTCCAAAACTACCCTTCTAGATATTTCATACAAATGGGACGGTCACTAGGTGGCCTGTTGTGACAGCTCTCATTGATTTGGCATCATGTTTTCAAAGTTCCTTATGTTGCAAGCGCACATCCTTACTCCCTGCCTTTTCGGTAGAATATTATTCCATTTTACGTGTATATTACACTTTGTTTACTCCTTCACCCATTGGGCTCCTTCTACCTTCTGCTACTGTGATCAGTGCTACAAACAGCATGCATGCACATGCATTTCAGTGCTCCTTTTCAATCCTTTGGGATATTTATCTCTTTCTTTCTGTTTTGCTGTCCACTTTCATCTCTCCTCATCTACTGACTCCCAAGAGGTACCACTGGAGGGCAGGTGGCTGTGTATCCAAATTTATTCACAGCCTGCCCCAAATATAAGGGCAATGAACTCACTCCCCTCTCCCCAGGGCCAACTGTGCAGGATGCCTGAGCAGAATGAGGCTGGGGGATCAGCAGTACCACGTGAAGGTGCCGAGCATGGTGCCTGAGACACAGGCTGGGAATGAGCATTTGCTGAGTCTGGATAGAAATGAGGTTAGTCCAGGGGAATCACAGAAGAGATTAGGAGAGCTCAGTGTCACAGACTGAAAACCGAAAGAAGAAAAGGATACCCCAGATCATATCATGGGAAGGGTAACAAGGGAGGCTGAGGATTTGCCAGAAGAAATCCTGGCAAAGTTGAAAAACGAGGAACCCTCATCAAATGGCTATTGTCTTCTCTCCTGAAAGTTAAAAGCCTGGTACAGAAGAAAGAGTACAGGACTGATAGCTGAAGATGAGTCAAGAGGTTGCTCTGCCTCTTTTTAGCTGGGTCAAGTGACTTAACCATTTTCTTCTCTTGTAGCTTCCACAGAGTATCCCTAAAATCTGAAAATCAAGAGATACTATTTTACTATATATTAGAATACAGTTTCAAAAACCCATTTATCATGGAGTTGCCTGTGTTCACCATTGGGTGACCACCTGCTCCACATGTGGGTGATGAATCTATACACGAGGTCAGAAAAGCATCAAGATCCTGCGTACCACAAAGCTCTGTAGACACCCGTCAGTGCCTTGAGACACTAGACCATGCATTCCCGTTATTAAGGGGCTTCTTCATCAGACTTTCCACCATTGAAGGTACACACACACACACACACGCGCGCGCGCGCGCGCACACACACCTGGCCAATAAGTCCTACCACTTCTATGAAAGCTTCCAGCCAAAAGGAAGGAGGCTGAAAAATGCAAAAGATGGAAAAATCAGCCCTTGAATAATTGAGTTGAAGTATGTTGGGCAAGAGTTTCTCTCATGGAGGCAGCTTTAATAAACACTAAACCTTGCCTTTCTCCACAGTGGGCTTTTGACCACGACAGTGGAGCTATTTGGTTTAATAAAACATTCAAGTTTTGAAAGTTTTGAAAACAAAACAAAACACAAAAAAGCCACGGACAGGCCAGTTCTTTCCTTCGGTTCCCAGGGTACCAGAGGTTCATATTCCCGTCAAGTTACACCACATCAGGTGACCCGTTATTATTCGAGGCACAGCACGGGCAAATGGGGAGAGCCCTTTCTCAGGAGGCCCCTGCAGCCCTCCTCCGTGTGACTGGTGTCTGTGGCCTGAGCTCCAGGGAGCAGGGCCACGCGCATCCCTACCTGCAACATTCCGCACAAGGCCTCCCTCACTTCTGTGACACTCCCACAGGTGGGCAGTGAGCAAGGAAGCTGGGGACCCGAGGGCCAGGACTGCTCTCCACAGCGCGGTCCACCAAGCAGGGAACCTGCTCTGATCCCTCAGCAGCCCCCATGCCTAACACTGCCTGCCTGGCACACAGCAGGTGGCCAGCATGTATTTGCTCAATGAGGGGACAGAGGAGCCTCCTGGAGCCAGCAGAGCCACACTTCTCAAGTACTGGCCAGCTGGGCTGCAGCAAAGGGGGCTCTGGACACTTTCCCAGTCAAACGGAGGCTCTACACCAAGATGTGATCGTGGATGCCGAGGGCCATGGGGTGCTAAGCACGAGAATGGAAAAATACCACTGTGGGGCAGGAGTGTCACCCGAGCACAGCCGTGTGATCGGGACACAGAAAACAGAGCGGGCCCGTTCCTTTCCTTTAATAGGCAAAACTTGGATCCTTGCAAAAACACAACAAAACGCTTCTCCCAGGACTGTTCTCAGAGAAAGTCTTGCCTTTTCTGGAGCGACAAGGCCTCTCGGTCCCTTTTGAGCAACTGCTGGGCCAGTGTGTTTAGCTCTATGTGACTCTCAGTGTATCTCAGCGGGCAGTTTCCAAAGGCCAGCCCAACAAGCAAGCTCACCTGGACTGAGCATTTGAATTATGATTTGAAACAGAACAGAAAACACCTGCAAGAGAATTAAGAAGAGTGGGAAAACCATGCCTTATCTCTTCTATCTTCCTGTTCAAAAAAAATCACAGCTGCTAGGTTAACCAAATAATCTGTACCTGATCAGTGTCACTTTTTAGGCAGTTTTATACCTAAGGCCCCAGAGGGGTCCAATCTATCAAGGTGTTTTGGGGTATTTTTACGCATAAATGGCGACAACGATGGATAACAAAGCCAGCCAGACAGAAATAAGCTGGGAAACTTTCAAGTGTGACAGATGTGTGGTATGCACTTATTTATATTTTTCATTTGGTTTTGATTTACTAATTAGCAAGTAGAGCAATGAGAAAACCATATTTGGGTTAAATTGGAGGCACATCTCCACTTCCTGGGGCCTTGGTGAAATGAGAGTCCTGGATTCTCTGCTTTGCAATAATTTCCATGTCTAACATGGCCTTGTCGTGTCATTGCAGGATTGGGTTTAGGAAGAACCCAGCTGGAGATGAAAATCCTTATCCAAGCATATATCTGAGGGGAGGGAAGAAAAGGGGGAGGCAAAAGGAGCAATAAAGTGAGCGGCCAACTGTTTCTCAGTTGCACATGCTCTCCTGCTCTGTTAATTCAAAACATTATACTTTCTTATTGGTACAGCACCAGACAGCACATTCTTCTCTCTGGTGGTTCACTTCGCTTTCCTGGGAACAGAGCGGAGAGGGGATCTCCGTGTGAAGTGGCTGATTTGCCTCCGGATGAAGTCCAAACTAAACTGCTCCCTTAGTTCTGTTTTCCGTGCAGCGCAGCAGGTCCGCGCGGTAGGGGGTGGGAGGCCACAGGGTGTGTGGCTCCCCACCTTTCCTGCCAAGTCACAAGATCTCAAATCACAGACTGATGAGATCAGCAAACAGGCGTCTCTGCAGGTTTGAGGAAGAAGGGGAGAGCGAGCGAGGTGGGTGGGAAGGCATGGAGGACATCTACCCTGGGGTTTTAGGTTGCGATTTATTGGGACGACACGCCAGCCTCCAGAAAGCCCCAAAAGGAGAAAAAGTCATGGTTCATTAAGGCAGAAAGAACGCAGGTAAGAGGAGTGGAGTGGAATTGGGGTCGCTGGAGGATGCCGAGCACCCCCAGCGTCGGTGGGGGGCAATCATGTTTATAAGGCATCACCACCAGGAAGCCATGGATAAAAAAGCACACGGACACGGGGCCTGGTCTTCCCTCAATGGACAACTGCCCCACCTTCATTGTATGCCCAGGACAGGTGATGATGTGTCCTGTGCTCATCTGGTACAGTCACGTGCCACATCTGATTCACCCCAGCAGGTGCGTCACCCTAGCATTTCTCCTCCTGGCTGGTATTGGCTCTAGGCATTCAAAACAGGCATGAGACTCGGTATAGTCAATTATTCAAACTATCTTTGATGATTAGTGTCCATCCCACAAAAATCTTCTACCAAAGCAAGTAGTAATCAGTGTGATGGATGGTCTGAATTTTAATTGTTTCTCTTCATAGCCTCAAATACCCAGAAGTTGGCAGGCAAGAGCCCAGAGCAATATAAACCATGAATGACATTGCTGGCCCTCAAATAATTCAAACGGAGGCTGACAAATGGCATTTCCCAGGGCCCCTGCAGTCCATGATCACACTGCCCCTCTGAGCTCTGCTACATCCCGAAGAACAGGAAGCCACTGGGGATGCAGGTGCATCAAAGGCACGAGCACCCAGGCTGGTAAGAACTACAACAAACGAACTCAGAGCCTCCAATGGAAAGGATTTGACTTGGCTAGAAGCAACCTGGTAGAGAAAGGAAAGAAGAATCTGATTCTTCTGAGCCCTTCTGAATGAAGGAGGAAGTCCACCCACCCAAGCCTGGAAACGAGGACACAGGGATGCGTGCCTAGGAATCACTGCTTTACAGGAGGATGGCAGTCTCAACACCCTGGATATGTGGGGTCCATGCCATCCCCTGTCCTGATTCTAGCTGGAGACCTCAAGTGACCAGACCGGGCCAGAATGGGAAATGAGGACCATCGTTGTCAATGCAGAAGTTGATTTAAGGATCTGGAATGACTCTGCTTTTATTTTGTGGCTTTCAACGAAATGCCACTAGGGAAGAAGCAGGCTGGGGAATATTCTCTCTGGCAGGCTGCTGTTTGCTCAGATCCTCAGTCTCTGACACATGACTAGAAAAAAGCAGTGCATCCTTCAAATATCGACTCGGGAAAAAGCTTTGTCTCTTAAAATCACTAGTTTTGCAAGTTGCCAGATTTTATCCTGCCAGACAATGCCAACACAGGTAAGGCAAAGAAAAACCTGGAAGGTCAGGGTGGCCTGAAGTCGGCCCGCTGTCGGGGAACAGGCTGTGACTCTGCAGCGATCCCCGGGATCCAGCAAGGGGACCCTTCCATGTGTCCCTGAGCCCACCGATGATGCCCATGTGCTGTCGCCTGGCTTAACGTCTTCTGCCTTCACCTTTTCCCATCTCACGGTCCATTGTCCCTGACACTAATCCCGCCTGAAATTGACGAGCAGCTATGATCACTGACACAGGAAAGAGAATTCAAACATGCTCGTTCCAGAAAAGGCCAAGAGTCAACCAACAAATAGTCACGAAGTTCAACAAATCTCTACTGAACATCCGGCACAGAAGGGCGTGTCCCTAAGCCTTCAGGATGACCTGCCCTACTAGCCAGGGGTGCACGTTTGCTCAGGTCATCCAAAGGCCATCATGGGCTCTCAGATGTCGCAGGGGCAGAACGGCATCTGGCTGCTGATCTGGACCCTCGGTCACAGCTCCCTGCGGCCTCTCTCCCAGTATCCTTGGAATAAAGATTCACAAGAACCCCCAGCTTCCTCCCACTGTTGCCTACCAGTCAGAAGGGCTCGGTGAGTGCCTGGGGGCAGGAGTGGCTCCCAGCAGGGAGAGGGAGACCCCTGATAGCAGACTGAGAGGGGCTCAGGGAGGAGGTATGAGGCCACGGGAAGAGGAGACACCCGCTCCTCACCGACCCCGCGGGCTTCTGCAAAGACCCCTGGGCAGTCTTCCTCCATCTGGGCCTGGCAGAGCCAGAGCCCCACTGACTCTGCCCCACATACACCCCAATGCCAGCGAGCCCTGGCTGCCGCCTTCGAGGTCCAGAAAACTCAGCTGCTCACCACCTCCTTCCCACTGCCTGGCACCATCTGTAGCCATTTTCCGGCAGCCACAATAGCAGCCTAATGTGTCTCTCTGATTCACCGTTGCTCCTTCAGCCTACTGTCTACACAGCAGTCAGGACGTCTTTCAAAATATAAATCACATGATGTCATTCCTAGTATACAACCTTCAAATGCTCTCCTCTCTCAGAGCAAAGATCTTTCAGAATAATGCAACACCCTCAGGGTGACACACAAAGAGCAGTGGGGATTTGGGCCCTGGCTTGTTCTCTGACCTTACTTCCAACTAAAACAGCTGCTCAGCAGCGCAGCTTTTGTGAAGCCACCACCCAGGCTGCTGTCACAGGGCCTTTGCACATGCTGCTTTCTCAGTTGAGATGTTTTAACCCCAGGTAGCCACATAGCTTACTCCCTTACTGACGTCTCACAACTCTCTGCTCGAATCTTACCTCCTTGGACAGACCATCCCTGGTCACAGTGTGACCTGGTCATGCTCCATCCCCTTAAATGCCTGCTTTCTTAATCTGCACAGCATTTGCCATTCCAGTGGTACCTCGGTTCACAAACTTAATTCGTTCCACGATTCTGGAAAAGATGGCGGCATTCTTGTTCATCACCCAAAGCGGAGTTAGCAAATGGAAGCAACACTTTGCCGAATGGTTCTGGCATCAGATTGAGCTTATTCAATTATGGTCTGCCTTCTCCACTAGGATTCAGCCTTCACAAGAACCAGAAATATGGTATGTTTTTTACTCCATGTGTCCTGAATTGTGCATGGCACATGCGTGGGAGCAATAATTCTTTGAAAGGATGAGAAATTGCCTCAATTCTATCCTTTACATCAGCAAAGGGGAGGTAACAGTACTGCTCTGCAGTTCAGTGCTTAATTCAATGAGATCGTATGTGAGGAAACATTCCAGAAACACGGTGCCATACTCCGGAAGTGAACGGCAGGATCAGCTCTTTCCTCCCACCTGCTTTGGAACAAAGCATTGCCAACAACGACCAGATCAGCACCACCCTGCCCAAGTGCACTGTGCAGTCATTCAGGAAGACAGTCTGAGGCAGACCGTGCTACCAACCGCAATCCCTCCAATTTAGAATATTTTCTGTGGAAAAAGAAAATCAGAGATCTGGGAGAATACGAGATGCAATGCTTAGGGTACAGCATCCTGAGGAATGCTGAGCAGGGTAATGTGCAATTCCATATTCCAGAACTTTCAGGTGGACCGATGCCAGCTGCAAGGAGGCAGTGTGCTCCCTGGAACAGACATGGGGAGCAGCACGGAGGTGCCCTGTGGTTTCCACAGTGACAGGGCCCCCAGGCACGAGCTGCCATGGCTTCCTGAATGCTGGCATGAATGACTCTGTAACTTGGGCTTCTGAAAGTCACACCAGTCTCTGGGCAATTTGGGCCATTTTGCTTCACTTTGCACCACTGCTGCCCGTGGGAGGGAACAGTTAGGAGGGGGATCTAAGAGGCGGCGGGGAAAGGCAGCACATGGGGGTCAAGGGAATGGAGAGGGAGGGGACCTCAGCAGACGGTGGGCAGCAAGGAGCGAGGAAGGCTTTCCGCACAGGTTCCCGGGATGAACTGAAATCCCAGTGCCGCAGGCCGTGGCCCGAGGGGAGATGAAGCGACAGGAGCTAGGCTCTCAGTGTTAGCAGGGGACAGCAATAAGGAGGAAAGATTTAGGGACCTGGCCCAGAGTGCAACGTGAACTGCACAGAGAGAAGAGAGAAAAGAAAGCACCATGGCTTCCAATCTGAGTTGCTGGTTTCCCAGGTGGAAGTAGCAAGGAAAGGGGAAATTAATGTCCACAGCCTTAATTTAAGTGAACCCTCACCCCAAGCAACTTTCCTCCTCCGATTCCAAACAGCCAAAGCCCCTTCTGCATTGCAGCCCTTTCTAACGTGGCCTGCGTGGAAGATCCTCAGAGGGGTGTGGCCTTGCTTCATTGAGAACACACTGAACCTGGCTGAGTACTACAGTGACAAAGCAACCTAGAGGCACTGAACTGGATCGTGACCCCAAACCTGTGCAGTCATTTTCACACTGTGCCCACCGGGACAGCACGGACCCCGTTTTGGTTTCTGGTATATTTGATTCACAGTAGGCTGCAACCTTGGGTGCAGAACCCAAAGATACAGGGGACTGACTGTCTTTACAAAGCTATGTGTGGGATGATACCATTTGCATGCATGCACACATACTAAAATGGGTCTATGCACACATGGACTTTTTTTTTTTTTTTGGTACCAGGGATCGAACTCGGGTCCTTGTGCTTGCGAGGCAGGCGGTGGAACCACTAAGCTAAATCCCTGGCTCACATGGACTTTTTTAAAACCAGAAAGGACAGTTGAGTAGTCTGGGCTGATAGAATTATGAGTAATGTCTATCACCTCATGTTTGAACATCCCTATTTTATACATTACAACAAATACATTGTTTACAATAAGAATACATTAGGGCTGCGGATTTAGCTCAGTGGCACCCCACCTGCCTTGCAAGCACAAGGTCCTGAGTTCAATCCCTGGTACCACAAAAAAAAGAAAGAAAGAAAGGAAGAGAGAAAAAAGAAAAGAAAAGAAAACATTTACATGATTTAAAATAAAAATTTAAAGTACATTACTTAAATGGACTACTGATGGCCCCAAATTCATCAACTCAATTTTCTTTCTCAAACAAGTTGGTAAGCACTCTCAGACGACCGGGGGCATAGCTGGAATGCCTCTTTCTGTCTGATTAAAAGATTACTCACTGTAGTCCAATTTACGGTAACTGTGCTTCAAAAAAACAAAAACCAAGGCTTCAGTTCCTGGTTGAAAAGCACAGCACTGCCTCAACTCCAGCTGGGAGATGGGAAAACAACATTTGGAATTGGACAATCATCTTCATTTACATGCTGAGTTCTGGAAGAATACCCTGAGCGGGGAAAGAATAATCCAGTACAATTGCCGTGGGTTTCCAGACTCTCAGTCCCAGGGCCGGGCGTTCCGGATAGAGCCTTCCTCTCCTTTCTTCCCTTTCCCTGCGCTTTTTCACTTCTCTCTCTCCCTATCTGTTTGTTTACTTCAGTTTGCCAAATTCAAATTTAAACAACTGTTCTCTGGATGTGATGGTCAAAACTACGAGGCCAGGCCTGCAATCCCTCCAACATTAGCACGTAACTGACCTGGATGAACTCCAGGCGGCTCCCCGAGTACGGAGACAATGACACACAAACACAACTAGACCCCAGACACTCAGGTTTGAATTTCATCCCATGCTTTTCTCCAGCTGCATCCCGGGGATGACTCTAAATAAGATGCAAGGTGACCAGGCACTCCGATTTGCCCAGGACTGAGGGGTTTCCTGGGACACAGGCTTCTTGGGCTAAAACTAGCCTCGTCCTGGGGCGAAACTCAGCCATAGAGCGTCTATGTCAATAAAACCTCAGATCCTGGAAAATACTCAGGGTGAAGTTACAGTCACGCACATGCACACAGTGAGACTCACAGATGTGCTTACACACACACGCACGCACACAATTATGTGCCTGTGTCTCATATCACAGCTGCCCTTTTCCCCTCACCATCTTCTCCAGGCTATTCCCACAGTGCACCTTGTCCTTAAGAATGATGTCTATACTTTAATTACTCATATGCTCGTGTCTTGCCCTGCTTGGACATGGAACATCCCTCTCTGAAATCTAGAGCCATCACCTCGCCCATTTCTTGTGTTTATAAAATACAATCATCAGATCATATAAAAGCTTTCCTTTCCCCAGATCCCCATGACCTGTTCCTTATTTTGATTTTGCTGTGGTTTGGATAATTAGCCTGCACAGGCCCATGTGTTCAAAGGCTTGGTCCCAGCCCATGGCCTGCGGTACTCCTGGGAGGCAGTAGAACCTGTGGGAGGTGGGCCCTGGGAGGAGGAAATGAGGTCACTGGGGAGCGAGACCTTGAAGGGCTATGAGGACTCTGGCCCCTTCCTGTCCCTCACTGCGTCCCATCCTCCATGAGATCAGCAGCCCTCCTCATCCTCATGCTCCCACCATGATGTACTTGTGGCCACAGGCCCAAAACTGGGCCAAGTAACCATGAACAGAACCTCTGAAACTGAGCCAAAACAACCCTTTCCTCTTTTTTTTTTTTTGTTTTTTGTTTTTTGTGGCACCAGGGATCGAACTCAGGACCTTGTGCTTGAAAGGCAGGTGCGGTGCCACTAAGCTAAATCCTGCACCCCCTGCTTTCCTCTTTTGAAGCTGGTTTCCTGTTATTTTGTCCCAATGACAGAAAGCTGACTAGCACAGATGATCATCAACATATCTAAAAGTACATGTGATTCTCTGACCCAGGGGGACCCCGGCAGTTGTATGGGGTGTGGTCCTGATAACCATGAGCAGCTGCATTCTCTGTTTTGGAAAAAAAAAAAAAAAAAAAAAAGAGCCATGGAGAGAGGGCTCAGGGTCCCCAAGCTCTGCATGAGGCCCCTTGGTTTGAGCCAATGTTCTGGCTCTGACTGTGACCAAGACAACGAGAAGTACTTCCCTTTGGGGGCTGGTTCACGATTAAACACTGTCTGCTAGAAAGGAAACCTCTAGAAGCACAAGGTTGCAATACAGAATGTTCCCCAGTTGGTTTGTGGATAATGTGGGACTTAGAGATGCCAGTCATTGCCTACAGCTGTGAGGAAGATGGGCGTGAATCACTTTCCAAATCAGAATTAGAAGTGCTGAAATATCCCACAAGTTGTGGTAGTGAGTTAAATAACATGATTTTACAGGGAAAATGAAAGATTCCAAAAATCTTTTCAGGTTTTTTTTCCCCAAGTCCACTCTAGCAGAGTGAGATATAAAATGCTCCACAGGTATAAAACAAACAGGTTGCCACTGCTATCATTTTACATTTAAAAAAAGAAATGTTCAGGAACACTTTTTTAGATTTCCAGTAAAGTGAGACTAGGAACTCCGGAAAGCCTCCCTGGCTCTAATCAGTACATATTTGCTTGTTTTTGATCTACTGCAATTCTTTGTATTTTAGAAATTCTGAGAAAAATCACCAGAACAAAACAGTCTAAGCCATGGATTTGGTATATTTTATGCTTTTTAAGTATTTTCAAGGAAACATTCCAATTATAAATGTGTTAACAACAACAACAATGTGTGCACATGGAGACACAATCTAAATTTATTCACCTGTTGAACCCACAACACAACTAACTACCCGGAACAGATAGATAGGGCTGGCTGGTTGAGTAATGGTGGGAGAGTAGCTTCCCATTCATTTCCAGACTTCAGTTTCTTCACTTAACCATGCAAAGTGGTTGTACAAGACAACTCCCAAAGCCTATTCCACACTGCATCTCTGTAATTCCAGGAAGAGTTCTGGATAATCTTACGTTCTGATGAGCTGAAGGGTAAATTACACAATACACTTTAAATTCAGCTTTAAAATACAATGCCATTTCCTTTTCAAAAGAAGTTATTCACATCATTCTTTAATGAATGACAGCTTAGGGAACCTCAATATGAGCATCTTCCAAAAAGGAAGTGAAAAGTAAACAATGTTGAATAGTTAAGAGCCAGGATATCCGATGGCATATACCCAGGATGATACCCATATACCCAGATGGCATATACCCATCTCCCTCACAGAAAAATGTCAGGACCAAATGGGGTCATTATACATGGAAGAGAATTTTTCAAATTGTAAAGTTCAAAATCAAGGCATTGTTTTTGAACTAGACTAAATGCTTCCTTGGCCAAGGATCTACTTAAAAGTCCGTTTCTCCAGAGTGAAAATGGTGGTGGGTAAGTGGGATCTGATTCTTTGTTCACCTTTATGTCTGAGTTTTTTAATCTCCTCCTTCTCTAAGTTCGGAACAATAGATAATTGAAGTATCATCCCAATAAAAAGATCAATCAGTTACTAACCTATATTACAAATAGAGGGGTAAAAAGTTTTGCTTCTATAGTATTCTATGATATTTTCTTCTAATGTCATAGTGGTTCTTTAACCTGTTTGTTAGCTTTCCATCACTATAACAAAACACCTGAGATAATCAACTTGTAAAAAGAAAAAGGTCATTTTGGTGTACACTTCTGAAGGTTCCAGTCCATAATCAACTGACCCTGCTGCATCTGCGTCTGTGGTGAGGCAGCACATCTTGGTAAGAGCGGGCAGCAGAGCAAAATTCACCTTGCAGCCAGGAAGCAAAAGGTAGAAGAGGAAGAGATCAGGGTCCCAGTATCCCCTTCAAGGCCACGCCCCCAGTGACCTTACTTTCTCCCACTAGGCCCCACCCCTAAAGGTTCCACACCTCCCAATAAGTACCACCCTGGGACCAAGTCCCCAACATCTGGGCCTTTGAAGGTCATTCAAGATCCAAACTATAACATAATCCAGTGATGGCAAACCTATGGCACGCATGCCACAGGATGCTTTCATCATTGAAAGCTCTAAAAGGTTCGCCATCACTGGATAATCTAGTATAGAACCCAGGGAAGCTTGACATTAAGGGGGAAAAAAATAGAACAAAATGACAACCAAAACAAACTATTCTCTGCTATTCAAGTTCACTTAGCAGAGTCAAACTGGTTCTCATAGTTTAATTGGCCAGTAAAGCCACTAGTCTGAAATAAAGGTTACCATAGGCAGAAAACAATTATTGATGGGTATTAACTGAGAGGCTTTCCCCTGGGAGGGACTCTCTCAAATTCTGCTTTAACCTCACTTGCCTCACCAGACGCGCCCTGGCTGAATGCATGAAAACTTCTCCTACCACAATTCTACTTTAGGTCAGAATCCAGTCATACCAGTGGAAAATGCATGAGTGCTGAGATCATACAGACCCAAGTTTAGATTCCAGCTCTATCTATGGACATGATCTTTAAGTAAGCTGCTCAGAGATCAAACAGCTCTTATCTGTAAAATAGGAGAGAACATCTGTTCTGCGAACTGCTGCAGGGAGGGGGGGTGTAGAAGCACCTGTGTGTTACACAAATGGAATCACCATTCCCTTCCCTCATTTCTTTTACTCATTTCTCCCCTTTCCCCATTATTTCCTCCCTCCTCCTTATATACTTGCCAAGAACTGTGTCACCAATTCTGAATGTTGGTGTTCTAACCAGGAAGTGTTCCCTCAAGATTCATGTGTCGAGGGCTTGACCCCCAGTGCAGCAGTGTTCAGAAGTTGAGCTCAGCGGGGTGATTGGATCATGAGGGCATCACTGACGACCTCATACCCGAAAGGGCTGTTGGGAGGTAGGGCCCAGGTGGAGGAAGTGCGCCCCGAGGTGCACGCCTCTGAAGGCTCTTCTTTTCCCTCTCCCTCTCCCTCCTGGCTGCCATGACTTGAGCAGCTTTCCTCCATTACGCCCATCTACCATGATATTTCTGTCTCAGGCCAGTCAACCATGGACTAAAACCTCTGAAACCATGAGCCAAAATAAATCTTTTCTCCATTAAGTTGTATATGCCAGGTATTTTGCTCCAGCACTGGGCAGGATTAATACATATGTATTAACCTGGATTAATAATACAGGTGGTATGAATATGTACACAAGACCCTCTAGCCATTTTTTTTATCCTATTAAGAGACGGCTTTGTAATTTCAAGAACAGAACTTCATTGGATCTTAGTGTGAAATATTCTAACACAGAAGCACAACCCATCCCAAAATGCCACAGAGTCAGGCCCTAACAATTCTCAGCAAGCACCTTTTAAGCCATATCAATGCATAAGTGATTAGTAAAATGCCCCTGCCAACCATTCGGGTTTCTGGCCAGTACTATTTCTATAGTGCTACTGAGTTCTATTTCCTCTTGTTCTATTTTTGGATAAATGGGTTGTTAAGAAGTCCGGCAACTGGAAACAAAGGACAATGTTAACACTAAGCACATCTTTCCTGTTCAATGCTATTAAAATAGGAATGAATTAAGCCATTTTCTTTTCTTAGTGGTCTTACAGTGTATGCCCTCTATTTTGAAAAATCTAGTGTGCTGTATTATGATTTAACTGTGTGATCCTCCTGTGATCGGTTTTTTTTTCCTTAAATTCTTTTATTGGTACATTTTAAGTATACAATACTTACACATTTATCATTGGGTCTTGTACCTGTACATGATATATCTTGGTTTTTATTTTTTTCTCCATTACCTGTGCACCCTTCACCCCCTCCACCCTTCCCTATTTACATAGACTTCATTTCCATTTTTTTCCTTTTCTCATAATTTTTCCTTTCCCCATCCCCTCCTTCACAATGTTTTCATCATCATTTCAAACAAGACTTTGCCATGGCTGCCATCAATTCTTAGCAGCAAAAGTAACAGTAGCTACTAATATTATATTTATTTATTGGTACTGGGGATCGAACTTGAGACCTTGCACTTGCTAGGCAGGCACCAGAACCACTGAGCCAAATCCCCAGCCCCAGTAGCTACTATTAATTGAACACTTATGAGCCATACAGAATGATAAATTCTGTACAAACGTCTTGATTCCTTTCTTACAGCTGTCATTATTATCTTAATTTACTGATGAGAAACTTGCCCCTATCAATAAAGTTTATCAGTGGAGGAGCCAGGATTTTTTATTTTAGAGTTTATGTTCATAACCACCCAGCTAAATATTCTACAGACATAGAGGTAAATGCCACACATTCAAAAATATCTCCAAGTTCATCAGTGTTTAAAAAGTCCCTCAACACTTGAACGTCTAGAGTCCATAACTTCTCAGAGGCATTTTCAATAAAGGTTATTATTGTATGGTGAGAGGCCCCAAGACTGGCCCCTTAACGAAGTTTAAGACTTCCTGGGCTTATCATGAGAAAAGGGATCCCAGAAAGCAAAGAATACACTTACAATAGTTGACTTATTAGGAGCTTAGCATCACATAATTTGAATAACTTAAAATATTTAAATAGCTCATTTTATACTTCAGATTAACTAGGGGACATATTAGCTACTGTTAGTTGAGGAAACTAAGATTCTTAGGTCAGGCTACGTATTCACTCTGGGGACAGTGCCAGGGCTGGCCCAAGGGTCTCCTGCCTCTCTGACCCCCATGGTCTCCTCCTAGTGGCCTGAAGAAAGTGAGGGAGAGGGAGAGGTGGACAGAGACATTTCCTGTGGTTACTGGTAGGGAATTAAGAGATTGTGATGAAACATCTTGATCCTCAAAGGAGAGAAAGACCCAACTGAAAAAGAGAACTATAGGTCAATCTCACTAATGAACATAGATGCAAAAATGCTTAATAAGGTACTGGCAAATAGAATGCAGAAGATCATCAAGAAGATCATACACCCTGACCTACTGGGATTCATCCCAGGAATGCAGGAATGGTTCAACATATGCAGATAAATCAATGCAATACACTATATCAATAGAGCCAAGGACAAAAACCATATGATTATCTCCATAGATGCAGAAAAAG
>NW_004624756.1:17809897-17862394 GCF_000247695.1 Heterocephalus glaber
AAGAGAGATTATGTAAAGGTGCAAATTTCCAATGATGAATGTCATTATATTGTATATCTAAAATGTACCAATAAAATAAAATTTAAAAAAAAGATTGTGATGAAGAATGAGGTTAAAGAAGGTATGCATGCTTTAAGTGGAAGAAGAAAAACAGTTCTAGAACTAAACAGCAGAAGCTATTGAACAATATACAGAAATGGGAGATACCATAAATACAATCGTAAGGATGAAGAAAATCTAAGAAACTTTGGCCTCTGTCTGTGGAAGGCAAATTCCTGAAATGGATGCTAGGAACATTTTGGCCTAATCGCTGGCTTCTTACCCCAATTTGTTAAGAGTACATCACAAAAGCAGTCTACACATGTAATTAAGATTACTAATCAGTTGATTTTGAGTTAATCAAAGGAGAATTATCCACAGTGGCCCAGTCTAATCCCAGAAGCCCTTTGAAAGCTCAGTGATCTCTCCAGCTCTGCTCTAGTCTGGATCTTGAATGTACCTCAAGTACCCTGAGTAGAAGGCTTGGTCCCCAGCCTGTGGTGCTATTGTGAGGCGAGTCCTAGTGCAAGGGAGCTATGGTACTGGGGATGTGCCCTTATGGGGGACATTGGTACCAAAGCCCCTTCCTTCTCTTTGCCTTCTGGCTGCCTGAGGTGAGCAGTTTTCTCTAGCATGCATCCCCAGCACGACATACCCCCTCACGCCTGGCCCCAAAGCCACAAAACCCACCAGTCGTGGGCTGAAAACTCCAAAACTGTGAGTCAAAATAAACCTGTCCTCTTCAGAAGTTGTTTACCTTGGGAATTTTGTCACAGTGACTGAAAGGTAACACAAGCCGGTGAACAAAAGAAAAAAGCGGGCAGAATCCAAGACGGGCCACTTGGTGAGGAATATGGGTCCTTCTGGAACGTGTGAGCAGCTTGGCTGATAGCCAGCAAGAAAATGGGGACCTCAGTCCAACAACCACAGGGAACCGAATTATTCCAACCCCCTCAAAGAACTGGACTAGCTGCTTCCTCCCAGCCAGCCACCAGGGGGCGGCACATCCAAGAACTGCTGCGTTTCCTTCTGAATCTGGTTGAAGAAGGAGTCAAGGAAGGGGCAGGAGTAAGGAGGAATCACTGTGTAGCTGGCTCTTTGTACAGGGGACTGCTTCCCATTCGGGGGTTCAGAATTCAGGGAATTCCTGAAATACACTGAAGAGATACTAGGGGTAAATGCAGACGTTCTAACGCAGACATTCTCGCTTGCAAGGTTACGACTTGATGATACAAGCAAAATGGCTGAGTCGGTAGCAACCCTACCTACTTTGAAATCCGAATCTTGCTCTTTCCCTGGGCCCATAACAGTCCCTATAATCCTCTCCATGGCCCAGCTCGGAGTCAGCCAAGCACTCTCGAGGGGACGGCAGACGGCTACAGGGTGCCCTGTTGCCAGGCTGAGACCTTCGCTAGGATGGGTGCTCCCCATGCATTTCTGACTGGTGAAACTTTCAGTGTATAATAGGTTTACTGGGACCTAGTTTCATGGCTGGCCAAGCAGCAGCTGCATCTTATATAGTGATTTTCTTAAAACCTACGCCATTCCAGAAAGTACTGGAGGTGTTTTACAAAACCAGCTCAGGCAGGATAAACATAAGTGAGGAAACCAGGGAAGGCGAAAGAAACGGCCAGTCAAGTAATTCACAGAGAAGCTGCCGAGGAAAAGCCTAGACTGGAAGCTGTGTTACTGTGAATGAGGGCCTCAAAGTATGTCAGAAACAAGATAATAAACGTCATGGTTGGTGAAAATACACCATGGACATTTTCATGTGTTTTGCATATTTTAAATTCTATTTTAATATTTTTCTGCTCGATTTGTATAAGCTCTTTACACAATAGCTTTTTGCCATATTTATTGTCTATTATATTTGCAACAAATATAACATGGCTAATGTCACAATGTATTTAATTGAAAAAATATATATTCTATATAAACTCAAGCCTTGTGCATGCTAAAGTGAGCTACACTCTCAGTTTGATTTTCTTTTAAATTTTTCATCAAGTCTAATATATATGTGTGTATATATATATATATATATACTCCTTATACTCTATTATAGTCTCCTGTTACTTTACAACTAGGATGCATTTCTTCATCTAGAGACCATCTAAATAACCACCTTTATTTTCTTCCATTTTGTGATAGTTTTAATTTTATAAACTTTCTTGCCTAAAGACTACTGAATTTCAAAATGTATCCCAGATTCAAGCCATGTTGATAAGAACCAAACTGGAAAAGGTTCTTCATTCAAACAAAATGAAACCTTTTCTAAGGCGAAAGTTTAAACTAGGTATTTATTATGTGAAATTAATTCTCTATCAGTCCTGAGAACAGAGTCACTTATTGCTCCTCTCCCTGAAGTCCGTTTTCTCAATCCAAGTATAACACCACTATCAAAGTACATAAAATCTGCAAGCCTTGATCTGACTCAACCCTAACCCAAAGCAACTAAACCAGTGTTGAATTTGGAAGCTCAGTTCTGGGCTTGCTCCCTCCACCCGGTTATCACCATTTCGACACCTGCCTGTGTTAACACTAAGCCCCGAGCAGAGGCACAGCCCTGTTCTTGTGTAACCATTTGTACAGCAGTTATTTTCACGGTCACATTTTTCATTTCCTTGAGAATCCCAGTTTAAAAAAAAACAACCCACAAACATGAACATCACTAGGAGCTTAACTGTCCAAAAGAAATTAGATTCTTCCATTACAAAAGTGATCTAGAGACAGTGTCCTCACCTCTGTAAGAGTTTAACTGGGAAACTTTAAGAGGGGAAAAAAACAGGATCCATGTGAAGTTAATAAAAAGGGGAGAAAGATGTTCAGAGACAATGGGGAGAGCTGGAATCAATTCGGTCAAATTATACCCCGTGTTACATGTGTAAAACTCCTCCTGTTACAGTTAAATGAAGGAGCAGAGAAGAACAGCCTGAATTTAGACCCCAGTTCAGAATGCAGAGAGATCCATAAACAATATCTCCTCAGTCGAGTCATTTCAGCAAGAGGGAGGGTCTGAAATTCCCAACTATGAATGCATCTCTCTGGGGAACATGCATTTGCCCTAACAGGGGGCTTGTTCCCATGCCAACTGGTGGAAAGGTGGACATAGCAGCCAGTTACCATGCCAGCAGCTTATCCCTGCAAGTCAGACCCCTTCTCAAATATTGTTTCTCATTTTCTCTTCTGTCACTGATTTTTTTCCCTTCTGCCATTTTATCCTGCAAGCAAGTATATCTTGCTTTATGACCTGATACTATGAACCTTGGCTCCCACGGGCTTCCATACTTCTCTGCCAGTTGCCCTGTCCCTTGGGATCCCATCTTCTTGGCTCTGAAAGGAGCTGGGGAAGCATGCATCTAGATGAGGTGTCCTGGATTTCTGGAACCAGAAGAGAGCTGGTGTGGAGGGCAGATCTGTTCTCTCAGGTATCATGACTACCGTAACTGAGGATGATGGTCTGACGGCCATGTTCAGCAACTGACCTTTGACACCATTTACCAAGACTCTGTAATTTACCAAATGGAATTGTTTAGGCCTAAAGTGTGAGCTGTCCGAAGGTAACACTTATGAAATCTTCCAGCACTTTCCAGTTCTCAAGTGAAGTCATTTTCTTATATTAAATAAGAATAGGGTGGAAAAAACAGCTCAAAGAGGGTTTCAGAGCCAAGATGCCTAAGTATGGCCGTGGCAGGGTGAGCATGGCAGCCCTAGCATCTGACTCCGTACTGTCATCTTCGCCATGGGGACCTAGTTTATGGCTGTTTCTTCTCAGAAATTCTCTCACCAACAATCAGGGTTGGCCAAGGTAGTAGAGAAGCAAGGCAAGAGTGTGTTAGGTCTCCCATGCACTTTGAGATTTCCCTTCTCTCAAGGACAAGTGTATTTTAATGCTTTGTAAACACTAGGATAGAATGAATGCAGTGAAATATAATGAATCCCTCAGAAGACAGTCAGGAAGATTCTGCTTGTCCAGTTAGTTTTCACACATCATAAGCTTCTAGTTTGTAACATGAGAGAAGGCAGATTGAAGACCCGTAAATACCGTGAGCTAGTCAAGGATGTGGACTTTCTACTTTCTTCTTTACTGTTTTAGTCCTTGAATCCAGCACAGCGCCTGGGACCATCTCAGTCTCTCAACAGAGTTTTGTGCATTTCCACGCTCCTACACACGGCTGTCCCACCAGCTACCTCAGTGGCCTTTGGGACAGTCACTTGGGCCAAGCTTGGTGTTCTTTTCTAAATTTGGGCTACTGATGTTCGCCAATACCCCTTAGAACTTTAAGAATCCCATGATTCTCTGTAGCTGTTTTCTTAAACTTTGGGGGTCACATAACCTGAGTGGCACCATTTTGTTATTTATGGATAATATGAACAATTTAATCTGGGAAAAAAAATGTTCAGTTCTTTTTCTTCAGTAAACCAAATAAATATATTTAAATATAACATTCATAAAATGTCTCTCATCAGTACATACAATTAACCAAGAAAGTAAGATCCAATGTTAGGGATGTAGAGATGATATATTTATTTTTTAAAATGGTTTCAAAATTTTGGTCTAATATTTAATTTTGCACATAACAGGTAATCACACTTTTGTTCAGCAGAGTAAGTGGTCTCTTGGTGCAAGAGATTAGGGAGAAACAATACAACCAGTTTGCCTTAATTCTGCTACCTTTGTAAATATTTCATTCCCTGGGAGACATCTAAGCATTTAAACCAGTGAGGCTGCTTTGTACATAGCAAGACTTTTTCTCATGCTAAATGTACAATGAATTCAAACACAATTATACCCTGATCACCCACTGGGCTGTGAACCTAACCACACACACACACACACACACACACACACACACACACACACACACACACAAATAGCATTTGCAATCATAACCACGTCAGTCTGTTTTACAGAGTCTGAAGATTTCTGCTGAATGGTGGTGGGGGAATGTATGTGGTCAGTGGTCGGGAGTATCCCCTGGATTCAATCTAGCATTCCTCAGGAGGAGGAGGAGAGCATTTAGTCTGTATTTAATTTTTAAACCACATTTCATCCTTTTCCGTCTCTACACAGCCACACACAGGGGGAAAATCCTGTTGCTCATGCTACGCATTCTTTGCCCAATTCTTCTGGGCTGTTCTTCCATTTCTGCCTAGGACAGCTAATCTTTCACAAACCTGGACTGAGTGCAAGAGGCACATTTTGCACATCTCTAATCACCCAAACATAAATAAGGTTTCGACACCATTAACCCTTGAACAATGGCTTTTTCCTGGCTATGAAGCCAAGGAAGCCTCAGGAAAAATATATCTTGTTCTTGCTCATTCCAGTGACTTTATTACAGGTTATAGGGAGCTATCAGAAAGTTCCACTTAAACTCAAGCCCAAAGTTTTAACAGGATGAATGTTTAAGCCCCTGCTTCTAAATTTTCATCAGGGTAGACACCAAAAGAGGTATATGTCTGCATTAGGCACCCAACTGGAAGAAACAGAGCCAATGGCCAATATTTTAAAAACTAGCCCTAAATTTTCCTAATGGTTGCACATTCTCACCAATCTCAAGGCACAGGAGTCCTAGTGGGAAGTGGATCAGACTGGATCAGACTGGTCAAACCCTTGCTTGCTTCGTGCTTTCAAGGGAATAAAATCTGACAAGTTTGGTGCCTGATGGAAAGAAAGAGGAAAGCAGTCATACAGACCATCCAAATCTTTCTTTAGAACTTGCATGTCCTAACAACAAATGCAAAGTTTAAAATTGACTATTCATAAGTTGCGGGCCTGGGGTGTGCACTGCAGCACAGATATCCCCCCGGCAGTCGATTTTGGTAAGTTTGCAATGGTTTCCCTAAGAGATTCTAAGCAGTTTCTGGTAAATGAAATGTGCATGGTTTACAGGTATACTTCAGATGTCCCTCCCCTCTGTCTGGAAATATTCAGATATTCACATGTTTGTCTGGAAATACAAGCTGACTGTAAGTGCAACTTCTTCATATGTGTATTTCCTTGTTTTAACTTGTACAGGAAGGAAACAAATCATGATTTACACATGAGAAGAGTTATATAAACCTTTAGGTTCAGAACATAAAGGGTTACAATGATGTCTATATATAGGTGAGGAGCTGCTTAGCAATCCTAGAAATGGGACACAGGGAGTTCAATTTATAGGTTGCCCATTCATTCTAAGAAGTGATCACCAACGAAAGAAATCAGTTTCCCCAAGTTGGGTTGAATAGCTTGTATGTGTTACCACCATTTGAAGACCTGGATCCCCACGTGTGAGGGTCAGAGAAAGTACTCGGGGCGCTGGAGATCCTGAGAGAAGTGCTTCCCACATGTCTCAGGGAGGCTGGCACCAAGCAATTAACTTGCTGTGTTATACGGGCTTCACAGAATTGTGCTGGATGTTAATCTTCTCAAATGCACCCAGCCACAGTCCGGACCCCACATCTCAGAAGGCAGCAGTGTCCTGAGTGAAAGAAAGCATTCTTCCCAAGTGGACACTCTACACGTCAGCAGAAGCTGGACTGCTCCAATAGGAGATAAACACACTCAACTGCAGCTTCCACGCTTTTCTCACTCAGTATAGGAAGCCTCCTGGGGATACTTTCCACATTGCGGCGTCTTTAAGATTTTAACAGCCTTCTGACTTCTGTGCTATAATATTTTATGATCTCTACTGACTCTCAACATGCTCTTTGTGAGATTTTAGTTTGCCTTACATGGTCCTACAAAAGCTCTTCAAAAACTGCAAAGCTTCTGAACCAAATATTGACACTGTTTTCCTACTCATCATGAAATATGTGCTCATGGATTCCCATTCATTCCTGCTACTTGAGACCTCTACAAAACCCTAATGGGGCTAGATCTTGTTTCCTTTCTGAGTACCTGATGGATCTATGCAATTAAAATTCCACTCATCCTAAGCCATTAAAATAAGATAGTGAGACAGACTTGATTCTTTAAATGAACTCAAGTAGAAAACCACAAGAAATAGTAGCATCTCAGGGTTTTGAATTAAACAGAGTACAACTTTCATTCCACTTTTCCAAATGACTGCAACCAAGATCACAGTCCTGTGTGTGTGTTGGGTAGATAGGATCACCTCACATACCTGTATGTCAGTGTGGAGCCTCGTAATCCAAAAGATAGCATTTATGAACTCCACATTGTATAAGGTTGACAGTGAGCTCGCTCGGCGGTTATTTTCGGCTCTATAGAAGACTGACAGATGAGAAACCAACAAAGCTCTTTTACATGGGAGAGAACCTACATGGGGTTCTTGCTGCTATCTGTCTACTAGATTTCATACACTCTCCAGACTAGGAACAAAAAATTGAAACAAGCAAAGAAAATCTGCATCGGATCAACAACAGCATTGTATAAATGGAATTAAGCTTCGAACAATACCAGTGCTTAGAATTTAACAACTTTTCATGAGAGATGTTAGCACTCTGAAATGACCTAGGAATGAGTTTACAAGCACCCACTGGTAGGAAAGGGGTAAAGCAGCGTTAATGCCTCCATATTTATGTATAAATATATGTATATATATTTACACAGTTGTAGAATGAGATGTGAAATATTTTTAGATAATCTAGTCCTGGAAATCACATAATTTAAATCAATCTGGTAAAAAGGTAGTATATATTTTCTATTTATTTTTGTGGTGCTTGGGATCAAACTCAGACCCTTCTATATACTAGGTAAGCACCACCAGCCATAGAGCTACATCCCCAGCCCTTACGCTTGTTTAATATCAGCCATGAGTGTGCCTTCCTCTACCTGGCCCTCATAAACAACCTACAACCAAGTTCCTACGTTTAGACTAGAAGTCATTTGAAGGGAGGGAACGTGCACGTGCCTGTTCTCTGAAGCCAGCACAGTAACTGCCACCTAGAAACCACTGGACATTTCTTGTAGAATTGGGTTTTCCACTTGTAGGGAAAGACAAGGGGGCTCCCGGCATCACCCATGTGTCTTTGGGTTCTGAAACTCTTCATCCCATTAAAGGTAAGACTTACTGTGAAATTAGCCATTTAATAAAGAACTTTGGTCACAGATTCCAATGGTCATAAAGCCGCCTGATAACTCTGATCCGATAGTCACTATGTACAAAACCAGGACCTCTCCAAAGTAATAAAGAACAAAAAGAAAGGAGTATTGAACACTTTACATAAAAAGATGGTTAGTGGCCAAAAGACATAGGTTTTAATCTGTTTTAAGTGGAGAGAATCAAGAAGAAAAATTACCCAAAGTGAGGGTTAAAAATAAAGTTACCCCATTTTCTGCTGTAATTTCCTACCTTCATGGCTCTGCCTCTGAGTTAGTCTAGAATAATCCTAAAGAGATCAGAACTTCCTTAGCTTGGCATTTGGGTTCTCCATTGAATGGGTCACCCATCCCATTTAAGATATGTCCATCTCCTACAATGCTCCAGTTGAGTCCCTCAGACACAGCTGGAATAAGTCATCCAAGGTTTCCTGCACATTTTTCTCTTGTTTATCTCCTTAGATTCACCTTGTCAGCAAGTGTACTTAGCTTGGGATACAGTAGGGGATACCATGGGGAGCTTATGCTCTCCGCATTCTCATCCTAGGAGGGGAAAATACAATTGCACTGATTACTATCATACCTGGTGGAAGCTGGTTGCCACATTTTATCCAACCTAAGAAGCCATGTTTAAGCACTCACTTAAGTCATTGCTAAGAAAGGTAGAAGCTGGTCCAGGTGGGGGACCTGGTAACCTCAATGAATGTAAACATTGTATCCCACAGACACAAGCTGAGATTAACACCAAGAAGCACGAAAATGGGGAAAGGCGAGCAAGAGGAGGGATGGAGAAGGGGATTTTAAGAAGGGAAGCAAGTCGTATTATGTGCACGTTCCCACTCCCAAGACAGCTGTAAAATGTATGTGCCACAAAGACGCACGAATAAAAATAGCTGATGTATCAAACTTTGCTACCCTCCCATTGTTACACTCAACTGTATTTCAGTCTTGTTTTTAAAAACTAAAGAGTTGTAGCCCAGCAAGTTCAACACTTTGCCTTTTCCTTGACTGAAGAAATTGCCACCAGACAGTGTTTTATTATGTTTGTTTGGAGAAATTAACACACATACATGGCAAGATACTGATCAACACAAAAGGATATACAAAAGTAAGCTTCCCAGTAGAGGTCAGCTTCCTGTTGCATCTCCAGAGTTAATACCTGATTTATATCTTATATATCCTTTCACCAGCAATTCTAAGCACTTAAAAGCTTATTGATACCCGTTTTTAATAGAAATGGTAACATTCAAAAAAACACACATCAATGAACTACAAGAGCATTCATAAGTTACAAAGGGCTGGTAGAGAAGGGAGATCACACCTGGGCGGAGAAAGCGATGGTGGCAGAGTTGCCATATATACCGAGTCTCAAAGGGTGGGGATGGTTGAAGGGCAGGTAGAGATGATGGTGGGAACAGAGTCTTGAGGAGTAGAAAGCGCCAGGGGCTGTAGAGGTCAGTGTTAGATTGGAGCTTAGTCTGCGTGATGGGAAGAAGTGAAAGAAAATCCCCAAGATTTTCATGCAGTATTGTAACCCATGCAGACAATGGGGGAGATATCTAAGATTATGCCACAGCTGTGTTCAAACCCTTTATTGGATCCTCACTGGACCAAATCCAAACCCTTCACCAAGAAAGACAATGCTTTTTTCTTTTTTTTGAGACGGAGTCTCGCTATGTAGTTCAGGCTGGCCTTGAACTCGCTATGTAGCCCAGGCTGGCCTCGAAGACAAAGCCTTGGATAGTCTGGCCGTCACCCCCTTCCCCAGCCTATCCTGTCTCTGCTCCTAGTGACCACTGACTGACCCACTGCACCTGTGCCGGCCACACTCTGTCCACCTTGGGGTGGTTAGAAATGGCCCCTCCTCCTACACTGCTCCGCTTTGGCACCTTCCTCTGTCCTCCGGGAGGACGGACCTGCACTGGCCAACCCCACCCAAAGTCTGCTATTTCCTATCCAGCTCTTTACGTGCTTCTTTTCTAGCACTAATCCCGGCTTGAAGTGATTTGCTCTCTATTTGGTCTACTTGTTTTTTGTTCATCTCCCTCCTTTGAATAAAATGTGCATCAGCACAGCAACCATGTCTCCCTCAGCTCTTGATCTTTCATCTAGCACTTGAGCAGTGTGCAACAGGAAACAGATGCTCGATGAGTATTTGTTGAATGAATAAGTGAATCCTTGACACTTTTTTTCCCTACCCGACAGCAATGTACTCCAAGCGGTCCCCAGACCACCTGGACTAGACATTGCCTAAGTCTCTCTCTGCGATGAACAAAGCATGTCAACTCTTCATCATCAGGTGACAATCAAGGCACAATCTCACTGCATCCAAGGACACTGCCACCTCCTTGTCCTTTTAGAAACTGGCTCAGAAGGAGCACATGCTGGTGGTAGTGGTGGTGGCATCCTTCCCTGCTGGCCAAATGTCTGTCCTGCCCTTCTCTCTCCCTGATGGGGTAAACACAAGCTGGCCAAATAGTGTTCTCACTCAGCCATGCCACCAGTCCAGCATCACGCTGCACACTGTGCCTATTCATTAATTCTGACGGGCTAATCAAAACTCCTTCTCTGTGACTATCGTGACCTCTGAACAAGAGTCCAAGGAAAAAAAATGACAATCAGGGGTCTCCTTAGTCTAAGTGATGCACCACTGTCTGGCACAACAGGTGCAGGAGGACAGAGGCCACCTGCCTGCGTCACCACTGCATAGCATAGAGAACAGAAGCACGTACTTAATATCGACCGGACGAATGAAAACTCTTAAGATACTTTCCCATTCGGCTCAGTAATAGGATCAATCACACTTTCCTTTTAAATCATAAGTACTGGTAAGCAGTAGAGCTTTTTCTTTAATAAGCGATGCAAAGATATGAACTGAATTAGGGCAGCCAATGAACTGGCTCACATCAGGTTTGCATCCAAGCTGCAGATCTCTCGAGGATTCCACCAAATACCTTCGAAATTGCCTGCTGGCAGGTCCTCTGTGTTTGGGAAGTTGATTTGGAATGTACCCTCCGCATCTCTGCCTGATTAAGGGTGCTCCACATCTCCATGACAGAAAGGGTCTCCCACAGGCTTGTGGCCAGGACGTCTGTCTCTCTGGCCTGGATCAAACTGACCTTCATCAACTCGAGGGCAGAACCATCTGCACCCCACATTGATGTCAAGCAGGCAGGCTGCAGCTTCTGTCAACAAGAACATCTGCTATGTCTACTGTGGCTCAGGAGCCCACTAAATCACGAGAAGTGCTTCACGTCCAAGTTCTCCTCAGCCCCCACTGAGATTCAGCAGGCTGACTGTCCACACTGCACTCTGCAAGCCACTTGAGCTTCCAACCCACCCCCGTTCGGCACACATCTTCCAAGCTGGGAGGGGGAAATGTCCTGACACTACCCTCATCTGGACAGACCTCTTCAGTCCCTGAGCTGTGGCATGCAGCCTCCTGAGGTCACAGGGGTGCCACAGCTGTGGGTGAGGCATGACTTGGCACTGGGCGATCATCCTGGGCCTCACCATTTGCTCCCTCGGGACCTCAAAGCTCTGTGCTGACCTGAAGGAAAGGGCTTCCTGTTCACCTGGTTTGCTCTTAGGACACATTCAGGTCCCAGGCTCACGCCCTGCAGGTACTTCTCCAGTGAGTTTCTCAGTGAGTCAGTGATGGGGAGCTGAGTTGAAGTCCAGTGGCATCAGGCAATGCCAAAAATAAGAGGACTGGGCTTCAAGAAAACAATCAACAGAGCAGTTTGGAAATTTTACAAAAAAGTTTTTCAGAGGATACGGTTCGAGTTAATAAGTGCTCTATTAAAAAGTTGATGCTAAGCAACCGAGATGAAGGGATACTATTCATGTGCACAGGAGAGATCATTTAGAAATATTTTTGCTCCATCATCTTTGCCTTGATTACTACATTCCAGAACTGTGACACATTTCTTCTTCCAAATTAAGTGGCCAGATGAGAGCAGTCTCGATTCTGAAAAGCTTACAGACAGCTCCCTCCAATCTGAGGCAAGTGCTCCCCCTTTTCCATGGAACTGGGGTAAATAAGGTCACCTGACCACAGCCAAGATCAAGGACGTGTGGCTTCCTCCCCAGGATACCTAATCCTGACCCATTCAGCTAAAAAGCAAAAATCTGCCTGGCAGTAGATAATGTGAGTTGCATATAACTTGTTTTAATCAATGAAGTTTGAGTCCATTCGATGAGTTGATCTGTAAAACAAAGTCACTTGGATAAATAATTCCACTCTCTCCCTGAATGTGGAAATAAAATGGAATAATAATAAAAAGGAATCCCCCAAATAACTAAATCCATACACCCAAGCCCTACAGAAAAAGAAAACTTCTTACATAGTAGGGGGCTTGCTACCATTGAATCCCTAGAGCAGATAACGAACCTTTTAGAGACAAGGGCTCAAACTACAACCCAAAACCTACTTATTTATCACAAAATGCCAACACTGCAATTAAACCTGAATACTGAGGTTTTAGTTGAGAAATAACAACTTAGACAACTTGTGAGATCATCAAAGAGAGGGCTCTGCACGCTTGCTGCAGGACATGTGCCATAGGTTTGCCATCATGGCCCTAGAGCTTAATAAACACAAACTACAGAGATTTTGCCACCCAGAACAGTCTAAACCTGGGTTCTCAGACTTCACGAGCAAGGGAGGGGCCAGAGGAGGAGCTATTGAGGACATCAATAGCAAAGGTTTTATGGGACATTTAGGCTATGGAGACAAAAACCAATACATAGGGGATTTAGGTTCAGTGTTATATTTTATGGATCATGTTATCTACAGAGTTTTCCACTAGAATTATTTGACTTCACAAGACAATTTTTTAAGTCTGTATTTAAAATTTCTCTCCTTAAGAGTTCAAAGAATGTTCATACTTACCATCACTGTTGTCTCCATCACTTCATGTAAAGGGGAAAGATAGGGCTATCCCATTTCATAGTCTGGGCATCTGCGAAAAAGTATCTTAATAAATCTGACATGTTTGGAGTAGGCGTGTGTGGATAGAGGAAGAAACTGTGTGAGGCCACTGAATGATTGACTGATTGAAGCACCGGGGATTGAATCCAGGGCTTTCACACTTAGCTGCCAGCCCCGCCTTTTATTTTTTGAGACAGGGCTTTGCTGTTACCCAAGCTGGCTCAAACTTGTGATCCTCCTGCCTCAGCCTCCCAGAGTGATGATTATAGGCATGTGTCCCCATGCCTAGCTAAGGACGGGGGCTTTTATATAAAACACAACCATGCTTTCTCACACACACCCTTACACTTTCTTGTAAAACATTCATCTCTTACATAGGAGAAGACAGGCTGAAATATAAACTATAGAAAAACTCAAAATGTATTATGCACAGTCTATTAGCTTTCCATCACTATGACAAATACCTCAGACAGTTAACTTATAAAGAGAAAAGGTTTATTTTGGCTCAGAGTTTTGGAGGTTTCAGCCCAACATTGGGTGGACCCATTGCTTGGGCCTCTGCTGTACTTGCTGGGTGGCGATGGCAAGAAGCACATGACAGAAAAAACTGCTCACTTCACAACTAGGTTTGTTTTTTGGTACCAGGGATCAAACTCAGGACCTTGTGCTTGCAAGGCAGGCAGCAGAACCACTGAGCTAAATCCCTGGCCCCTCTCACAACTAGGAAGCAAAAGAGAGGAAGAAGAAGGGGCCAGGATCCCACAATCCTCTTCGGGGGCTGACTCTCAATGATCTAAAGACCTCCCACTAGGCCCCACCCACTAAAGGTTCCAGCATGTCCCTATAACACCACTCTGGGAAGCAAGCCTTCAACACAGGGGCTTCTAGGGAATGCTCCAGGTCTAAACCATAGCACACGAGGAACTCCATCAACTCAGAATTTCATCAACTTGGAATAAGTTTTCCCTTAGTGACCTCTGACTCTTCAGCATTTGCTCCTCAGGCAAATGGAGATGACACCAATGTAAGAAAACAAACTCAACTGTTAGCAAAAGTAGAGGTTAAAATCAAAGACCTGTTGTGGGCTGGGGATGGAGTTCAGCAGCTTAGCATGTGTAAGGCCACGAGTTCCACCCCTAATCCTACAAAAAGATCTTTCAGATTCTAAATTTATAAGCTCTTTAAGTACTGTAGACTCTCTCTCTCTCTCTCTCTCACACACACACACACACACACACACACACACACAGAAAATAAATAGAAGTCAGAATAGGTTTGGCCTGGTGCTTTTCTCAACTAGAAATAATGATTTATTAAACTAAGTTGAGTGGTTACGATTACTAGGCTATCTCATTCACAGTTACTGGGTATTTTAAGGTCTTTTAGGACTAGGTCCTATGATTACAGGATCTTGGCCTTGAAAGGGACATTGCATTTCATCATGGTCTTTCTTCCTTATTTATGAGGGAAAATCTGAAGCCCAGAAGAGGCAGGTAACTAGCACACTAACAACAGCGAGAATCAAACAACCTATCTGGTAAAAAATATTATAACTGAGTCACTTCAATAATTTCAACAAGCCTTCCCTAAATTAGGCCAAGTTACCAGCAATTCTCTGAAACTTACTTTATACACAATTGCTGGGGTAGCATCTGACCCTGTCCCATGCTTTGACTTGCTGACACTTGGTGACCATTGAAAATCCACAACATAAATAATCCTTGAAATGGATAATTAAAAACCAAGTGTAGCAGTTTTAACAAATTAGCTTGGCACTTGGGCCTTAAAATGAGGTTATTCTGTCGAACAAGCGGCATTCTCCTCTCTGCCTGCTTTGGAATCCCTGCCAGACTTTGCCAATCCAAACCCTGGAATTCGCAGTAGCCCAACTTTTCATGCACTACGTTGGAAAGTTCGAGTAAGCTTGTTGCTCTTCGGCTACTGACCAATTAAAAGCAGTACATGATGTGGTGAGAGAAAATGAGTGGATGAGGTCAAGAGGTAATAATTAAAAATGATGTAATGAGATGATCCAATCTCCCTAGGCCTGCCAGCAGGCCCATTGGTGCCCACGTTCCGAGTTTCCCTGTATCATTCTGGCGTCCAGCCATGGAATCTGTGACATAAAGTCACCTCCAACCCTGGCAGGAGTTTCTCCGGTTCCTGAGCTGGTTATTATAAATTCTGGATCTGAGAGGATTTGTTTCTAGATCTCTTCCTGAGGCTACAGATGGTGCAGAGCCCAAGGACTATTTTGAAATATTTTCTATTAACAGGTAGACAATTTGTACGTGTGCCCCCCATCCTGGTGGCACACATCAGTGCTCAGTATGGAATATCTGAGTATTACTCTGGAGATGAGTGGAACTGACAAACTCACTGGCTTTGGGAGTAGGAAAATACAGACTGTTGGGAACAAACCCTAAGTTGGTGTTTTTGTTTGTTGATGACAGTGATGTGCAATGCTTGCCAAGCCATCCATGTGCTGTACCAGGAAGAGCACTGGGCTGAAGGCGGTCTTCCAGCAGCAGCTCCAGGAAGCTAAGTGACTGCATGGGGATTTGACCTCCTTGCACCAAGCTCATCCTCTTTAGGGAGAGGGAAATGATCCAGATCACCCCTGAAGTCCCACAGGGCCCACTGGTCTTGTATGTGGTTCTTGGAGCAAGAACCTGGCAGACTTGGCCTGAGGGCAAAGTATTTATCTCTAGTGTTACATACATAGGTCAAACATAGGGAGATTTGTGTCATTATGGAACCCAAGACTTGGGTCCAACCAAACAAGTCAAGTAGTTAACAGATCAAGGTTAGACTGCTAGAGAGTTCCAGAGGCATAAAAGCTTAAGGGAAAGAAAGAAGCACAAGGTCCACAATCCAATAGCTGGTAGGGGTCACCCTGTCCCAGGAGAAGAATGGACCAATGTATATATCTGATCTCTCCATCGCTAGTTTCTACACTTCTCAGTGCATCACGGTAGAACAAATAATCAGAGATCATTTAGTTTTAAAAATGTACATAAAATAGTTGAATCTGAAATGCATTTTTTTTCAAGTGGAGGTTCCCAAAGATTTCCATCAATCTCTCTTTTTTATTGCTGCATTTAATAAAGTCAAAGACTAAGAGATGAACTAAGCCATCTCCTGGCACATGGAACTTACTACTCATGCAATTTGCATTCCAAGAAAGAGATTTACAGACCCAGGGAGAAAAATAAATCAAAGGTACACTTGTGAATAATGTCCAAGGAGAACAGTGGTGTGATGAAATGTTGCCATTTGCAGTTTGATGGTTTATTGCTCCCTCTCAACACCCACTCTTATTTCTCACCTAAAACACAATTTCACATTGATATAATTTATAAGCATCAGTTTGCCAAGGTCAATTGCTAACCTTAACTTTTCACTCAATGAATTCTTAGATGTTGTTAAGATTAAAATACATCACCTATTAAAATATTAGCTCCCCCCAGCCCAAAAAAAAAGACTACTAGCTCCTTAGCTTTAGAAGCCAAGAGAAAGTTACAGTGACTACACACTTCATTGCCTGGGATTTGTAACAGCCCATGTTTTGTATGGTGGATTACAGGGGCAGTGCTACCCATGGTAGATTTACTTTGGAGACTGAGAACTTAGGGACACGTTAAATAGAGCATACATTTAAAAATAAGCACCACCTGAAATTTCCAACGAGTCATCTCCACAAAGAGTATGATGATGTATATTTGTTGTAGTTACTGCACTTTCCTATTGCTTTACCAAATACTCCTTGTTATTGGTTAGTCTACATTAAAACATATTACAAGTAGATAGCTTTTAGATTCAGAATTTTACAATTAAATTGAATTTTGGGGGTGGGGGGTACCGGGGATCGAACTCAGGTCCTTGAGCTTGCGCAGCAGGCAGCGAAACCACTGAGCTAAATCCCCAGCCCCTAAATTGAATTTTTTAAAAAACTCGTTAACCACCCGACAAAAACAAAACCTACTTGGAGTACTGCTATGAGCCTAGGATAGTTCTGATAGCTGTAGAACGGAACCAATTGTCCAGAAAGACCTGGGCCGCTATGAATAAGATGATTATTTCAAGTATTTCACTAACTTACAAATGAGAAGATTTCATTCCATTGTAAATCTTTTTGTTAATAAAAACTCTGATTTAATTTGCTTACAGAGTACAATTGTGTAAATGAAACTAAAATTCCATTATGTATCAATTACACACATTATAGAGATCCGTTGTACTAAAACAAGGAGACAATGTTATTTGGCTAAGTTTTGCTTTTTTAGGCAACAGAGGATTCTTCAGGATGAATTGGGGGATACTTAAGGGTTAAAATATTTCAGACACATAAAAACTTTGTTTTTCTCTAAAGAGAATGCCCATTATATACCTGACTTTAGGAAAATTTAGCTAAGAGGAACCAGCCTCGGGACATAGCCCAGAACTAATATTTCTAAGTGTGAGGAAGAGGAAATGTCCTTCACTATGCCTTAATGCACCAGTGTAGGGGACAGGGTGGAAAAGGAAGTAGTTCCCACCAGGCCCAAAAGGGACTTTACCCCAGCAGGACCAAGCCTTCTGGTCCACAGTGGCTGCATTCTGGCTGCCAATACGTTCCTCCCTCGGCCACGGAGCTGCATCTGGCGATCCAGATAGCACTTGGTTCAAGACCTCTGCAGAAGGCAACTGTACCCATGTCACAGGCCTCTCTGCTTCTGGGATCCCATGCATTTCTGATTCCAAACTGCCTCCTTCTCGGGGTCCTCTTCACCACTCCCTTCTGAGTCTATCTCAGGATCTACTTCCCTTTTCAGCCTAGGTACCCTCCTGGGTAACCTCACCCACTTGTGGTGTTTGCTGTCACACCAGGGTTGACTCCAAATCTGCCACCTCTCCTCTTGATCCTTATTACCTATTACGGAGTGCATACCAATTGCCTTCTTGATCCTTGCCCCATACCTCAAACTCAACATACACTGCACTAAGCTCACCCTAGCCTCTTGTCCTCCTCATTATTTAACTCACTTAACAGCACCACCCGTCCACCCACACACTCCAGACAAGTGCCCAGGAGGCATCTCTAACACTGGCTCCCTACCATCACCACGTCCTTTCCAATGGGTGCCAAGTCCCACCACTGGGCATCCTGGTAGCTTCTGGCTGTCTCCAGGCCTCCATGTGCACTGCTGCTCATCAGTGTTGGAGATGTCTGCACGGTAGGGCTGCTGGACCACTCCATGGCTTCAGTCTCCCATCTCCTTACCCCACTGCACCCCCAACCTCAGCCTCTAGACTTTCATCTGCTGAGGCGAGCTCCTCCTCCTTCGTTGGGACTTCACTCCAAACCTAGGACGCCGATCATCTATCTCAGGTAGGCCAGTGTGCTTCCATGGGGCTTCTGCTTTCCCTGTACCTGTCTCTAGCCAAACCCCCTATAGGGTACAAATTAAAATTGCCTGCCTCTGAGGGCCCCATGAAAGGTCACAGACACAGGGACTAAATTTCATTTCACTGTGTCCACAAAACCCAGCACGTAGTAGGTACTGTATTGCTGGTGCCTGGCAAAGAGGAGACATTCAATGTGGTTTTGCTTAACGTATCAGCTGCTGTTATTTTCAGTTTAATAAACCCTGAAAAAATAGAAATGTTTCCTAAAAAGGAGTTCTGTTTTCCTGGACAGTACTAGAATCTTGAGGCCTAGAAAAATTTCTCAATAGGGAGGGCTTTTCCAGAGGTAAGAAACTCTAAAAATGGTTCTCTTTATCTGTGTTAAGTGTCCCTTGGAAAATGGTCTCTTCTTATGGTCATTTAATGGAGTCAGGCCGGCTGTGTTCAAATCTTTGGCCATAGGCAAGTCACCATTCCATAAGTGACAGTTTATGAGGCCACACAGAGCAAGAAAGCAGAGCAACACTGGCACAGGGCACTGAGGGTAAGTCCCACACCCTTGGGCAGAGCTCGGGGATGAACGGACAGGAGATCCAGAAGCAGATGCTCCTCCTTGGACCAAGTTCTGGTCCTGCGGTCCCACGACTAGGTTATTAAATGAAATGGTCACTAAATGAGGAATTACAGATACTGTATACATAACAATATGCAAAAAGAAATAGTCAAAGGAAACTCCAACTTGATGATTTGCTTTTCTTTGCGTAAGTCCTGCATGCAGTACTGTAATGTATAACAGAAAACTGCAGTACTGTATAGTACAGTATGATCAGCAAAAATTACAGTAGTGTATAAACAAGGTATACTGTACAAAAAAGACACATATATATGGTACAGAACTATACAAAAGAGAAAGACGGGTCCTAAATCCAAAGAGTCATTAAACAGGCAGGCTGTTAAAGAAGGAATACCTGTACGTCTGTGGGGCCTGTCTTGTTTCCCATCTAAAACCCTGGAAGACATCCCCACCCCAACCCTCCGGGTCACCATGACACTGAGGAACGGGAGAGTCCCGAAGGATGGAGACCCCAGAGCCGCGGGAGAGTGCTGCTGTTTCCCACACTTGAGCTCAAGAAGGAATCAGCCAGCATGGAGCTGGCAGCTCTGCAGAGGCCTCGCAGGGCAATAGCAGCAGGCCTGGGCCTGGATTAGGTGGCTGTTGTTCAGGCAAAAACACAGCACTACGGTGTGAACGTGGTTCAAACCCGCCAAAGGTCGGGGTGCTGGAACCTTAGTCTTCAACGAGGCCTGGTTAGAGGCCATGGCGGTGCCACTCTTGGGAGGAATTCAGATTATTCTTGAGGGACCTCCGAGTTAGTTATGGCCATAACACTTCTTATAAAGTTCTCGCGGTAACACGTTGTTACAAAGGCCTGAGCCTGGCTTTCCTCCCCCGCCTCTCCTCCCCCCTCCCTCCTCCCTCTTTCCCCCTCCCTCTCCGATTCCCTCTCCCCCTCCCCCTTCTCTGACCTCCTTCCTTGCCAGCGATGACTCTCATGTGAGCTCCGCCATTATGATGTCATAGGTCATGATGTGACCCCAGCTCAGGGTCCCCAATCCACACAGCCACATGACCTTGGACTTTTAGCTCCCAAGATAGAGCTAAATAAATCTGTTTTCTTTATATCTTACCCAGCCTCAGTACTTCATTATGGTAACAGAAAATGGACTAATAAACATACATCTGCAGACGTCAAGGCGAGGGAAGACAGTACTTGCAGACAGGATGAGAAAAGCTCTACCCAGGGCTTCTCCCTGGAGAGATGATGACCATGGCAGGCACAACCTCCTTACCCAACCTCTGGGAAACCAAGTGAATGCTCATAAATGAGATGCGACCTGCAGAGCGGACCAATACGGTTTTATTTTTAAAACACTATTTTAGAGCTCTTTCAGGTTCACAGAGGGCACCGAGATTTCTCATAAAACCAGCCCTCAACATGTCCAGCTTCCACCATTACCAATATCACCATGGTGATATATTTACTGCCATCAGTGAACCTGCATGGACACATCACTGTCACCTATATTCCTATTTTACTTGGGCATTAGGTGAACCAAATACAATCAGATGAATCTGTTATCTTGGGAATGAGTTCTCTTGGAATGAGTTTCAGGAAACGTGTGCTATAGGAACACCCAACCAGACAACCGTCAGTTTGATATGTCAACTCAGGTAGGCTGTGGTCCCCAGTGACATAATCAAAAAACTCACCTAGAAGTTTCTGAGAAGGCATTTTGCAAATAAAATTAACATCTACAATCAGCGGACGTAAAGTGAAGGAAATTGCCCTGGAGAATATGGGTCTATCCAATCAGTTGAGGACCTCAAGAGTAAAATCAGGTTTCCCAGGTAAGAAGAAATTCTCCCTCAACACTATAGCATCACCTTCTGCCTGCCTCTGAAGCCTGCCCTGCAGACCTGGGTTTGTCAGCTTGTGCAATTATATAAGGCAAATCCTTAAAATCAGTGACTGTGCATCTATTGTCTATTTGGTTCTGCTTCTTTCACTGAAACCAGAACCTAACCTGGTCCTGAGAGGCCAGGGAAGTACTGCAGGTTACTGACATCCAAGTCGCAGGGAAAGGAAGGGGAAGCACGTGAAATAGATGAAGGACACAGAGTGATGTGATATGTAGATGGAAGGGGGTGGGCAGGGGCAAGAGAAAGGGCGCATTCTAAGATGATGCCCCCTAGTGGGCTGGCAGCTGCATGCTTTGCCCTGTGCTGGACAGAGAAGGCAGAAGAGCAGCAGGTTGGGAGACGGGAGAAGTCTTCTACATGCTGAGAGGGGCTCCTGGGGCTGCCAACTAGTGATATGGAGAGGGCAGTTAGGAGGTGTACAGGCAGACAAAGACAGGGTGTGTGTGTCCACAGTGCCGCAGCAGAACAAAACGTGATTGTGTTTGTCCTGGGCTAAGGCAAAAGCCACAGTACTGTAATGTAATAGAGAAGAGCAGGCTTTGCCACCCTCTCATGGTGGAGAAAGGCAGATGGCACTGGGAGCCCAGGGGAAGGAGGAAGTGGGGTACAGCTGTCACTCACGGGAACATCGTCTAAGGGAAGGAGACAGCATGCACTTAAGGCGTGGGGAGGTGGGGTCAAGAGGACAGACAAACTGGACCTGTTCAATGCCTGTGGGAAGGAGCCCAGAGAAAGGGTGTGCTTCAACACATACAGGGAAAGGGCTCAGACTTGGGAGGCAGGAAGACCCAGGAGTAGGAATTGGCCCTACAGGAGTAGAGTTCTCTGGTTTGAGGAGGAAAAGATGCTCCGTCAAGCAAGTCCTGGAGTGTGGTGGGAAGCAGCGCTGGGGGATGCAGGGATGTCACACAGGGGTCTGTGTCACATCTGCTCTGTTCTTACTACCAAGGCCTTGAGGACCACAAAGGCCCCCAACACCACTAGCCTGTTCTCCCTGCCTGATGCTAAAAAGCCCTACAAAGTGGATGGAGCAGGAGGAAGGGGACGTGTGAAGAAAATCTTTGAATGTGAATTTGAACACACACACACATACACACCACCAAGCATAGCTGTGTGTGTGTGTGTTTCCCAGCCAATGCCAGAGCAAGTGGCCTAGCTTCAGAACTGACTGCTGCAACTGGTTAAATACAAACAGCTTCTAGAAAGGACCAAGCATGTGGCAGGGCTCAGAAAGACAGACAGAAGGGATGGACTGCACAACTTCATAGGTGCTGAATGACACCAAACAAAATTGGCCCCTTTGAGAAAGGCTGAGGGCCAGCCAGGGCCACCACATGCCAGCCAGCCCAGTAGCCCCACTCTGGGGCAGTTGAAAGGTGGGAAAGCGGCTGGCCTCTGAGTTCCATAGGCTCCCTGTGGCATCAGAGACCTTCAGGGACCTTCTTCCTCTTGACAGGAGTCACTTTTAGTATGCTAGCCAAGGGTGGTCTCCTAAGAACACGTCACTCAGGACAACAGGCAGCCACCCAGAAAACTGTAGCAGGAGGCTGTGACTCATTTGCTGAAGGACTGAGCGCATTTCCCAGCCAACGTGCTCGTCTGTCTCTCAACGTCATCCACACACTTTCAGCACAAAGATCCATGTGAAGTAAGGTCTCACGCTTCCTTCCTTCATCCAACTTCCCATTTATATCTCTTATGATGAATCAAATAAAATACAAGTCTATTTTTGACAGTATCTTTGGAGATGCTGCTTCACCACAACCTAAAGTGATGAGGCCAATCAACCATGGACTGAAACCTTCAAAACCATGAGCCCAAACAAACCTCAGCCATTAGGTACAGTGAGGGAAAGTTGATTCATACAGATCCCCCACACTGGATACCTAGGATTATTTCTCTTTGGTTTGAGTTATAGCACTAATTTGAGGTCTGTCATTCATCTCAACTAATTGCTTCCAAGCTTCTGCCCAAGAATTTTGGGGGGTCTAAATTTAATGGAGCCCCTGGCTCAATATTACAGTATTTGTAGGACTCCATCTTAATCCAATGATTCAACAAATAAATTCCAGAGTTATACAAAGGCTGCCTATATCTGGGAAATGGAACCATTCTTGTAACTCAACCTTAATCTCAGTTTACAGTATCTTTAACAGTCCACCTTTATCACAAATGGTACAAAACTATACCTAAAACTGTAGGGCTGGAATGATTTAAAGTGGACCCTTGGGTTACAACTGGCCTGACATACAACTTGGATTATGACCAAATTTTAGTTTTAACTCATGACCAAGGTCTTGAGTTATGACCCGAATGCTAGCTGTTTGTGCTTCCAGATGGTCTCAGATACCAATTTAACCCATACAGAGTTCTCAAAGAAACATGACAGCATCCTTTCCTGTGTGGGGTTAATTGAAAAATCTGGGCCAGTGTCACTAAGGACACTGAGATCTGCCTGTATATAGGAGATTTTGAAGGCTGTGTAGAAGAGCCTGAGCCTTCAATTGACCAACTTGAGTTACAACCAGCCCTGGTGAAAGAATTGAGTTTGTAAGTCAAGGGTCACTGTACAGCAAAATGACTTCTGATTTTTAAAAATCTACCAAGCATTCTGGGAGACTGAGGAGGATCACAAATTCAAGCCCAGCCTGGCAACTTAGCAATTTGGCAATACGCCATCTCAAAATTAAAAGAAAAATTTTTAAATGGCTAGAGTTAGCTCAGTGCAAAAGCCATGTGTGTTCAATCCCCAGTACCCAACCCAAAATACCTTTGTTAGCACCGGAGGTACACAAGGTAGATAAATCATGCCAAATATAAATGTGAACCCACCCATCAGCAAAAAAGGAAGGACAGCTCTAGAAGGGAAATGCCAAGATCCAGTAATTTTGTGGGATTCTTATTATTAGTATAATGACAGTAATAAACATTCCATAGGAGTTAAGGAATATGAACTCCAGAAAACTTACACCAGCATCTAGTATTTACCCAATTGAGAGTTCATTCCAGCCTAACACAAAAATGTGCTAGCACCGACTACGACCTTGACCTCTCCAGATGGAACATCTGCAGCTGAGAAGTGGCGACCATGGTGCACTCACACACCGTGAACTGCACCTGGGTTTGCTAACGGCAAGGTTGCAGCAAACAGACCTCTGCTCACAGTGAGGAATCTAACAGACCCCTTGTAGAGCTTTTTCACAGCCTGCAACAATTCGTCTGTCAAAAAAAAAAGTGCATGAATGGGAAAAATCCAGCATCAGAGCCAAAGACTGTGTTGCAACTGTCTAAGATTTTTGAGAGCTGGCCAAACAACGCCTTTATGGATTGTTTTCACTCTCTGGCTTCGCGGCACCTCATCTCTAAATGCTCCATCGTTTAGAGGTGCAACGCCATCTCAGACACCAACTCACTCAGCCACGCCCAGAGAAATGCATGCCTATTTTTCAGCACAGATGGCATCTTTCCACGTGCACAACTGGAAAAAGGAGACACAGACACATTTTCCTTCCACTAAGTGTCAACCAACACTTAGTTACACAAGGAATGATTTCTCCGAGTCTTCACTTCTCTTCCCTCCCTAGGCCACTCTCTTTAATTGGATGTTTACTTCTCCCAATACCGTTAGTAGAGGATTAGTAGAAAGGACTCAAAAGGAGACTGAACTTGCACTAGTAGTCAGTGTACCTCCCAGGGGCAGCTCTGGGAGAAAGGATCATGGGAAAGGATGGGAAAACCATTACCAAGATTTGAGGATTATCCATGGGCCTTAATTCTTCGTCTTCTTCCTACCTCTAAAGCTCAGAGATGTTGACAGCTGGCTGCTAGTGAACTGTGAAGGGGAAATGACTGCCACAGCAGGTGTCCTCAGCCATGCTGTCCCCTTTGACCAGCACTGAGTCCCCTGCATGGCCTTTCCCACCTGCTGCTCTCTGTGAGGGTACAAAATGCAAACCCCCATTTTTCCTGTGTTCTGCATCGTCTCATGGGACACTTGTCACTGGGGGCTGACACAGAACGACTTCCAGCCTGCAGGACAGCAACCTGCTACACCGACAGGTGTAGTAACAGATGCTGGTCAGAACCGTGTTAATGGCACAGAAAGTGAGGGCTCCTACCACGATGCGCTGCTGAAGATGTAAGCCTGAAGGTTTCCGGAGGGATTTTACTGAAGAAGAAGAAAAAAAAAAAAAAGGAAAAGGAAAAACAGGCTACAGAAGGGAAAAACAGTTTGGAAATAAACTGTAAAACATCTGCAGCACATGACCACAGTTCCCTAAGTGTGATTATGAAGTTTTGCAGAGGCCTCATTTTGCAGAAAGCACTACAGGTCTTGCAGGACGTGAGTCCTCTCAGGCGCTCCCTGCAGGCACAGAGCTGTCCAGCAGTGCCATCGTGGGGGAACGTCCAGCTTGTCCAGGAGCCTTGGCAGTCAGCTGCCCACCGCCACAGCAAGACGGAGAAGGGACCCAAGTGAGAGGTGCATGGAGTTCGGAGAACCAGAGGCCTGCTCTCCTCTGCCGGGAAGCTTGAGCTTCTGCCTGCTGCCTTTTCAATACACTTTGGGGTACACTGGATAATGAGAGGCCAAAGAAACCTTCTGCACAGTTTCTCTGGCTTCCCTTGCATCACTACAATAGAATTCAGAGATTTTTTTTAAAATCAAGGTTCAAGGGTCTAAGCAGCTCAATTTATTTTTCAGTAACTAAGATACCAGAAACTTGTAGCATGGCTCTATTTATTTTCTGGAGGAGGCTCCAAGTTGGCAAAAGGGTCCTCGGAAGGACATATTTCTCCACGTTCTCTTGATCTCAGTGTGTGGAGATTCGCTTAACAGCTGTTTTATGTACAAGTGTTTTTTCAGCCAATCCTCCCCCTCCATAAACAGACTTTTTTGAGGCAAAAGAAATCTGCAAGACACAACAAAACCCTAGACTGCTCCTCATGCTCCAGTTAGCCTCAGACACGATGTGACCTTAAGATCATCATGTGGCATGGCCTCCTTTAGAAGCCCAAGAGGAAGCTGGAGTTGGACACAAAGGAAGGCCCTTCTCCAGGGACGTCAGCAAAGGACGCCCTTCCCGGCCCTATCACAGCTCAAAAAGACAACTGTGAGGCAAAATTAGGTCATAAAGCACAACTGATTTTACTAAGTCACAATTCTGAATGTCACACGCCAAAGATCTCTTTTCCAACTTAACAACAGGAGATAACGACAAGAATTCAAAGTTGTGACACAGAAAAAGAAATAAAGAGAAAAAAGCAAATTAGTACTACTCACTTGGCTATATATATTTATTCACTTCAGCACTAATTCCACACATTTTAACATTTTTTGAGGAGCACCTACCTCCATAGGCCTGTTAGCTCCTTCCCTTAGAAGTGCCAGTCTGTTTTTATAAATACTGAAAGAGAATCATCACCAAAGCTGTCTAGTGTCCCACTGAAATCTTAAACCCAGCGTCTCCGTCTGACAACCCGAGGCAGGTGTTTAGGGTGGGGCAGAGATGGATGACATCAAGAATTCAGGTCTCCTCTTGCTTTGCAAGTACAGGTTCTACAACCCTAATCTAAAAGTACACAATCCAAAATACTTCAAAATCCATGCTGGATGGGTGATGCCACAACTGGAAAACTCCACACCATGAAACACTGTTTCATTCACAAAATTATTAAAATAGTAAAGTGACCTTCAGCCTACGTATGGAAGGTGCATACAAAATAAATGAATTTCATGCTTTGACTTGAGTCCCAGCTCCATGATATCTCACTACACACCAAGGCAAATATTCCAAAATTCAAAATCCAAACTGCTTCTGGTCCCAAGCACTTCAGATCAAGGATACTCCATCTGCACTGAACTTGCTTACTAGGGAGGGTCCTAGAGGCCTCCCCTTCTGGGAGGGAAACGTGCACCTCAGGACGGAATAAATACAAAACCCTCTTTCACATCCACAGCACACCCCGGAGCCTGGGAAGAGGGAGGTAATCATGCAGTCCCCAGGCAGGGGGTCACCAAGATCTGTGGGGACATCTGGTCCCTCCTTCCTTCGGCTGCTCCTAAAAACTCTGGGTTAGCGTCCAGCTGAGAAGTGAGATGACTTCCATGTTGGTCCAAGATCAACTTACTATGCTTCTCTTTTTGTTTGATCTCCCAAGCTCATGCAGAATATAATCATTTAAAGTCCAAAGGATTTTTCAAGAAAAAGTGAATTTTACCTAATGTACTAATTTTTTTAAAAAAGGAACTCTGGAAAAATATCTGAAATGACACATGAAGTTTTAAATTCTATCCCAGTACAAAAAAGCTTTATTTTGCAATAATGTTTGTGGTGAACCCATTACTGACACATGATTTGAAGCACGGACACATGAGGAGCCATGGAGTTCTACTCAAATAAAGACAGCCTATTCGTTTTCAAGGAAACTGGCACTAAAATTACCTTCATAGTCATTAGAAATAAGATGCGTTTAGATAATAAGTATGAGAAGCACAAGAAAATAAATCAAATTTAATGATGTAATGCAAAAAAAGGTCAACAATCACAAATGGAAACAGAAAAGGGAAAGTTTTTTTAGGTTTCTATGGGAAACAGAGTAAGTAGGCGAGAAATAATAGCCCCTTACATTTCTATATCATGTATGAGATGATTTGACCACGTTTCTGAAGAATATTTATATCCACTTAAAAACTACTGAACTTTAAAAAATGTAGAGAATATGAATTGAAAGAAGTCCTTTTTCTAGGAAAGAAAGCGGCAAAGAGAAAACAAATAAAATTAATTAGGACTCTTCAAACCAGAAAGAACACTGGGGAGGACCCAGTAAAAACATCCATCGTCAGAGAGGACAAGAACCCCAACCATCCTGGGCACTCGCTGTGTTATCGCAGTTTTCACAGGACGCTCAAGAGGGCAACGGGATTTCCACCTTCTTCTGTCTCTCTGGAGTCAGCCACTCCCTCCTGGCTGGATCCATCCCTCCACTCAAGGCTCTGCCCACTCCACCAAAGCCCACCCTCTCAGAGCTCACCTTCCCAGCCAGATCCCATGAAAGCTGTCTCCACTCCATTTGCATTTCCTCCCCTCTCCTGCTTGCCCCCGCCCATTCCCTTCGGCTTCTGCCTAGATCTGTCCACCAACAGATCTTAATCACCAGTGCCCTCCATGTTACACAGTTCAACAGCCAATTTCACACGCTCATGCTTTACAATCACATGCAGGTTGACCGTCCATAATCCACAATTCCAAGCCAGATGCGGCGGTGCCCACCTGGAGTCCCAGCACTCTGGGAGGCCGAGACAGCAGGATCATGGGTTCTCAATGACTTAGTGAGGCACTGTCTCAAAACAGAAAATATAAAAGGGCTGGGGATGTAGCTCAGTGTGAAGGTCCTGGGTTCAATCCCCAGTACAAGAAGAAAAATCGCAACCTTTTGAACCCAGATATAACATGGGGAAAATCCCACACCTCATCTCATGTGATGCCTCACAATCAAAACTCAGCTTGATCGTAGGAACCTTGTTTCACATGCAAAATTATTTAAAACATTATATAAAACTACCTACAGGGTATGGGGTATGTGAAACAAACTGCATGTTTACACCTGGATCCCATCTCCGAGATCTCTCGTAATTACATTTCCAGTCCCGAGCATTTCAGATAAGGGATCCGCAGCCCACAGGACTGAGCTCTGCACGCATCCGAAGCTGCTCATCGCCCGCTCTTTGCGCAGCGCTTGTCACTGCTCCTGGTTTTCCTCATCTCGGGCTGGGTGCCCCTCGGCTTCTTTTCTAGGCTCAGTCCCCAGCCTTCCCTTCCCTCATCCACTGCTTCAGAAGCTTCATCCACATGGAGAGAACTGAGACCTGTCCCCCCACCCATTCCTCCCGAACTCCATCAGCCAACACTGCTTGACAGTTCCCCTTCTGAGACTCGGACACCTGCAAGTCAGCCCCAGTGGGACCAAGATTCTAACCTCCCCCACCAACCCGGTGTCCCTCGCTCCAGGTCAGCAAGCCAGAAACCGGTGCATTCGGCCCTACACCCTTTCTTCATGGCTCCTTCATTGGTTCATTCATTCATTCATTCATTCAGTGCTGGAGATCAAACCCTGGGCCTCGTACATGCAAAGCATGAGCTCTGCCATGAGCTACAACCCCAGCTCCAACACCAGGCACTTGACCACGCACCACGAATTCCAGGAACCCTTCCTAGCCTGCCCAGTCTCAGCGTTTGCTCCTTCAGAGCACCTACCTCGGTCTGTTGCTATATTCAGTACTGTAACAACTTGCTAATACCCAGGTCTGTGTTTTACACATTTATATCCCCATATGCAGTTGCTGCCACCCGACAGGCACCAAGTAAACAGTTGTTAGTTGAATGAATGAACGAGGGGCCTGGTTGAATAACATGCTCTGTCGGTGGCTGCTGGAAGGGGAGGCAGAGCCCGGCCTGCCAAGTGCCGCAGGCCTTGCTCTCTCCCTGCACACTTTGCTTCCCACAGCAAGTGCTGGATCTGAGACACTGGAAATGGACGAGCTCACTCCATCTTGGGACACATCTCCAAGGAGCATGCTGGAAAGCCACAGGGACAGCAGCATGGAAGCCAGAAAGAGTACAGGCTTTGCCACTTACTGGCTTTGTGAACTCCGGCACATTACTTAATCTTCTGTGCCTGATTTTCCTCATCTGTAAAGTGGCAATCAGAGTAACAGTGCACAGCGATCAGCCCCTACCCCAAAAAAGCTTGAGACTAGAAGTATTCCTGATTTGTTCTGGATTTTGGAATCTTTGCATAGATTTTACTGGTTGAGCATCCCTAATCTAAAAAGCTGAAATGCTCCAAAATTCGAAAAATTTCAGCTTCATGTTAGTACTCAAAAAGTTTCAGATTACAGAGCATTTTAGGTTAGGGAGGCTGGATCTGTACTTACAGAAACTTGGTGAGGATTAAATAGAATGCAAACAGTCTCCTGACTATTAATACTCAGCCTTCAATGCTTGGGGTCAGAAGCAGCCATGGAAAATAGCTTTAATGATGCTGTCGGGGCAAATGAAAGATGGGGATACAGAGTGGTACTGTTTGGGGATCAGACAGTGCCCAAGAGGTGCGGGTTAAAAATAGGGTGGTCTTGCTCACAGCAAACAAATGGGAACTGATCCCTTATGAAGTCAGAAGCTGTTTGGAGCATAAGAGAAGAATTCAGATTACTTCTGGGATTAATATAAACAAAGTTGGGAACTGGGGATTTAGCTCAATGGTTTTGCCGCCTGCTGCGCAAGCACAAGGTCCCGAGTTCGATCCCCGGTACCAAAAAAAATAAAATAAAAAAACAAAGTTGAGAGGGTCCCCTTACTTTTTAGAAAGAATCAGCAGTGCCATCCTGGCAAGTGAACGGTCTGCAACCAGCCACATACACCAGCAGATGCGGGCTGCGCCTGCTCTCAGGGACACGGTGTGAGAAGGGCGTGGCTCCTGGAACAAGTCATGACCAATCAGCACTGCAGTCAGGCGGCGGAAGCACAGCGGCAAATGCCGGCGCAGTGTGCCGCCTGGATGCCCCGCAGTGCAAACACACTCAGCCGCACAGGCCCACGGAGTGAGGTAGAACGCGGCGCGCTGCAGTGTTTCCCAAGGCGGCCTGTGACTCCAGGGAGAAAGGCCCTCGCAACCCTACACGCTCCGAGACACCGGCAGCCCCGCAGGGGCCAGAAGAGGCCGACCCTCCCGGTCCCTCCTGACCTCTGATGGATGGCGTCTGCTGTTTAGGCACTACTGCTTCCCCTGCTCAAGCTTTCTCATCTCCAAAATGAGAACGGCCGGGTGTGGTGGCACACACCTGTCATCCCGCACTCGGGAGGCTGAGGCAGCAGGTTCCTCACGAGTCTGAGGCCAGCCCGGGTTACAGAGTGAGTTTAAGGCCAGCCTGAAGGACACAGCAGACCTCGTCTCGAAAAACCAAAATAAATAAATAAAATAAAACGCGGAGACTAGCCTGAGAGCCTGGGGCTGATGGACTAAAATCATGCACCTGAGAACACTAAAAACTGCAAAGCTTTGATGCAAGAGTAACAGCAAAGTGCGCTGTGTGCACATTAAAATCTTATTAGAAATTAAACCTGCCCAGGTCAAGAGTGAAGTTATTAATATGAGCTTCCCCCACATGTCGGTCACCTGGCTCTTGGGACACTTCCCCATCTCCATGAAGTGTCAGGTTTCTTAGGCGCCAACCCCAATATCTGCTGAACTATCACCTAGGCTACAGGGCAAGTATGGGTTCTCTCACTTTGCTCCTTGTGGAGACCCAAAGGGATCTAAAACCTTGCCAAGAGAGGGCTAGGGCTGTAGCTCAGCAGTGGAGCACTTACCTAGCATGTGCAAGGGCCCAGGTTGATGCCCAGCACTGGGGAGAGGGAAGGCTCTGAGATAATCCACCCACTAGCCCCAGAGCCAGAAAACACTAATCCCCCAAGCTGCTCGGTTCTGTGGCACAGCTAATGTGAGGCTAAAACCACGAATGCAGGCAGCCCTCTGGATCTGCAGGTTCACAGATACCACCGGGTGCAGGTGGAAAATATCTCCTCTGCCCTGAAAGTGTACCTACTTTTTTCTTGTCATTATTCCCTAAACAATGCAGCACAACTATTTACACTGTATCAGGTATGATAAGAAAACAAGATGATTTGAAGTATATAGGGGTATATGTAGTTACATGTAAATACAGCACCATTTTATACAAGGGACTTGGGCACCTGTGAATTTTGGTGCCCACTGGGGTCCTGGAACCAGTGTCCCTCAGATACCAAGGGACAACTATATTTGAAAGTCTACATGTTTGAGGAACTAGTCTATGAGTGTGGAGAAGAACAAAGGCGTCAGAGAGCCAGTCCCTGTCCTCAGAGAGCACAGAACCTTCTTGGAGAAATAAGACACGGATACAAGAGAAAATAATCCATGAGACCAGAAGATAACGAATGCCAAATAAGTAATAGAGGTGACAGGAACATAGATCATGCCTTCCTGAAAGGGACAGGGGAAAGACCAGGCAGCATGGGGGGAGTCAGGGTCCCAGATCCAATTCAAGTCGTCCCACCAGCTCAGAGAATTGGGAAGGTCACTTCTTGGAGCAGTTGATGAGATCATGTTAAGCTGTCTCTAGGTCTGAACCTCTAAGATCAGAGCATGAGCCCCAATTTCTCTCCTTCCTTCAAGTTGGTCCTGACACACTCTTCAAGAACCTGATAAATGTACAATCTTAGTTCCCATGTCTAGGAAGGAGCCCTGTGTCTGCTTAGAGAGGCAGACTCTGCTTACGGTCCAGCGATGGCATTCAGAGTTCAAAACACTGGGACGTGTCTGGGCTCTGCTCTGCTGACCGTGTGACCATCAGTAAGGCAATGAAGTTCTTTAATGCCTCAGCCCCTGATCTCTAAAATAACTGCAAACACCTCAAGAATTGTGGAAATTAAATCAGCACACTAACAAGTTCACGACGGGGCCATACATGCATGGCTGTCCAATCAGGTGGCTTGTACCATGCGATGGGACAGTCATGCATGTACCCACAGTTCAAGTCAGCAGGAATGTGTTAAATGAACAGAGCACAGTGTTTTTCACATAGCAAGCACACACTACCTGTTAGCTGTTCTGAATGTTTGTGTTTTAATGTTACAGACACATTTTTCTCTATACAGTTTGAGCCTCCGTAATCTGAAAATCCCAAATCCGAAATGCTCAAAATCTTGAATTGTTTTAGGGCTGACACAGTGCTCCAAAGTTTTGAAATAAAATAAAGTTTTGTATTTGGAAGCAACCTGTCAAGTCCATGCAAATATTCACAAACCTGAAAAACTGAAATTTGGAAAAACTCGTAGTCCCAAGCACTTCAGATAAGAAATCTACAAGAAAATGTACTTTTATCCTGTGTGCTCCTGCTGCCTTGACCTGAGTGTACTAAAAATTGTGCCGAGTCTATTACACACCTCTCCCCACAATGTCACCCGGTCAGGAAACAGTTATTTAAAAGTTACCAAATGGCACGTATGCCTTCCTCAAGGTGACACGCCTCTGGGGAGGATGCCCCAAGACCTCTGAACCAACAGGTAATGTCCCTGATATAGCAGTTACCACTATTCATTCTGAGAAAGGGAGAGGCCCAGGAGTAAATGCCATCACTACTTAGTGGCATGCAGGTCAAAGAAAACATGAACAGGCTGCTATACGCAACGGCTCCCAGGCGAGGCCCTCATGAGTGTTTGCAGGAGTCACCACTGCCTCCTAAGCAAGCAGCCCAGGGGAAGGTCATTCCCCAAACAGTTCCAGCTCCAAATAGAAAGGTGTATTTACACAGAGGACTAATTTGGTAGTTCTGATGTGTTTACTAGGGATTTATGTTTTACTTTTAGCTTTTTCTCCCGTTTATTATTTTTTTTAATGATGCCAGAAAGATAGAGATCTGCATTTGGCTTGTGCATTTGTTTTAATGCTCACTATTCCTCAGCTTTTTCCTGTGGCCTCTCTTCCCACAGCTGCAAATGCCAGCAGTCTTATAAGAAGCAAGCCACTTCCTTCATAGAGGAATTTCATTTCCTTTGCATCACCCACCTTCCAGTACCTGTGCTGAAGTAGAGAAGGGACACTGGTCGACCCCGTCTCCTGGGGACCTTTCGGATGAGGAAGATGGCAATCTTGGTAAAGCATGGATTCATGAACTATGTGTCTAATTTTTTAAAGTCACAATGATTAAAACTGTCTCCAGCCCACTCTTGCTTGCCTAGACAGCAGCCTGTTTGAAGCGTGCATGCACATGTGAGCAGCACACAGTCAGTGTGCTGAGGTGCAAGGCCACCTGCTAGCACCCAGGGCTGACCTGGCCAGCACTTCCACCTCCCTCTGCTTCACGGGGTCCATGGACCCAGGGGACACCTGCCAGTCCCCAGGGCAGCCTTCTGCGCTGGAAGAGATCCTTCTTTGATCAGGGCATATTAAATTCTTAAGGTTCAGCCCTGAATTTTCTTAATCAACTTGAGTAATCACCGCTAAAAAGTAAAAACATTCCCAAGTATTATAAAATTTACCTGTTATTCCCTCTTTGGGCCATATAATAAATTAGCAACATTGTCTAGTATTTTAATTTTAAAATGTAGGAAGCCTTGTATTTGAAGTGCTATTCCATTCTAATGTAACAGAATAAATGCAAAATAAGTTTCCCAGAAATAAATATCATTTCCCTTAAAAAGATGACAGAGTGATGACTTAGTGGCTGCCCCAAGTTTTTAGTTTTAGACTCGTGGAAGGTAGATTGCAAATACTGGACTTAATGATTAACATTAGCGTATTTATCTCCAATAGCTAAGAAGCGCTAACATGACCTAGGTTGCCAAGCAAAGAAGGTCATCTTTGATTTGGAAGGCAAGAAACCAGAGCTGATCCTGCCCCACTCCTGCAACTGGGGACATGACTCTCGTCACTGGCTACCTGCCAACAGGCAGGCAGTGTCATGGGCTCCTGAGTGCATCTTCCTCGTGGGGAATCCATTCTACTCATCTTTTACACATCTTCCCCTTGCACTGAATCCTCCCAGAATGCAAATTCTATCTCCACAGCCCAGGAGCTGCTTCAGAAACCCCACAATCCTCAAAATCTCCCACCAACGTTACCCTTGCAGCACAGAAGAGATGGGGGTTATGACTCAGAGCTCCAGCTTTCTTCTTTATAAGTTCGTCAGTTTAGAGTATTCAATGATAGCAACAGAAAGTGGAGGCAGTGTCCTCCTGTGGCAGCAGATAGAAGGTACCATAGGAGACTTGCGCTCGCTTGCAGATCCCACTGTTAGCCAGCTGTGACCACAGGCAGTCACTGCCTCGCTGGCCTAGATGATCTCTAAATCTCTACCACCTCCAAAGCATTCTAATTAGAATTACAAACTTGCTGCTTCTCACTGCCCTTCTCCCTGACTCAAATTCTAAGAACAATCAACACTGGCTTATTGGACCCACATTATTTCTTCCAAGCTGGTGAGCTAGTGTTGTACAGGGGAGGAGGGTGGGGGAAATGCCATGATTTTTAAAAAAGAAAAATACAGTAGTATTTCTTAACATTCCACACACCAGTTAATGTTTAACTCTTGCAGTCAATAAATCTTTTCAACTGTTTAGAATCTTTTTCTGAAAGGAAGAAAAGATAATCCCTATGAACACCACCACCACCAGTTTTCAGCAACATTTTGGAAAATGATAAAGTGGACAAACTGTGTTGACATCTCTCTGCCGGTCACATGGGAACCGTTGTCACCAGGCAACTATGCTGTGACCCTCCAGGTGGCCTTGCAGAGGGAAGGAGATGGCTCAACTCTCCTGAGAGAAGGGAGGAAAACTTCTAGTCTTGCGACGACCCTGGCACCTGGCACACATTGGTATCAAAGCAACAACAGTGGTAGAGTTATTCTTCCTTACTTCAGCACCCTAAGCTTTCGGTTGAAAATCAGCTGAAGGAGACAGGATACTTTATCCTCAACCCACGACTGGTTAGGATGTGCCCTAAGAAATACCAATCGGTACTGCTCTGTCTTATCCCCAGGGTAGGGACCGAGCGCTGTGTGTCCCCTACCATAGTGCCCAGCACAAAACACTCAACAAGTGTCTGCAAAATACGTGAAGGAATGAATACATGGATAGAAGTGAAGAGCCGCCCTTGAAACTTGGACCCTTCCATATTATGAACAAAATTCGGACTCAGCTGCCTAGCGATTATAGTAAGAGTCCATTCCAGAGGTATTTCTCCCCATGGATCTTACACTCCTGTTTCATGACAGCAACAAGGAATAAATATTCTCCCAGGATCAGGAGAGTGAACAAAAGACACACCACACTATTCTTTGGGGGCAACACAGTGGATTTAGGCCAACTTAAACACTGCTAAGCCACAGCCTACACTGAAACTTGATGGGGGCTCTTCTGTCATCCATGTGCGGTGGGCAGAGTGGCAGAAAAATCTGAATTCGACAGGCAGAGAGAGACATCCACCTACTGTGTGCAATGGTCCTGCCCGTCAGACTCCCCCAGAATAAACCAGGCAACCCATGCTCTTAGGGTGACAGCCATGAGAATCAGTAATAAATACAGATTGAGACATTTAAAGCCTGAAGGATCCATCCATCCCCCATCATAGCACAAATGAGACAATCAAGGCCAAGGGTTGTTAACTCACTGAAGGTTTAGGATTTCAGAGCTAGGACTCATAGAGCTCTTCTGGGTCCTGGTCCAGTGTGTTCCCTAACACACCACCCTATGTGAGCTCCCTGCTCAAGGCTTCAACCTGCTGCTAAAGCTCTCCCATAAATGTGGAAACATCTGAACCAATTCTTGGGCGCCTGTGCTGACATTCTTTCAGGTTGGCAGAGCATCTGGAAGAGCCTGGCGCAGCTTCTCTGACCACAGCGCAGTCACTAACTTCCACATCCTACTGCAACCACACATCGCTGTCAGCACATCGGCATCTGACACGAAACGCCAGCATCAGCACCTACTTCATCCCTGTCTCCATGTAAAATTATTACGAGAACCTCTTGTTCCCAAGAACAATCCCACTGAAGGGGCTTTAGGGAGGCAAAGCAGCAGGAACTCAGAGCAAGAAGCACATCCTTGCGATTCTGTACACACACCACACAGCCTACACCCGCAGCACAGCTCTAAGCCCGGTTCTGCACGGAGAGTCCGGTTCTTCTCCCAGGGCCTTGGCAGCGCTTTCTTGTAATGGGAACGGAGATGGAGACTTCTGGTTTTGCTGTTGCAAACATGTGCTTTGCTATAAACTCTTTTATCCAATGTATGCAAACCACTTCACAACTTTTATAAAGTCTAAACTTATTTCAAAGAGTTCGATAGCGGCGCGTGTGTCTGTGTCTGTGTGTGCAAAATATAAGACAAAGAACAGAAGCAAGCAGAAAACAAGCAGGGAAGGGGAGGAGAGGAGGACAGGTGTGATAGTCCCACGAGCACAAATGCTCTGCGGGCCTGCAGTCCCAGCAGGGAAAGGGCGTGGGTAACACGCGGTAGTGACCTGTCTGTGTCCGCCAGAGCTGGGGCACAGATATCAAAACCCAACCTGGTGGGCGAGGGAGCGTGGCTCCTTGGTAGAAGCACTTGCCAAGCATGCTCAAGGCCCTGGGCTCCATCCCAGCACCATAAAAACCCAGCCTAGCATCTTGAAGCAGAAAATACATTATCTATAAATATAGTAATATAAATATATATAGTATAAATATATAAGTACCATATAATATAAATAATTAATATTATTAATATATCATTACTATAATATAAATATAAATTTATATATATAAATATAGTAATACAGACGTAGGCGTCTTGCGTCCTCATACCCTCCAAAAACAATCTTGGATTCCTTGAGTCAAGAATACAAACTTATCTTTACATCTCCATCCCAGCAGCAGACTTTGGAGGCTCGGGGAAATCTCTCTTCTACAACTGTTGTCAAACCCAAAACTTCCACCAGAACGCAACAGCAGAGACCTACCCACCAGCACTCCTGAAAGAATGAGTCTTAACTTCCCTCCCTGCCCTAGTGAGCTGGGTTGACTGAACAGAAAATGCGAAGCATCCTTAGCTCAGGCTCTCAAACGGCAGAGCAAGTCCAAAGGAGCAGGCTCCCTATGCTTCCCCTGGTTCCCACGATGGTTTTCCATCACCTCCCAGAATCTAAAGCAACAGAGAGGGCAGAGCTCCAGGGTCCTCCCCACTCTAGTGTAGAAAGGAACTTAATCCAGGTGATGGAGTGGTTACCAGACCATAGGAAGGGCCAGAGGCCTCGAATCAGAATGTCCAGAACAACACTCCCGAAGGGGCCTCCTGAAGGAGCCATTACCTGTGCTGGAAGCCGCTGCCCTGGCACCAGGCCCTACACCACCTACTGCCTTAGGCACAATCAGGGAAACAGGAAGCTGCTGCTGAACCTGTGGGCTCCAGAGTCACACTGGGCTTGCAAGGTGTGCACAGCCAGCAAGTGGACGCCCCAAGCTCCTCCCTGGCCACCTCCATGGTGACTCCAAGCCCAATGCATCTGATTGGGGAAAGGTAAATCACACCGAGATCTGAGACCAGCTGGAGCCGGGTGTTGCATGTGTAGCTTTCTCCCGCTTCAGTCCAGCAAGGCACACCAGAGGGTGGGGCAGTGCTGAAGAGGCCAGTATGTTGTCTACGCTGCATCCCCTGACCACACCTTAAAAAGCCTTCCGTCCACAGGACAAACACCTCAGCGGGTGGGGAGCAGGAGATCCAACCTGGCCCTGAGTCATCCTGTCCTGGACGATCCCAGGATCACAAAGTCACAAACACAACAGCCACAGCAGCTGCCTTGCTGGAGTCAGCTGTGAGCAGATGCCCATCCACCCCATTCGGCCTTGGAGAGGCCTCAAGGCAGAGCTAGCAATTGTCCTCAGCTGTACATCGGTTCTTCCCCACTCTCTCGAATACCGGCTCCTCCCCAGTGCTGCTTCCGCACAGATCCTGCTCTCTCCTCCCTGTGCAGAACTGCTAGGAGCCACTTCTTCCTCGGCCCTGTTCACTTCAGCTGGATTCCTGACACCAAGTAAGCAGGCAGCTCTGATGTGATGCGAAAACTATGGGAATTTCAGTCAGAAAAAAATGGGCTTCAATCCCGGTCCTGCCACTGACAGCTGGGTGACCCTACAAGAGGTACTTTGACATGCTGAGCTTTAGTTTTAGAATACAGTGGACCCAGGGGCCGGGGATTTAGCTCGGTGGTTTTGCTGCCTGCTGCGCAAGCGCAAGGACCCAAGTTCAACCCCCGGTACAAAAAAAAAAAAAAAAGAATACAGTGGACCCTTGAACTTAATTTGTTCACAAGAGCTGGTTGTAACTCAAGTTGGTCAACTGAAGGCTCAGACTCCTCTACACAGCCTTCAAAGTCTCTCTCCTGTACACAGGCAGATCTCAGGGTCCTTAGACACTGGCCCAGGATTTCTCATTAACCCCACACAGGAAAGGATGCTGTCATGTTCCCTCCAGAACTCTTTAAGGGTTAAATCTGTACCTGAGACCATCTGGAAGCACAAGTGGCTTGCATTCAGGTCATAACTCAAGACTTTGGTCTTAAGTTAAAACTAAAATTCCAGTCATAACCCAAGTTGTTTATATGTCAGGCCAATTGTAACTCGAGGGCCCACTGTATGTGCAAGAATGGTCCCAGTCCCACCCAGGGGTGCTAATGGATGAAATGAGAGAAGCTGTCTTCAAGTGTCTGGAGGGCCAAGTTTATGGGAAGGACTCAAACATTCCTTCATTCTTGGGTTAAGGCTTGTTCATTGCCCACTGCTTCCTCCCAGCCTTTCTTGCCATCCTGTGCTTGGGGACAATGAGTGAACAACATGACATCAACTGTCCACCTCTGACTCCTGACTGCCTGCAACTAAGCCACAAATGGCCATGTCCACAGCCCCTTCTGGGTGCCTCTTTCTACCCTGCTGGTTGTCAACCATAGAAAGTTATAACCAGATGGAATAAAAACTTGTTTGCAAGATTCGCATTGTTAAAAATAAGTCACCCGAGTTTGAGAGTATGCTAGCACCAGGTCATTCACCTATTTGCATTCTGACAGGACCTCTAGGGCAGGTGGGAAAGAGCTGGAGGGAGAGCCAGCAGCTGAGAATGAGCTCTGCCATGGACCTGAAGGAGCCACCAAACCCTAGGATGGAATGGGCACTATTTTCTCTTCATCAAAAAACAATGTCTCAGGGAAACTTTAGTCTACATGACCCATTCCATAAAGTCTAGCTTCCACCACAAATGACCAGCCACTCCCGAGGCTGGCTCAGGACTAGTCCTCAGTTGGGCTGAAATGAGGCAGACCCTCTGAAAATAAAAGAAGTGATGGTCCAACACATGCAGGGTTCCTGGCTCTTTCATACATTTCCAAGAAATCATTAGCAACTGGTTACTGTGCCATAACTCAAAATTCCAAAGCCTCGTGAAAAGCACCTTCCCCAGGAGAGACACAACCCACCCCATTCGCTCCAGTCTGAATATGAAGACCAAAATGAGAAACATGTGAAGATTGCAAAGAATCTACTCCACTCCTGGAGGGAGGCACGCACACAGATTAGTTAAGCTAGAAGTCGTATCTTAGAATTATCTAGTATGTACACTTTTAAGTTCTATGCTTAAGTTCAGTTGTTCTTTACATCCACCTCCCAAGCAGCACACTTTTGAGGTTTGGGGATTCTCTCATCTGTACCTGTTATGTAGTTCAAAAATTCCACCAGGATGCAACAGCAGAGACTATGCCTGAAAGAATGACTCTTAATTTCCTTTCCTACCCTGCTGAGCTGGGTTGACCAAAGAGAAAATGTCAACCACCCTTATCCTTTTAAAATCTTTGGCTTTCAGGTGCTTTTTTGAAAGTCTTCAAATACATACAGATTTTAACAGAAATAAACTACTAAGCACCTTCTGTAGTCATTTGGATGATTTGCACATTCATTCTGAGACTGCACATGTGCAAAGCTGGGCTTCCTGTCTTCTCCCTGTTCCTGATCTTGTCTGAAGGGTGCTCTTCACAGTGACCCCTGCTCTCCCATTTCTCCAGGAAGATGCACTGTAGGAACAAAGACTATTAACCCCAGGTGTTCTCTGCTCCTTCCCTAATTCCATCTGGACTAGGGGAACTCCTCTGGCTTCGCCTCAGATGCCATAATCAGATGCCCTGGTTTTCCTGGGCTGTGTTCATGTGGGCACAAGGAGATGCAGGGCAGAAGAAGGATCACACTTGGCCTTTCCATGTACCATGCAGGAACATTCAAACCAGAAACAGAAATGTCATTTGTTAGACAAAGATCTCATGAAAACTGAGGATCCACTAGATCCTTTTGTGCATTTCTCTTCTGTCATTTGCCTGTTAACAGGATATGGGGGCTGTAGTGAGGGATTCATAATGAGTCCAATTAAGACAAGCTAAGCCACCATAGAGAGATGGATTAGTTCCAAGGCTTGCAAGGCATGAGAATAATCAGATCAAGTGTTCCACAAAATACATCAACAAAGAATGTAAGAATGTGTTAATCGGCTAGGGAAGGGGGTACCTGCCACCTGTTGGTCACTGGACCTTAGAAAAAAGATCCAGAGATAAGGACAGGCACAGATTCTGCCCAAGGACTGTTGAGAGAGAAGAGCCTCAGCTTCAGGAATTCTGAGCAGAAACAGTGATTCTGGAACCCTAATTCGTGCATTCTCATGTGGTACAGCCACCTCCTGGTAGTGGGTACCAGTGCTCAGTATCCCTTGGCTATTGTTGTTCTACCTATAAATTAATAAACTAGCATTGAGTTTAGAATTTGTGTTTCTTCAGTCCCCACCAATGGAGACAATATTCTGGCTATTTCACCACAGTGGTTGGTCCCCTCTGCACTACATAAATCAATAAATTCACTGCCAAGAGAATAGGCTGTAGGCCTCTAAGACTGTGGGGTGTGTTCTAAAATCACAAGAAGAATCCTTGACAGATCCAGGTCTACAACATGAGAGCAGGGGAAGCAATTCACATGAACAGGACTTTGATATGAACGCCAACAAGGAAACGTAACTCGTCACCACTAACCAGAGGTTGCAATGGAGCTTCGGCACTGGGTGAGTCTGGTGTCACAACTTGCAAGCGGAAGTGTTCAGTAATGCAGAGGAAGGAGGGGGCGGATGTGGTCACAGGCTGGCACCATCAGGGACGAAGATCAAGTGACAAGTCCCTGGAAGGCACGACAGCTAACTCAGGAGCTCTCTGGAGGCAGACACAAAGATTCAATATGGCAGGCCTTGAGCGCAGGGAGCCAGACAAGCCCAGGTGACATCTGGACTTGACCTCCAGCTCATGGAGCCTTTGCTCTGTGTCAGGTACACATCTATTTTTCTGCAGAGGTTTAACCTGGTGGGCCAGTTGGATTGTTACGCAGAATTAAATCCAAGAGAGACAAGGAAGTAAAAAACACCAAACCAGAGCAGAGGAGAACGTGGATCTCAGAGTCACTCATTTTACACAGTATCAGTCTACTCAGTCACACCCAGTCTTGATTGTCCAACGAGCGAAGGAATCAGCAATTATCTCAAAGAATACTGTGCAGGTCTCAGGAACACTGCATGTCAGTGTCTCTCAAGGCTGGGAGAACGTTTGCAAATTCCTGATGCCTCAGATGGGTTCGTTTGGTAGGGGAGGACTAGGCATCAGGATTTTGAGTCCCCCGCTGATTTTGGTCGAGGTTGAGAATCGCAGCTAGAATGGGTTTTAAGTGATTTCCACATAGGACATGGCTTCCCACGCCTCCTTAATAATGGGCATCACCTGGGGTAAGTGATGATTACAGGCCCCTTCCCCAGAATTTCTGAGTTAGTAAACCTGGAATAAGGCCAGGAATCTGTGTTTACAGCACCCCCGGTGATGTATATAATCAAGGAGGTTCAGGAAAAAGCGCTTCTAGCAAAGAGTGGGTCACAGCACAAAATCAACAGCGAAGTTAAGTTAGTTAATAACAAACCCATCCATATTTGCATTCAGTGACCCCACATCTCTCCCTTTGGGGTTTTGTTCTAGTCACAGCCTAGATAACAGACAGCAAAGGAGAAACCCCAGTGCTGGGACACTCAGTCCTTAGTGGGCCACAGGCCTGGAGAAGGGTCGGATTGGTCGTTACACGTGGCCTCCATCATTCCTTCAGGGATCTTTGTTCTTCTTTTGCACTACTGCACCAAACCACCAGACCAAGTATTTAGCAATGATGTAAGCTGGACTCACATCACTAAATAAGCACCGAGATATCAATTCACTTGAAAGTATGTTCGACCGCTCAAAAACAGGAAGTGGCTTATTTTCCTATTTTAAATAAGTTTTATACTGTATTATTTAAACTGCTCCATGCTGTTTAAAGAAAGGCAGAAAGCTTCCGAGCTTTTTCTTTTAAGTTTACTCTAAAAGCAGCCATATAACCCTGTTGCCAAAACTGGGCAAGCATAGGAAAAGTGCAAAGCAGTCTTATTTGATGCTTCCCAAAGATGCTGATGTAGTAAGCTATTAAAATCTTTACCTGTGACAACAGAGTTTACCTCAGGATGCTACAATGATTCAATTTTAGAAAATGTTTACATAAATCACTACTTTTTTGTTGTTCTTTTATTGGTACATTTTAGGTATACAATTCATTTCCATTTATCATTGGGTGCTTGTACCAGTACAGGATGTATCTTGGTTATTTCTTTTTCCCCATTACCTGTGCACCTTTCACCCCCTCCACCCTTCCCTATTTACATAGATTTCATTTCCATTTTTTTCTTTTCTAATCGTTTTTCCTTTCCCTCTTTTCCTTTCCCCTTCCCCTCCCTTCACTCCCTCATCTTTGGACTTTTTTTTCCTATTTCAAATTAAATCACTACTTTCAACAATACCACTTGTCAGTATTACTATGCCTCTAACAGGGATCCTAGACAAAGACAAAAGGCAGTTGTGACTGACATTTCTATTTGCAGATGACAGCATACCTCAAAAACCCGAGGAAATCAGTCTCCTTGCATTCTGTGTTGGTCTTGATCTTAAAGGATGATTGTAAGTTACAGTTTACAAATACTTTTCCCTGAAATTCCAAAACTCTTGTGGCAACTACCGTCAGTGTTTTCCCATGCGAGATTTCTGGGTGACTCCCACCAGTTCCGGCTTTCGGGCTTTAAGTTTAAAGGCATGCAGAAAAACACCCTGCAGAGGTCCTGTTCATAAGGAATAAAGCACACATACACCTGTGCTGAACTTGGCCCTGACTCAACACATCTGATGCAAAAACCGATGCCTGCGAACTGTGGCATAGGAGAACCACCTGGGGGATTTTCGAAGCTTCTGATGCCCTGTCACACCTCCCTCCTGGGCTCTGCACTGAATGCAGATGGGGTTAACCTGCAGGAGACTGTTTACAGCCCACAAGCCGAGCTCCTTTGCATCTCTCCACCAGCCAAGCCTTAACCAATCAGCGGGAAGAAACACAAATTAACACTGAGAATTTCGAGGACTGCAAGTCCCAAGAATGCTCTGCACTAGAGCAATGATTTTTAAAACTGACACATAACACTGTTCGTATTTATAAAACAGCGTGGCGGGGGTAGTCTGCGTGCGCATGTGTGATGACCAAGCCCAGCACTTCTCTCTCCACATCATTTCTTTGGGTTTGGGGCCTTCCAGGGCAGCAATGCGTTGAAACTGGATTGCAAGGAGGGAGAGGAGAGGGAAAAGCCCGGGGATGTGTCTCAGGTCCTGCACTACTGACAAAAGGGGGTGCTGCGGAGCCTGCATGTGGTAAGCACTGAATAAGCAAACGTCTCTTAGATAAAGGAAGGCAGGGATGGAGCCCTCGAGCCCCCCCCCCCGGCTGCCGAGCTGAGATCTTCATGCACGAAGTCCACCACTTCTACCTCACCTCCCTTAAACCTCCTCAGGCTGCAGCTGTCGCTGAAGCTCCTGCAGTGCAGCACCAAGAACAAGGCAAGCAGCAGAAGCCAAAGTCCACCAGGATGCAGCAATGTCACCTCCACATAGGCATCAGAGCCAGCCTCTCTCACATACACACTGCAGTTCCTGGGGCCAGCATGCTCTTTGTGCTCTGGATTTTGCATCACAGTCCTATGTCTCCGCAGCAGAGAGAGGAAAGAGACAGGCGTGTGCCCAAGGCTTACTCCTAGCAGGAACTGTTAGAAATATAAGAGCCAGGTCCATGAATTTCTCATGCTTTTTCCTTGAAGTTCTAATGATTATAAAACAAGACTAAGTGGAGGAAGAGGTAAAAGTTTCCTTCCATCACCTGCAGAGAAAGGCAGCCAAGGTCTTGCATAAGCAACAAAGGTTGGACTTGAGGAAGACAGATGAAATTCCAGACTCCTCTCCCTCAAAGCTTTCCACACTAATCACTGGATATTCCATCTGCCTCAGCTGAAATCACAGAGCAGCTCCTCACACCCAGCCCGGCCTGGAAGAGGACACATGGCCTGGGCCGCAGAGCCAGGACCAGCTCCCCCGCTGCACTCCCCCTGGCAGGGCGTCGCTGTGTTTTCACCATTTCTGAAGATGGGTCCTTCGCTCAACAGCTGTGTTTGTTTACAGGCCTAGAAATGAACACAAGACACATTCGCTAGATCCAGCAGAGTCTCGTTTGGCATCTCCCCCTCTAGACTACACAATATTTTAGTCCTTGTGGCCCAGTTATAACTCGCCATGGACGGGGGCCAAGGGGCAGGATAGAGACAAGGTCGCCACGCATGGGAATCTTCTGCTATTTACTCCAAACTCTGCAGACAGATTTTTTTCCCTTTTAGCAGAGCCAAGGGCCACACCTGCCTTCGTCACCTGCACCTGCCATTTGCTTGTGCAAGGAATGACAGCCCCTCTTCCCAACTCAGGACAGCCCACCCAGCAGCCCTGTGGAGCCCGTGAGACCTGCTGAACACGACAGCAGGCTCAGACATCCACAGGCACAGACCACATTTTTATACCAGGCACAAAGTTCCCTAAAGCAAATCGCTTTCTGCATGAAATTCACCAGCCTCTTTCCCTTCCCATGGTGTTATTAAAGGACTCAGGTAAAAGAATGGGACACAAAAGAAAGGGGAATGTTTCCTTGGAGTTTTTTTTCTATTTAGAAAAATATTTTTTCTTCTTATCTTGTTTTTGGTGTTTTTTAATTATTATTCCCTTAAGAGTCTCTCCCTCCCCTCAACTTTTAAAAATAAAAATAACAGGATTATTATTCTCTGTAAAATATGGAAATGTAGCCTTATTTTTTTTCCCCAATGAATAGTAACAGCCCTCTTGCTTCAAAGGAAAGGGTTATCATATGCTTTCACTTCTTTGAGACGTCTTTTATGTTAGTCTTTGAGATCTCTTTTATGTTATTCTTCCCCTGGGGTTGGCTGCAGAGAGGAGAGGCTGAAAACGTTGGAGAAATTTCTCCAGGTTCTAAACTTTGCTGCTGAGACGCATGCTTTGTACTTCAGAAACAGGCTAACAGCTAACCTTTGCATCCAGTGCTGGCAGAGTCCTCCAGGGAGTCTGCTAAGCAAGGCAGGGGTACGCAGACAGGCCCAGGTGCGTAGGGGTCAGGTGCAAGCCTGGGCCTGAACCTCGAAGTCACATTTAACCAGCTGCAGCTGTCCCTTGAGGTTGGAAAAGGGCCCCTCCCAGACTCCCCAGATGCCCGCCCTGCAATCACACTTCCGGTGGCCATGCACACTGTCACCACGTGGCTTCCACCCCCGGCCAACTGTCAAGAGCCCACTCTCATTATATGCTTATTCCCTAAAGGAAAACTGGGAGGCCAGGGATACAGTCAACATGCGGGAAGGGCACAGGACAGGGCGAGTATCCCTTCTGCATCATGCTTCAGGACCAAGATGTTTTACATTTGGGATTTTTCCTACTTTTGGAATAGTTTCCTAATGAAACCTCTTGGGGATGGGACGAAGTCTAAACACAAAATCCATTTATTTCATACACACCTTACACAGCCCAAGGGTACTTTTATATAATATTTTTAGCACACCTGCATTTTGACTGCCACCCATCACAAGAGGGCAGGTGTGGAATTTTCCACTTGTGTCTCCATGTCAACACTCAAAGTGTTGGATTCTGAAACGATTTGGATTTCTGATTTTCAGATTAGGGATACACAACCTGTATGACCGCTGGAAAGGCACTTAAAACATGTGGACACTGCACACACTGGGACAAGCACCCTGAGTTGCCTCTTCTTACTAAATCAGAATCTGAGCATTGTTGCAGGCGCAATTATGTTCAGAGCTAGAAAGAAAAATTAGTAAGCTGCGGATTGGGGTGAGATTTACATTTCTGTGAATGGATTGACTGTTTTCAACAGCTAGCATTCAGAGCACACCTAACGTTGTACTTTTCAGTTATATATGTCTTACCACTGACACCCTATGAGCACCAAGAGACAACGACTGCTGCAGAAAAGTCTGATTTCGCCCACACTGTGCCTGAGCAACAGGGAAAGATCATTCATCCTTAAAGCCAACTTTCAAGGGTCCACCCAGAAAGTCACTGGCTGGCCCTGGCTGTGTCCTTGAAAAAAGAACAAGGACACACGGCAACTCTTGTCTTAATCAAGTAAATCTCTTTCTTATAACAAATCCAAGGGAAGTAAGACACAGTCCTTGTCCTTCCAGAGGTTACAGAAAAGTGGGGCAATGATCATGGAGTTAACAATGACAACTGAGCCATCAGAGTGCAAATTAAAAAATGCAAAGAGCTGGAGGAAAGGGAGTCCAGCCTACTTTGAAGAGGTCAAGAAAATTTAATGAAGGAGCTGCCATTTGAGGTTGCCTTGAAGGCTGGCCAGGGGCCAATAAGGAAGAGCAGGGGTCAGTGCCCCTGAGATGTGTGACAGTCACAGACTGCTCTGCCATTATCTTCTGCCCTGGCCAGTCCATCCTTCTATCCACGTTGGCTCCATAAAACAGCAACTATGGCTGGGCTGCTGGATAGCTGCCCCAGCTACACTGGAATTTTCTATGCTGTTAATTGATCACACGGAGCCTATTACAGAATATCGCATGTCCTCAATCTTACAAAAAAAGAAATGCACTTGGAATTCTATGCTAAAATAATAAACTGTGCTCTTTCTGTCTACTTCCCAATGATATTATGCTGGAACACTTGACTGGAAAACATACTATCATGACCAGCCAAGTGCTCAAGGGCATAATGTTTTGATTGTCAAACAGGTTGTACATGATGCAAATATATGACTTAAGAAGTGATTTCACAAACATTTTGTAACAGTAATCTGACTCACAAACTCCAACATAGTCTCATAAAACAGCTGTGTGTATAAGTAATCCAAGATCGTCTTGGAGAAATGTTACAGAGAAAAGCATAAAATGAGAGAAGAAAGTTTGAACCTTGCAAGGAATATCATTTCCCATTCTAACTTAAGTGTTTTCCAGAGAAGGAAAGGGAGAAAGTGAATTCTCAAACAGGAGGTGCTGGAGCGCCGAGTCCAGGGGAAGGAACAATGAATGTCAGGCTTCTACTTTCAAATTAACTGGAGACTCCCCACCCACTGGGTAGACAGCTCACTTGGATGATCCCACAAAACAACAATACTTATTTTACAGAGAGCTTTTGGATGCACCCAAGATTCTAACTTTGACTTTTATTCACCAGGCACCCCTTTTCACCCCGAGTTGCAGGAGAGCAAAGTGACTCGCTCCAAATCACCCTGTTGCAACCCCAAACAAGAAATGGTGGTCCTCGCTGGACCCATTTCCTCCCAGCCACGTGCAAATTTCAAAGATATTCAGGAAAGGAGCCAATAAATTATAATTCTGTCCTTTCTGTTTCAATGTCACAAGTCCACCATACCAGCTCAAAAAAAAAGCCTGAAATTCTGGCTTACTAAACATAATTAAGAAAGGACTCAGTAGGTCTTTAAATTTTAGTTCTTTGAAAAAAATTATTTTATTTCACTCAAGCTTTGTAAGTGATTTGAGCAAGGAGCAGTGACACATACCTGGAGTCCCAGCTACTTGGAAGGCTGAGGCAGGAGGATCATTTCAGCCCAGAAGTTTAATACAATGTGAGATACCCATCTCTAAATTAAGTTGAATAAATTACATTAATAAATCTGATTTGGGGCCAGGGATTTAGCACAGTGGCGCCACTGCCTGCCTCACAAGTGCAAGGTCCCCAGTTCAATCCCCAGTACCAAAAAATAAAAATTAAAAAGTAATAAATCTGATTTGTTTAGTCCTATATATGTCCATTTCTTAAAACCCAAAGCAGGCCCTAGACAAGAGTTTATATAGTTAAAAAGGTCTTAAGAACATGTGTTTTACTGGAAAGGCAATTGGATCTAGAAAGGTTAAGCAACTGTAAGGTCACCAGCTTATTAGTGGCACAATTGGGACTAGCACTAACGTGCTAAGGCTTCAGCATGCTGGGTGGTGGCTGAGGAGCAGAGAAAAGCCCTGAGGCTCTAGCCACCTCCAGCACTATGTGTGTGCTTTCCTGCCCTTTCCCCTCATGGGTCCCCTCTGCCTGGAGCTAACCAAGGAAAAATCCACATCTCATGGAATTATTCCGGTGATGTCTAGCCTTCCTAGGGACCTGCATTCTGATGAGATCCACGATATTGCTAGTGTTGAGCATACTGTAGGAGAATGGAGGATGTGAAGGCTGGATCACTGAATTTTAGGGCTCAAAATTAGCAGTGAGAAAGTTTTTTGGCTTTTGGGTGTTTTGTTTTGTTTTGTTTTTGGTGGGATTGGGGCTTGAACCCAGGGCCTTTGCATTGAGCAAAGTCACTAAATTGCTAATCACGAAATTTCCCAGGCTGGGCTCAAACTTGCAATCCTCCTGCCTCAGCCTCCCAGAATGCCCAGATTATAGGCATGTGCCACTGCACCCAGCTTGAGAAAAGACATTCTTTAGGGCACACCCTCTTGGCACCACTTGGCCATCCAGAAGGTAATCCAGTGGGTAGCACGGATAACACTGACAATACAGACAGGAAAAAGCCAGCCTCTGATCTTAGGAGCTCTGAGGAGAGCGGGGAGAACAGAGGACACAGGCTGCTCATGGCGTCTTGTCCGGGAGCTGTGTTCCACACTCAGACCACGAGAGTGTGCACAGAGGAGCCCCCAGCCCCACCTTGTATGCAGGTAGACGGCAGGTAGAAGAGTAAGAGAGTTGTGGCCAGGCAGAAGAAAAGCTGGGATGCCAAAATGGCAAAGCACAGCCTGTCCCATGGTGTGTGACACCTCCTTATGTGTCAGGACAGGCAGCTGCCTCCTGGGATGACCCCTCTAAGGCAACCACCGGAAAGCTTCGCCCTTTAGCCACTACCACCACCACAGCTATTGGAAAGAAGTTAAAATGAATACACAAAACACCAGGAGGTACCAAGGGCAGAGAGGGGTTTGTTGACCTTGTTTTAAACAGGCTGGATTGCAAAGGCCAGTTATCAGTGTGGTGCTTTCCCAAAACAGGGATCTACCAAGGTCTTCCAAGGACCTAAAAGAGACCCACGTGAATTTCCTAGTCTTCAAAAAAGTGCCTGGTGGTGGATGTTGAGCCCAAATCCACTGTATCTGTTTCTGGTCTGTCTGCTCAATGTTTCCATCCTGAGAAGCTCTTGTTTCTTCATTCAGTTCCCTGCCTGGGGAGGGGGGATGTCACCTCGCTATCTTAAGTGTGGTGGCTCCTCAACCTGCATCCACACTCAGAATGTGAGGTGATACCATTGCTGGAACCTCCCCGGATTATCATCTTCCCAGGAGGAAGCTGAGCTCTAACTCAGTAAGGTGAAAGCTTTGTGGAAATGGGATCTATTTGGTTGGTATTTTCCTCAGGCAGGGACGGTCTTCCCCACCAGCAAGTATAATGTGTCATCATTCTGTTTCTCGTGTGCAGAGCTAGGATCTAAGGAATCCATCACATAGGACACTTGGGAAGATAATCTAAGGGGTGTGTGAACTTTCAGGGAATGGCGATGCTCAAAAGCTCAGAGTGGAGACATCAGTTACAACACCGGGCCAGGAAGGGAACAGAGAGCTGGATAGGATGCGCTCTCTGCTCTGCAGCATAGGTGCTGCGGACCCTTGAAGCAGAGATCTACGAAACGAGACTATGGGTGCTCTGTGTAATACTAAAACACCACTGGGCTACAGGGCAGGGTGTGGGGAACAGGGAGAGAGCTGGAAATAAAGGGGGCAGCACATCTGAAGTGAATCTTGTTTTAGCATAAAGAATTTCCTTATCAAAGGATGCTGAAACTCACAATTGGCACCTAAACTGAGCTAAATCATGTCCTTCCAAAAGCTGTGTCCTCCCCGGAACCTCAGAGTGTGACATTTTTGGGAAAGAGGATCTTTGTGGATATAACTGAGATGACTGATATCCTTATAAGGTGACCGATGTCCTTCCAGGGGGCAGAAACAGGTACACAGAGCATGCACGCGATGACAAATGCAGAGATTGGAGTGAGGCTACTGCAAGCCAAGGATTGCCAGCAACACCAGAAGCCAAGACAAAAGCCCAGAGCAGTTCTTCCCTAGAGCCTTCAGAATGCGCACAGCCTTGACAGCCCCTCGATGTCAGGCTTCTAGTCTCTAGAACTGTGAGAGGCTAAATTTCTGCTTTTTAAAGCCACCCAGTTTGCAGGCCTTTGATATGAAAGCTCTAGGAAACAAATATACCATACTATGTATTTTGCAAAGGAAGAAATATTTACCCATAGCATAATCTTTCTTTTGACTTCTTTTTACCACTCAAAAGAACTTCCTCTTCTGTACACAGAAGATTAATTGCTGTGGAATTGCCCTCCCACCACAAATCATTAGAAAACTGGTAAAACTTGGAGACAAGGGACTTGAACCCCAGATCGCTGCCTGGAGAAAGAACTCAGGTGTAGACCAGCAAGGGGGACACCAGACAAACCCTGGTCATCCTCCTAGGTGTGGAAGACAGGGTTTGGGAAGCCGAGGGGCCATGGCAGTGTTCAGTAAAACCAAACAACGGAAAAGGAACTACACAAAGACAGCCCCAAAGACTGGCTCTTCTCCAGTCCTCACCTCGTTCTCCAGTCCTGCTCAAGCACAACAAAAACCCCCAAGGCAGGGAAAGGACTGCAGAGAAGCAATGGGCAAAAAAAAAAAAGAAAAAAGAAAAAAGGAAGGAAGAAAAGAAGGAAAAGAAAAGAAAATTAATAGCACTTAAAAAAGGCTGGGAAAGGTTTGTGTGCCCAAGAACCAGCAGTGTGAAGATACCTCCTAATATATACAGTATTAAGAAAGTCCTCAAAACAAATGTGCTTTCTGTAGTCCCAGCCCTGTGAGAGGCTGAGGCAAGAGGATTAACAAATTTGAGCCTAGCCTGGGCAACTTAGTGAGACCTTGTCTCAAAATAAAAACCTCTACAAAAGGGCTAAGAATGTAGTTCAGTGTGAAAGGTCCTGGGTTCAATCCCCATTACCATTAAAAAAGAAAAAGGAAGAAGAGATGACAATTGTAAATATATATGCACCAAATACGAATGCCCCCAACTATACAAAACAAATATTAATGGACATGAAAAACCAAATTAGCTCTAATACAATTGTAGTGGGGGATCTCAATACCCCATTATCACAATTAGACAGATCATCTAGACAAAAAAATTAACAATGAAATTCTAGAACTGAACCAAGTTACTGAACAAATGGATTTAATAGATGTTTACAGTGTGTTCCATCCCACAAAATCAGAATACATATTCTTTTCAGCTACACACAGGGCATTCTCCAAAATAGAACACATGCTAGCTCATAGAACATGCCTAAGTAAATGTAAAAGAATTGAAGTTACCCCCTGTATATTATCAGACCATAGTGCAATAAAATTGGAGATCAATGACATAAGAAACTGCAAAACTCCCACAAACACATGGAAATTGAATAACATCCTCCTGAACAACCAATGGGTCACAGAGGAAATTAAAGGAAGAAATTAGACAGTTTCTACAAGTAAATGATAATGTCAGCACAACATACAGGAATCT
>NW_004624756.1:17865239-17905033 GCF_000247695.1 Heterocephalus glaber
CCATAAAGAATGAGAAGCTAGAGACATTTATAGCCAAATGGATGCATATTGAGGCCATCCTCTTAAGTGAAATAAATAGTACACATCTGTGTAAATACCAAATAGTTTCTCCAGTGTGAGAAACTGAAAGTGTAAATAAGGATATACACGGATGAAATGGCCTAATAACATATTTCTGGGATTGTGTTTCCATCAAGTGTCATATGACCGTATCAAAATTTAAATTAGGGAGAAGCTTGGCTTATGTGGAGTCTGCTAATTAACTGGAGTTTTTCCCAGACCACTGTTTGTTCAGTGTTGGTTTTGGGGATCTTTCTGAAATAAATCACATCCTCTGGTGTCTTGTTGGTGCTTCAGATGCTTTTTTAAGTTATATGGAAAAAATGTTTAAGTGCTTTTCAGTTTTGTTTTGGTCAAGTTCTACTGTACTTGAATATTATTGTAGGTTTTTTCCCCTTGCATTGTTCTTCTTTGAATGCTTTTAATTTTTGTATGTGTGTGTGTTTGATAATAAAGTTATTTTAAAAATTGGAAAAAAAAAGAAAAAGGAAATGTGTCTTAGTAGAGGGATAAATTAATCCTGAAGTTTGATCTAGATCCACCATAACAAAGCTTAAAGCCTCAGAATAATCTGCAGGCTACCTAACTGCACACAGGACAAAATCTTTGCTTTAAAAATATATAACAAAATCAAGCATAGAACATCTAATCAAAAATTACTAGGCCGGGGATTTAGCTCAGTGGCGCCACGCCTTCCTCCCAAGTACAAGGTCCTGAGTTTGATCACCAGGACCAAAAAAGAAAAAAAAAATACTGAGCGTGCAAAGATGTGGGAAAATATAACTTATAATCAGAAGGGAAAAAAGTCAATACAAACAGACTGAGAAATGATAGATGTAATACAATCACTAGGTAAAGTTCTTAAATTATTACAAATCCTAAACATATGTCCAAGGATATAAAGAAAATCATAAACATGAGGAGGAAGCACATGGGAGACATTAAAGATATGCAAATAAAACTTCTAGAAATGAAATAAAGCATACCCTGGTTGAGATTAACAGCAAGTCAGACACTGAAGGACATCAGCAAACTTGACAGCATAGCCATATAAACTATCCCAAAAGTCACAGCACAGGTAGGGAAGAAGAGCCGAAGATAAATAAACAGGTTTCAGGGAATTGTGGGGTACAAAAGAATCCAATACATGTGCAGCGGGAGTCCCAGAGGAGGGAAGGAAGGAGGAAGACCAGAAGAGATTTAAACAACTAATGGTTCCTTTTTCTACAAATCTGAAGGAAACCATAAGCTCACAAATAAAAGAAATTCAAAGGGCTCCAAGCAGAAGAAACGTAAATAAAACCATACTAAGGCACAAGATAATGAATTTGCTGCAAACCAATGAAAAATGAAATAAATCTAAAAAATCAGTGAGAGAAAAGAAGACACATTATATACAGAGAGGTACGAAGATAAAAACAACAGACCATTAGAGTAGAACTCAATAGAATAATATTTTTCAAATGCTGAAAGAAAAAAATATTGTCTACCTAGAATTATAGGCCCAGAGAAAACCTTTCCAAAGTGGAGACAGAGACTTTTTCAGATAAACAAAAGCAGACAGATATTACATGCAAGTTAAAGAAGTTCTTCAAACAGAAGGAAAATGATTGTAGGTGGAAATTTAGATGTACACAAGAGGAATAAGGAGCAGTAGGAATGGTAAATAAGTGGATAATTATGAAAGATCTTTTTCTCAAGGTCAGGGATGCAGCTCAGTGGTAGAGCACTTGCCTGGCACGTGTGAGGTCCTGGGTTCCACCCCCAGCACCACTAAAAAGCAAAAGTATAAGTAAGAGACTTTTTTCTAATGTTTAATTTCTTTAAAGCACAATTGACCACTTAAAGTACAAAAAAAAAGTGTAAGGGGTTTGTGGCATATCTTGAAGTAAAATATATGGTAATAACAGTAGAAAGGATACAAAGAGAAATTAAAGTATATTGTTGTAAAGTTCTTACATGCTAGGTGGTGAAACATTTAAAAATAGAATGTGATGTTAAATTGAGAAATAGTCCACAATCATAAAAATTAAGACAAAAAAGACTGATGAAAAAATATGTGTACTGCAAGCCCTAGAGCAACTGCTAAAAAAAAAAATGTAGACTATAAAGTTTTAAACCAGTAGAGGAGATAAAATAAAATCTTTTAAAAATACAGAATCAAAAGAAGGTAGACAGAGGGCAAAGAACAAGGAAGAAAGGGACAAATAGAAAACAGATAGCAAAATGATAGATTTATATCCCATCACATCAATAATCACATCAAATGGTAATGGTCTGAACATTCCAACTAAAAGACACAAATTGTCAGATTATTTGAAAAACAATCAAGACCGAACTATATGGTACTTAGAGAAAATCTACTATATATATGTAATTCCACTGTAGTTCGGAGACATGAGAGAAAAGTAAAACATTGGAAAATTATGTCATGTGCACATTAAGCACAAGAAAGCTGGAGTGGCCATATTAATTTCAGACAAGGATGACTTCAAAGAATATTATCGGGATAGAGACAGACATTTCATAATGTCTTCATAAGTCCAGTTTGTTAAGGGATGTAACTATCCTAAATGTATATTCCCTATTACAGAGCTTCAGAATACATAAAGGAAAAAATGATAGAACTGGAAAGAAAAGTTGACAAATCAATAATTACAGCTGGAGCTTTCACTCTTCAGTAACTAATAAGAGCAAGCAGACAGAAAAGAAGTGAAGATCCAAGAGACTTGAACGACCCTCTCAACTAACTTGACCTAGTGGTCATTTATTAAACACTCCACCACCAGTCACAGAGCCCATATTATATTTTAGACCCAAGACAGATTATATTACAGCCTCAAAATAAAACTAAAATTTAAAATGATTGAAATCATACAAAGTGTTCTCCAATTACAGTGGAATTAAACTAGAAACCAGCAAACCTCCAAATATTTCAAAATTAAGCAGCATACTTCTGAATAATCCACAGGTCAAAGAAGAAATTACAGGGGAAATTTTGAAAACATTTTGAACTGAATGCAAAAAGGAAAGCACATAAAAAAAAAAAACAAACCCAGTGAGAGAAAAAAATCTGTGTAATTTGATACTTATTTAGAAAAAAGCCCATATAGCAGAGGCATGAGAATGAGTACTGAAACTTTGAACACTCAGATAATTCTATTTTCTAGATTTCTGACCCAAGCCTCAATGCCACTGGAAACAGCACTCCCTCCCTACTTACTAGCCCCAGAAGAGCTCCAATTCTTTGAAACAAAAGAGCCCTGCTCTGCCACCTCTGCAAGGAAGGATGTTTGTGAACCTGGTCAGTGCTTCTGAGACTTGAAAGCGCCTCTGACCCATTTAGGAGTCCTAAAAGGTTCAAACTACAAGCCAAGGGGTGCAGGCTGCCCTGAGCTACTGCACTACCAGGCTCCCTCCTGAGGCGGAAGCTGCCTGTCCACAGGCTGCACTTTCAGTCCTGCTACAGAAGAAGCCTCCTTTGAACCTGGAACAGGTTCTCCCACCAAATCCAATTTTCACTTCTCTTGCACCCTCTCCGCTCTCTGGAACAAGTGCTGAGATAAGGTCAGTGGTTGGTCGGCTGAAGGTGTTTCAGTGAAGTAGCAGGTGCCAGACTCAGGTCAGGACTGGCTTCAGTAACTGTTACTTCAAATGCTCTGAAACTTTCTTCATGTCTGAAATTACTTTGGCCTCAAACCAGTAACTTTTTTTTGACCATTAGCAGTGCTCTTACCATATGTAATGGGAAATCTTAAAAACAAACTGGTTCTGTGCTTAATATTACCTGCTTCTGCAGCGTGACAGATGCTGACTCCTGGCTGACCTGGTCTCTTGATCCCACGAGCTAGGATAGATGCTTACGGGGCCCAGTGGACAAGAATCTGGCACCCTTTTAGCCCTACAGAAGAGGTCAATTGATAAAGAAGAAAATACAAAGGAAAGGGGGAAAATACCACAGATGCAATGCTCTGTGTGTCATTCCATGCAAACACCTACACTAGTATCCCTGGCTCCAAAAGAGTAGTGTATTCAGGGCTACACACATGTCTAGTCTGCACTTTAAGAAAAGAAAAAAAAACTACATTGAATTTTATGATAATAACATGCACATTTAGAACATCAGATAATCCCAGTTAGAAATTCTTTTCTACAAGGACTTGCTGTGTTTTGAATGTTGTTCATTCAAACTGTTGTTCACTCACCAAAACTCACTTCTCATGGTTAGAGGTGGTGCAGTCTTGAGGAGGCCTTTGGGGTCCTGAGGGATCTGCCCTCACGGATGGATCAAGGTCTTTCCCCAGAGGCGGTATTAGTTCTCTCCAGATCGGATTAGGTCTTAAGGGACTGGCTTAGTTACTGAAAACAGGTTGTTTTAAAACAAATACAGCTTTTCCAGTTCCCTGACTTTCATTCTGTCACACACATGTTCTTCCCCACATGCTTGCTATCAGCCTTGTTGGGACACAGCCAGATGCTGGTACTCACTGTACTGTTTGGAATTTCTGCCCACCAGAATCGAGAGCCAGATAAACCTCATTTCCTTATAATGCACCCAGCTTCAGGTATTTCAGTATACTAATAAAACGCACTAACACAGAACATAAAACCTTTTCTAAGAATAGTAGAATAGCATTAGGAAGACTTTACTAATTAATCAGTAAAGGCCCCTATACACATCAGGGAACCAGCCTGGAATTAAAAGTTGGCACAATACACATTTTACAGGTCTAATGTGAGAATCAGCCCGTGAATCACCTGGTTTTGTAAACTGTTTTATTAGAATATTGCCACAACTGTTTGTTGAAGTATGCCTTCTGCACTACCCCGGTGGAGCTGAGTAGTCGGGACAAAGACCAGACCTTCAAGGCTGAAAATATTTACTGACTTTGTAAGAAATAAAGTTTCCAACCCCTGATCCAGAAGGATGACCAATGACCCAAGAAGTTGTAAGGAAGGAAAAACTTATTCAGGAGCAGAAAGTGACTATCACAGTACAACATTTAATGAAGTGTCTTTGGGAAGTATCTGGGGGGCTCTCAGATGACCACCTTCTAGCACTTGGGTAAAGATACATGCACTGTCCAAAAGGCTGATCCCATCACCTCTAAGATTCCTCATTTCATTGCTCAGAGGTCCAGATTAAACTTCTCAGAAATAGTCTCACTTGAAGAACCAAGAAAAACATCTTACATTATAGCTAAGAAAAGCTGTAAAGAAAACATGCATCTTCAAAAGAAAAACCCTGGGTAACTCCTGGTGGCCACTTCGTCTGTAATTGGGCCCCAGAAATGACTCTGCTGGATGGAAGCCATGTCAAATTCTGGGGCCAATATAGCTCTTAACATGCTGTGACGGCCCCATGGAGATCTGTAAAGATAATTTAATGATATCTGTTTGTCATCCAGATTGCCAAATCTTTCTGCAATCTTACAGAGAATAAAGAGGCACAGAATATATGCATTGACCCAATTACATGCTGTGAAATAGCTCTGCTATACTGTTAGGCTCTTGTAAAACAAAAACATTGTTTTCTACAAATCCAGGTAGGTTAGCTAATGAAAAAGTCAGTTAAGGTTTAAGTTATCAATGATTCATCACTGTTTTTCATTTCTTAACCTTTTATAATATATAAAATATATTATGCTTTTATAATATAATGAAGAGTTTTGCTTTTTTGGAAATTTCCAATTAAAATGCTTGACCTGTCTACTACATCTTAGTTGGGGAGCCCCATGAGACGGATCTGAGCTCCATTTCTTGGCCAGAGGAACACACTTTGAGATTCTCACGCCAGGTCTGTCTTTGACCAATTTGGCAGTGTGACTGGCTGGGTTTGCAGGTAGCAGAGCGAGCACTCAGTAAAACGTTCATTTTTATGGTGTTGGCTTCCACCTAAATATCAGCAGGAGGCAATACCACTTGGTCAAGTCTGCTTTTCAGCTACATCAAAGGCATTGAGCTTACTGCGGCTGAGAAGATTGTAATCCAACAACATTTGCAGCTTTGGGTTGCAGCCAGGGACAAGTAGGTTGAGCATTTTGGCTCTTACTCTAGGTTTGAGTCACTCAGGCAGCATCCTACGATAGATTCACTGACCATCACGACTCAGGAAGAGAAGGGAGGTGCAGAGAATCAGAGGTCAGGTATCCCAGGATTGCGGTCAAAGTGAAGGTGAAACAGGAGGTCTCCGGACATTTAATCTCAAAGTGCTTGATGACCATGGAAACCAGACTTTAAAAGAACCAGTAGCCAAGTTATTAAAATCTTGCCACTGTTAATCTTTCACATGAGGAATGTTGGCTTTGTTTTTAAAGAATGGGGGAATGAAAAGTCAAAGAGGCTTTTGATTTTGTTTTAAATTTTCAAGTTCCAGAACCAGCTGGAAAACTCTCTGAGACACATCTAGTCAAGGCTGCTATATTTATAGAGTTAATTTAATTTTTAAAAGACAGGTAATAGCACAAGCAAATGGTCCTAGAAAAAAAAAAAGTTATTGCTATTGCAGAAGTCACTGTGGGAGTCTCAAGCTAGATCATTACATTGTGTAACTAGAAAAACTCCAAAGAATAAAAATATCTGCTCAACTTTCAGTTTCAGAGCTCCACTGCCTCCTCAGCCTGCCCTTATTTCCTAATGGGTCACTGCAAACACGTCTGCACCCTACGACCTGCCACAGTGCCTGAGTCCTATGTGTCTACAGTCTTGCCCTGCTAAGCAGCAAGACCGTGGCCGCAGTGCTCTAGCACTCTCGGCACCTGCCAAGCAGCTGGCACACAGTAGGCGCTCAAGAGTTTAAGGGGCACAAAGCATGTTAAATGCGCAACCTGGTTGCTAAGGTTCGGATAAGTGGGGCCCCCCCCAACCTCCTCACGTTAAAAGCCTGGTCAGCAGCTTGTGGCGACTGGAAGTCTTAGTCGCTTCCCTAGCTGCTGGGACAAAATACCTGACACCCAGAACTTAAAAGAAGAGAGGTTTATTTTGACTCATTTCAGTCCTGGCTCCAAGGCAGAAAGGCACAGCAGAGGACTCGGCTCACCAAAAGCAGACACTAAAGGGAGGAGCCAGGGAGAAAGCCACACCCTTCCAGCCACCTCCCCAGCGACCCGCCTCTCCTGACCAGACCCCCTCCTAACAGTAAGTCAGCGGAAGCCCCCAGAATTCAGTCACCTTCCGGAAGCCCCACCTATGAGAGCGTGAAGCTCTTGGGGGCCAGCTAGATATGAATCACATTAGATCATGTGTGCCTGTTGGTCAGGGGGAGTATGGAACCCCTGGCGGCCACTTCCTTTCTCTTTCACATCCTGGCCACCTTAAAGCGAACAGGCTGTTCCACGCATGCTCCCTGATGACGTGCTGCCTCACTACAGCCGGAAGCATGAACTGGAACCTCCGAAACTGTAAGCCGAAATACACTTTTCCTCTTTTTAAATAGATTGCCTATTTTGTTACCGTAATGAAAAGCTGATCAACATACTCCTGCAACTCAAAAGTTTTAGTGTTTAAGTAGACAGATTGCGTTGGCAGTGAGTCAAAGTTCCCCCACATAGAATATTCCCACCCCTAAGTCTCCCAGTCTCACTCATTTTGTCCTTTATCGTGATCTGTAGCTTCCTTTCTGCTTGTTCTCGCATCTGGAGTGTGTAATAACCTCTGCCTCCATAAGTCCTACCCACTGTTGGGAACAGTAGTCTTGTGGTGAGGTGTGGTGGTATACACCTGAATCCCAGCTACTTGGGAGGCTGAGCCCAGAAGAACACAAGTTTGGGCCCAACCTGGGCAGCTCATTGAGACTCTGTCTCAAAATAAAATAAAAAGGGCTGGGGATATAGCTGGTGGCAAAGGATCCCTAGGTTCAGTCCCTAATACTGCAAAAAAAAAACAAAAAACAAAAAACCTGGTCCTTGAACCACCTGATTAAAAATCATCTAGTATGCTTCTTAAAATGCAGGTTCCTCCGGCCCATATCAGATACGCTGAGTCAAAAATCTTAGGGAGCAAAGCCTAGAATTGTGCTTTCACAAAATCCTCGATTTATTCTGATGCTTACCATCAATAGGCCACACTTTAAGAATGCCTAATGTAGGGCCAGGGATTTAGCTCAGTGGTTCCACTACCTCCCTTGAAAGCACAAGGTCCCAAGTTCAATCCCCGGTACAAAAAAAAAGAATGCCTAATGTCAAATCAAACCTGAAAGCGACACTTCACAACAAATCAACCAGACGATGTTGCCACCTGACTCTGGCATGACACATAGCCACTTAGCAGAAGACCCCAGGCCTGCACAAACAGTGATAGTGTGGAGAATGTAGGCTCATCCTTGGAGAGGAATCCCAAAGGTCTGGACTTAGAAGCAGGTGGGGCCCACTGGCACCTATGACAACAGGCAATGGCTTCCTTGACAGTTTCTCGTAATCAATAACTCAATTATTTTTCTCCCTTCCCTCATTCTGAAAATAAACTGAGACAATTATAGAAGTCCAATTTTATAGAATAAACATTAAGCAGATGTGCAGAAGGTCAATGGGCAAGAAAATAAAATGAGGTTAGTATAGGCAAATAAATATTCTACAATAAATAGGAGTTGTCTTGAGTTTCCTAGTGCACAGAGAATGGTGAAACATGATCATTTGCAAGATTCTCAATATTCGTAAGATAAAGTAAAAGATGCTTAGGGAAAAAAATCATGAATTGTTCCTGATACTGGCAATTTGAACTAACACAGCTTTACATGCTGCAAAGCAGAGCAAGCACCCGACTGCAATTAGGGTGGAAACAGACATTTATCAGTACATGAGACATATCTAAGGGGAAGTGCTCAGCTCTTGGACTGAAGGATAGAATCAATATGGGAGCACGAAACAGTGGGACAGGTTAACCATTCCTAATCTAAAAATCTAGTATGCTCCAAAAGTCTTTGGGGGGGGCGGGGGTGCTAGGGATCAATCCCCAGGTCAAACCCTAGCCAAGAACTCTACCACTGAGCTACACCCCTAACTCCAAAATTGAAATCTTTTAAACACCAACATGACACCACAAGTAGAAAACTTTAGCCCATTAAAGTTTGTTGCCCACACAAAACTATTTAAAATATAGTATAAAATTACCTTTGGTCTCTATGTAAAAGGTGTATATGAAACATAAATGACTTTATCGAAATTTAAGTCTCAGCCCCAAAGTAGCTTATCATGTTTATATAAATACTGCAAAATTTGAAAAACCCTGAAATCTAAGTCACTTCTGATTCCAAGCATTTTGGATAAGGAATACTCAACCAGTACCGGAGATTTTTTCCTTCTTTAGTATAACACCTGATTTGGCTAAAGATTATAGAGATTTCCAATTTTTGACACCATCTCTCCTCTCTTGATTCCAGGATCAGAATATCATCCTAACACAGCAGCACACTTGCAACTGTCGAGATAAGGGGCATCATGAGATGCCAGAAAATTATAGAACTATGAAAATTATGAGCATAGAGAATTCCAGAATTACAGCCTTGTGGGACGGGAATATTTCTCAGCACATGATGTTATTCATACATCAACAACAAATCTTAACCATGCTCAGTGTGGGAAAGCTTTCTAATGGCAAGTATCTCCACCCCAGCAGATGCTGACTGTAAGGACTGAGTTTATTCATAAGGTGTTTGTGCTTCCCCACAACTGGTATAACCCCAAATGCCCTACTCCATTCCCCTTACGCTGACAGCACTTTAGCTTTTAAATTTCTCTCATTACCTACTCCAGCTCTGGGAGTTACATAATGCATAAGTGCTCTCCAGAAGAACTTCATAATACATAGTGCTGTCTAACGTTTTCCAGATATCTTTTTTATGGTTTCCTGCCCTTGACTTAAGCAGGTAATGTGTTAAAAAGTACGATAGGAAGGAAGATGAAAAAAATTTTCAACAGCCCCTTACTGCAAACACCTGATAACTATTGAGTGCACTGTGGTAAACTCTTCACATACAGTATCTCCATAAATCCTGGAAACCACCCTAAGAATTAAATGCAATTGTTACTTTTATTTTATGGGTATACTGGGCCACACAGGCCATAGGAGGTAAAGGCTATATTCTTTTTGTTGCTATTTAGTTTCTATCTTATAATTGTAAATTTAACTGCAAGCAGGGGTGGAGGGGTTCTCTCCTGAGCTGAGGAGCGGTCTATGTTAAAGATACAACCCAAGTCGAACAGATTAGAGTTGTCCACAGTCAGCAGTGGTGACCTTCTTGCAGGTCTTTGCCATTCCTGGAACCACAGGGCTCCATGATGATCATGTCCTTTTTTACCTTTCAAAGACTACATACTTGCCACCCAACTACCAGCCTTGGCAGTTCAACATTTGCCATGGACAAGATGCCAGGTCCTGTATACTTCTCAATGAAGTTGTCTTCATAAATCCTGGAATAATTCTGTGAAAGCAGGAAGCCATATAACCAAGTCCTTTCTCTGCAGTGCTCAGAACATGAAAGTTTTCTGCTGTATTTGGAAGTCTGTCTGTAAACTCAAAGATGACACCACCCAAGCAATGTCGAACAACACGGCAGGGTTGATTTGACGACGGAGGGGTTGACTATGGCCGGTGGCAGCCAGATCCAGGCGACAGTGATGTCTGCAAAACCAAACACAGGCAGACTGACTCGATGACACATGGATTTAACTGTTCCAGATCACTGTCACTGAAGGGATCCCAAGAGAACCACGCCCTGTATCAATAACAACGCTGTGTTTCATATTGCTGTCTTCATGAACATAGCAAATTACAGCTCACATTTATTCTCTAACAGTCCTGTGGGACAGAAGCCCACCAGGGGTATCACTGGGCAGAAATGAAGCTATGCACAGGGATGCTGCTTTCTGGTGGCTCAGGAGAGAACCCATCCATCTCCTCACTCAGGTTGCTGGTGGAATGCACCTCCTTGCGGTGGCAGGACAGGTACCCATTTCTTGGCTGCTATCAGCTCAGGGCCATTCCCACTATGTTCCTTGGACTGAACTCCCTTCCTCTAGCTTTGAAGACTAATGCTTAGGATCCCTCCAGCCTCTCTTCCATTGACTTGGACTCTTCTGGCTTCCTCTTCTGGTTTTCAAGGCCTATGTGATTAAAAACTCAAGATGATCTCCTAATCTCCCTATCTTAAGCTCATGCCTTTTTGCCATGGTACGTAGCATTCAGAGACATAACACCAGAAGCAAAGCCACAGGGCCAGAATCCTGCCTAGCAAACACCAGTCTTGCATGTCTAGATGTCTGGATGCTCCCATCCATGTGGCTATCTCTGTGCACTGAGATAATGAAGTTTTGTGAATTGTACTGTGGAGTAAGTCCAGATGTGATCAGTTTGGGAGGTGGCAAAGACAAGAGCATGCCACATGCTTCAGCTGGCACTGGGACCTCCCACCCCCTAGAGATGGCAGCCACCTTTCATGCTACCTGGGACAGGTGCGGGCTGTCAACAGAGCTGAGATGCATCGGTAGAAAAAAAGGCTGAATTTTAATCCGGCCATTTCGGTTGACAGAGCAGCCTGTGCACAAGGCCCAGATAGATCACTGATGAAATCTCCTCATGGACCAATTAGTGTCACAGACAGGAGGTCCTCTTTACCTTGACCACAGGCGACACTGCGAACTCTAAGCAACCAGCTCCCAGATGGGTTTTTAATTGCGAGGAGAAATGAGGGAAATGTTTCCAGGAAGACAAGTCTATTTAAAAGTCTATTTAAATCAGGAGTTTTCAGATTTTAGTTATTGGAACTAGTACTTCTTCCACAAGGTATAATCTCATGGGTGCTATTCACAAATTCATCACCTAATTTCCCCTCCTGATTAAACATTCTAAATTTAATTGCAGAAAAAGAGCTGCAAACTATCTTAAAATTCCAAAAAAAGACTCTCAAATGCTGCAAATACGGATTACATGGGGTGGGGGGTGGCTAGACAACTGGCAAAGTGTTCTGACTGGGCTCCCCAGGTCCTGGTCCCCTCACGCTGCTGCCACAAACGTCTTTCCAAGGCACGCACAGTCATTCTTCTTGGAGAGTCGTGAGTGGATCCTCGCTGCCTACCAAAGAAATCCCGGCCTCCTAGGCTCACCTCCGTGCCTCTGGCTGGCCCGAACCTGCCTTTCCACACCCCACCTGTGTCCCAAGCCACCACCAACAGCAGCTCACCCTGGGAACCAAGCCCCCGAGACCTCGCGCCATTCCCAGAGCACCACCTGCCTGTTCTGAGGGCAGGCGGGCCTTTCCTGACTTCTTGCACCAACGCAGACCAACTTTTCTTCCCACACACAGCTTGTGTGTCACGTCCTCCCTTGAAGAGCCACACCCTCCTGGGTGCCCTGTAAAATTCTGGTTCATCTCTGTTAGACACCAGCATGCTGTGTTTGGGCTGAGGGTCGGGGTCTGAGTCCATGTTCCTGCCTCCTCTCAAACCAGGGACTGCAACTCCTTGTGTCTTGCATCCCTGTCTCACTTCTACCCTACTGCAGCCAGAGCCTACCCTGCTGGCTAAAGGGGCTCAATAAACTCTGGACAGCCAAATTCAGTCCATCGTGTACAGTGGTGAAGACACATCCTGAATTTAAGAAAAGCTTTTTTCAGGGTACGTTAAATAGTGCCTCCAGTTCCACCTGGAATCACTGTATCCTCTGGAATATAAACATGGGCTAAGAGGACCTCTATATTGTTTTCTTCATATGCTACTGGAAATCCTTTTATAAAGATGTTGCTTAACTTAGGATGGGGTTGTATCCTAATAAACCAATTATAAGTTGAGGAAACTCTTAAGTCAAAAAGGCATTGATGACACCAACCTACTGAACGGACGTGCTAGCTTAGCAGCAAAGCGCACTGTCGGGTGCAGGGTCACTGTTTCCTCTGTGGTCAGGGCTGACCAGGAGCTGTGGTTCACTACTGCTACCCAACATCACCAGGTGATTACCCTGAGCCCAGGAAAGAGCCAAATTCAAAACTCCAAGTATGGTTTCTATTCAGTGTGAATTGCTCTTGCACCATACTAAAGTCCAAAAATCATGAAGTCAAACCATCCCGAGTCAGGAACCATGTGTAGATCTTTTGTGCATTCCACACACAGTAATTGTTTTAAAATTTTAACAGAGTTCCACATCTGGTAAGGGTCAATAAGACCCCACTGGGCTGACTCTCCCACAGATCAACATCTATAAACTGTGGTAAAAACAATTTTTATAAAAGCACACCCAGCTACCTGAAGGCTCTGGAGATTGACCAAAAGCAGGCAGATTCTGAGTGCTGACATTTGAAAGCAGGAAAGAACATGGATGGGTCCCCCAGTTCCATGACTTCTAGCTCCAATAAGGTCCAGTCTGCACCATGTGGCCCAGCTGGATCAGCAGCAGGAGACACACAGTCTTCTGCCTAGAAGAACCACCACACAGTTGCAGGGTACCCAGAAAGGAAACGGACCTCTGAAGGGAGAGACAGACAGACAGGTGAAGTCCTAGATTCTGAGTCCCCGAACTACCTGTACCCCGAGCAGATAGCAAGAAGCCTTGGGGGACTTTCGGGGTGCTAGGAATGGCCTATGCTTTGAAGAAGTTTGAGTTTCACAAGTGGATGCATCTGTTAAAACATCAAATGACACACAAAGAAATTTCATTTCATTTCATTCTGTAGAATGCATTTCATTCTGTAGACATTTACTTCAAAAATGTTAACATTGAACTTTAATGACATAAGAGAAGGTAGTGTGCTAAAGTTTGCAACCTTTGAAATGCATCTAAAAACAAACAAAAATATGGATTCTACAAATAAGCAAAGACTAGATCTATGATTTAAGAAAAAAAATATATATATATAAACCTGTTAATGGTAGACTCTCAGTGCCAGGTCTATATATATTGGCTGTAAAATTTTTCCATTTTTCTGTAGGTTTGAAATTTTTCACAATAAAATACTGGGAAAAGTTAAAAGATGCTTCACAACTTTTGGAATCTGCTCCCTCAAAAAAAGCATGGAAGTAAATCACAATATTTACAGGAGTCAATGTGAAGGAGAGCCAGGAATTCATTGTGGAATTGTAAACAAAAAGCACTTAGGTAAGAGTTTGGTAAAACATGTTTGCTGCCCAGTAGGAAAAAGCATGTACCAGAGCTGACCTTGGAGAATCGTGGAAATAAGTTCCTCATCTCCATGAAATGTTCTGGTGACATGTTTTATTTTTGTAGTGTCAACAGGGCTACCCCGGTAGTCTCTGAGGTTAGTGATGTTAGTGGCACCTCAGGAGAACTTTCGATTCTGAGTTCAGCTTCCTGTGTTCCAGGCCCTAAACCCCAGACAGGCCTGGAAAATACAGTGCTAGATGAGAGGCAGAGCACTCATATGCACGAGATGATCAAGCATTTAAATTGGCTTAAAGGGGCCAGGGTTGTAGCTCAGTGGCGGAGAGCTTGCTCAGATGTGTGTGGCCCTGGGTTCAACACCCACCACCCTCCAAAAAATAAGTACATAAAAACAGAAAGAAAGAAAAACTGGCCTGAAAACAAGGCTTCTATGTAAACATAGCAAAGTGATGCTTAATCTGTTTGTTCCAGAAAAGAGTATCTCATGTTATCTAACAATGAGAGGAGAGGAGAGGAGAAATGCTGTGGTTAGAATGAATCCTACAGATGCAAGATAAATGCTTCCAACAAGAGCCAGCCAACTAGAAAAGAAGGCCACAGGTATTTCAATAGCCAAGATCCATTAACCTCGTAAATACTGAACAGCAATCCCACACTATCACTGCACCAAAATAAGAAACACGTCAACTCTAAACTGCTTATTTGGGGAGGAACAGCAAAGGAAGTATATACTACACAGTAAGACTTCCTCCACCAGTCCATACATTTTAAAAGTATAAAATACACTACATATGCTGGAGATATGGATCAGGGGCACATGCTTAGCATGCATTCAGCCCTGGGTTTAGTCCCCAGCACTGCAAAAAAATAAAACAGACAAGATTATCACTTGATAGGACTTAACAATTATGAGTCTGAAATTGTTTCCATATTTCCCTTCTGTTTTATTTCCATATTCCACTTCCATTAAATAAAATGTGAAAGACATCTGGATTTGCTACTTCCGTGACCTGTGTCAACTCCGTCTCTCTCTCTCTCTCTTTTCTCCATCCTAACTCTAATATGTATCCTGGAAGTGAACGTGTTTATGTCTTATATACTCTGGTGGGGACAGCAAATTTAAGTGGGATAAGAAAGAAGAAGAAAAAAGTTCTCCATTCCTGGACCTACCTGTCTCATTAGACATAATTTAAGTACTGCAAAGTTGTTTAATTTTAAACAACTTTTATAACAGTCTATAAAAAGAGAAACATCACATCTTATATGTGCTTACTCTGATTTGACATTTTTTCCCAACCTATTTGGACACACTTGCACTTGCTTAAGCAGTCTCCCTGGATCAGCTTCTTGGAGTTTAATTCTGCCTGATTCATTTCACCAATGGTCTGGAAATACAGCAAGGCAATAATGCACATCTGTTTCGGGCAACCAACCAAGGACCACCCTCCCTGAGTAGGGGTATCTCAACCCTGCCCATGGCTTTGATCTGTTTTCAGTTTTTAAATGCTCCCTGCTGCCTAGTGGGGAACGAAGTGACTTTGCTTCAGTAGACATTATGTCACCCCTCAGCCCTTATGTAAACAGAATGCCTAACACCTTCACAACTAAGCTCAGCCAGTGAGCCTGAAGTAGAAGCTGACAAGATAAGTATTTTGCATCAGCACCTGCAGGAGTAGTCGTGCCTGCTTGCAGGCACACTTTCTGCCTGGCACAAGCAGAAAATTTAAATTTAGACTCAGCAGCAACTTCTTTCTGACTCCTATTAATACTTATTAAAGTCATAATGACATCAGATAGGAGGAAAATAATACTTCTTCCTGAGGCCCGTTTTTTCAACCATTTAGAAAGTCATAGAACATAAACCCGGAAAGGAGAAAGGAAACCTCTCTTTATACCCACAGCTATGTACAACACATTTCTCCTATCTTCACACAGAGCTTCACAGTTTATAATTCTCTCATTCAAAACTTTGATGTTGTTAGTGATGAGAGAAAAAAAAGGATGTCGTACACCACTTTAGTTTTAGAGGAACTGACCTTCATTCCCACTTGACTGTCTCTTGTCACTTCCCCCCCACACACATACACACATCCTGCCAGAGTTTCAGCGTGCAGACCAGCAAGCTCGGAAGGGCTTCCTGGAGGAGACTGCCCTTGAGCAGAGGGCAGAAGTGGCAGCTCCACAACGTAAGCGGCCAAAATCCCGGGGCAGGATTCAGTTGGCAGAACAGCATATCCAAGAGGAGGGGAGGGGAGGGAGCCAAAAGGGGGTGGGAGGCAGAGGCGGGCTGGCTCCCTTCCCTTCTGCAGCCATCAGGATCCAATGAAGGTGGTGAGGAGGGGGTGAGAGATCACATCTGTGCTGCAGAGGGCCCGCGCTGGCGGACAGACGGGGACACAGCAGTGGATTCGCAACAGGGAGCCCAGTGCCTGCCGGAGTCAAGGCCAAGGATCTGAAAGACCTCATGTGGGGACCTTGGAAGCAAAGGGGAAAGAGCAGGTTGATGGGAAGGGGAGATTCTAGGAAGAGAAACAGTAAGTCTGGCAGTGGACGGGATGTGGGAGAGGGGGCCGAGATTAAATTTAAGCCCGAGGAGCTAGCTCTGTGGTCCTCAACCTTTAGTCACCTCTCTCATCACCAAGAGAACTTGTTAAAATATAGATTCCCAGCCAGGTGTGATGGCACACGTCTGTTATCCTAGCTCTCTGGGAGGCTGAGGCAGGAGGACTGAAGTTCAAGCCCAGACAGGGCAACTTAGTGATTTGGCATGACCGTGTCTCAAAATAAAAAATAAATAAAAAGGGTTGGGGACACAGCTAAGTGCAAAGACCCTAGGCTCAATCCCCAGAACTGCCCAAAAAATGCAGATTCCCATATCCCAGCTCGCCCAGTTGGCCCAGGGGCCGACTGGAGAACCTGCTTGTTAAAGTATCTGCCTCTGCCCAGTGTGGGATATTTACAGAAGTGGAGAGGTTTAGACAGCTGATGACAGTTTGACCACACAGCAAACCTGATATAAATGGAATCTAATAATTAAAAGTTGATACTTGGTTTTATATGTCTTGGGTTTTTTCCATATCACTTTTTCACTGATTCATGAATTTGAATTGCAGAATTTTCCATGAACTCTGAAAAAGTATGGGCCCACAAAAATTAAGCATTTTTTAAAACAAAGTGGTTCTTGCACCAAGACAGCTTGGGAAGCGCTGCACTGTAGGATTCTGGCCTGGGACCACGCTTGGGCTGTGATCAGAAGAGATGGGACAAGAAAAGAGAAGAAAAACAAACGCACGCGGAGCACTCACTGCTGGGACACCTCTCTGCAGGCCACACTCAGCTTTCTGAACATACTGGCTGTGGGCTCCCACCACCACAGCCTGCTGTCCCACAAGGCCACCAGCTGCCACCGTGGTCCCCGGACAGCCCTGTACCTGCCGTCATCCTGCCCTACGGCCACTTGTCCCCTCATCCGGCAGCTCATTGTGAACGGCCCTCTGCCCACCTCCTGCTTCCTTCCCATGTGTGGGTCTGCTGCCACATCCAGCCCTTCTGGGCTTCAGAAAATGCCCACCGGTACAGCAGGCTGGAGAGCAGGGGGAAGGGCCGTCCACATCATGGAGTCCTGCAGAGAAGAGCAAAGGCTCAGGACAGCCATGAGTTGTCTTCACTGGTGCGATTTCAGCAGAGTGATGGACAAAGGAGCCTACAAGGAAAATATGTGGCGAGCAGGTAGAAGGTGGTCAAATAATTTCATAAACAAACGTGAGACTGAGTGCTATTTGGAACATTTGGTTGACACTACCTTAAATTTTCATTTTCTCCCCAAACTCCAAATTCTCTTCTTACTATCTACTGTACCTGCAGCTATAAAAGTCTGTTTTATATACTTACTATATTTGCAACTATAAAAGTCTACGTTTTTGCCATGCTGAGTTAAATGTCATTCACCATTCTTTAAGGCAAAAGGTTATAAAGAAATACAATATTTACATTGTCATGCAAAAAGAAAAGCAGTATCTAAAGCTACAGAAGAAGACTTGGAGTAGGGTGAGTGTCAGGGGAAGGCTGGGGGTAGATCAGAGTCTACTTTCCCGAAGTTCTTGGACTTGTGCCCTACCCAAAGGCCCAAATTTAAAACAGAAACCCATCATAGCATCTTTGTGCTGTTTTCCAGCAGGATCTAATCTTTAAAACTTCAGTCTTTACAAACAAGATGCCAACGGGGTCACTAACAATCCAAAAGTACTCTGGATCAAATTTTGAGAAAGGAGTCTGCCTATTTGTATTATTGTTTTCAAAACTAAACACAGAAAGTGAAATACAGGGTTAAGACCATGCACAAGGGCAAAGAGCAGGCTTGACCCTCAAGAAGACTTGGCTGTGTGGTTCTCTCACCCAGGAGAGCCATTCACAACATCTTCTGCACATTCCATGCTTAAGGACAGGCAAGGCCTGAAGAGGAAAGCAGGAGAGGCACAGCGTCAGGGTCTGCCGTAGTTTAGACCTGAACTCCCCCCCCCCGACCCCCCACAGGGCCAGATGTTGGAGGCCCGGTGCTCACCCTGGCTCTGTTGGGGGTGGTACAGCGCTTAAGGGGTGGGGCCTTGTTGGTCAGCAGGTCCCTGAACCTGATTGTGCACCACTGGAGGAGGCAGTGGGGCCTGCCCCTTCCTCTCCCTCTCTTTTGCTTTCTGCACAGGACTTGAGCCTTTCTGCTTTCACCACACACTCCCTGCCTTATGTCCTGCCTCACCACAAGCCCAAAAGCAATGGGGACAATTGATCATGGAGTGGCAGCTCTACAACTCTTGAGTCAAAACTGACTTTTTTCTCTTTGTAAGTGGATTTTCTCGGGTATTTGTTACAGTAGCAGAAAGCTGACTGATACAGGGTCCAACCAGGAAAAGAGAAACCCTACAAGTGTTTCCAACAGCAGGGATTGAACGAAGGGAATGAGGGCACAGGGATGAGGGACTCAGCAGCCACGCTGGTCTCAGAGCAACAGGAAGCCACTGATCTCCCAGGAAGGTGGGAAGAGAGCCCAGGAGTCAACAGCAGAAGGGCAGCAACAGCGGGAAGTCCAGCCTTCTGGGCCCCTGCCTGGCTCTGCAAAGACAACCAGGGAAGAGTCAGAAGTGGCCATGGGTGCTGAGAGGCCAAGGTCTGAAAGAAAGGGATTTTAGCACAAAGGGGTTTACACAGTAGTAGTAAGTTCCAAGAAAACTATTACAAGTTAGCAGGCTTCTTTACTGCTACACTACTCACAGCTTTAATATGCTAATAGACATTTAAATCTTAAAAGCCAATAAAAAATACAGTACTAAGTGCTTCTACGATCTTTATTTTAGAACATCTTGGAAAAGTAGTGCTCTATGAAACACTTTGGAGAAAATACCGTTGTAGCCCAAAACTCACATTTCACAGACAAGGAAAAGAGAATGAGGATCTGGGGCCAGTGTCTTGAACAAGATATTACAAAAACGGACTCTACAAGGCTAGACACTAAACTCAAGCCTCTTGAATCTTAATCGAGTCCTTTCCTGTACTGAATATTTAAAAGGCCACAAGCACTTTCTACCACCACCAAGAAAACCAACTAAACATAATAAGGGCAATGACTAATTTCTAGGTATAAAACTCCATGGAAATGTGTGGAATCTGTGCTGCTAGATCAAGGACAAAGGCACCAAAACTATAGGAAAAGAACATATATAAAACGGAAAGAAATGCAATGAGAGGGAGAAATGGTAACATCCACTGGGTGCCGCCTACATCCCTGCCGCCATGTTGGATGTCACTTCCTATAATGGCAACACACATGCATTTATAACAGTAGGATCAAGCAACTTCAAGTAAGTCAGCACATGCTAAGTCACACAATATGGAAGGAAGAAAGTTGAATTTCTAGGATCCACTCATATTGCCATGGCCCCAAACTCTTCTTTATTTTTAAGACATTTCTTCTGTGCAGGTTGAGGGTGGACTGGGAAATAAGAGGTGGAAATTTACCTAGAATTCAGCGAAGTATGATCCACTATGATAAATAATAGACCCAAAGAAAGATGGGGAAAATTCCTGAAATCTTTCATCTGTACAAGATTCATAAAGAAATACTCACAAATTGCCAACATATCACAAATGAATTTAGCTATGTGTTCTACAGCACTTTTTAGAATTACCATGTTTCTTGTTTATATTATTGCATTTTCTTATTTATTTACCAGTAATCCCTGTAGCCCCTTTTCATAGAAAACAGTTCAAAGGCAAATGAAGCCTATTCTATATATTAATACAAAGATCTCTGGATTTATGGAGTTTCAATTAATTTAGTTTAACTCTGGTCTAAATAGTTTCTCCTTTGGAGGTCTTTGAAAAATTCGCTGGTTCTGCCTGTAGATCCAACAAGATGTGTGTATGTGTGTGTATATGCATGTGCGTGTGTGTTTCTCAAGCATAAAGTTACAGTAAGTTTCAATACACATTACATTTTCAGAAAGGGAGGAAAAAGGTTTAACTCCTCCTCTAAACGTCCCCCAAATTCAATAATTCCTAAGCACAGAATACCAATAATTCTTTTTCATTCTTCAGGCTTCCTGATTTCAGTCTGTCACATCCTGCAGAGCATGGATCAAATGGGGCACGAGCCAGGGAGAAATTTAATCACCCCTGGCTCTGCCTGAGGGATTGTCTAGGTACTATGGTGACAGACACCTCAGTGAAAGTATGTGCAGGAAGAAAAGATTTTTAACTCCTAGACTTTAAAGTAAAGAATGATTTCTGATGGATTTGTTGTCAACATTTAGAAGCACTATAAAATAAGGTTCCATGTTGTCACAGACAATCAAAATTACTTTTTTATACCCCACTGGGGTAAGACCCCAGTGACAAAGTATCATTCAACAAAGGTATTTTATGATTTTTTTCCTCTAACTCTGCATATTTTGGAATTTTTATATTTCCATGAATTTTTTCCCCTCCATTAAATGGACAACTTTTCCACAGAGGATTTTTGGGGCTGTGAAACTAATCCGTGTGATACTACCATGGTGGATACCTGTCACTGTACGTTTGTCCAAACCCACAGCACGTATAACATCCAGAGTGAGCTGTCAGGTAAACAGTGGGGTTGGGGGAAAAATAATGAGTCACGGGGGTTCGTCACATGTAGCAAATGCAGGACCCTGGTGGGGGAAGTTGATCAGGGGGTGCTATGTATGTGCGGGACCAGGAGGTAACGGAAATCTCTGTACTTCCCACTCAGTTTTGCTGTGAACCTAAAACTACTCTAAAAAACATCAATCCTGCTTTTAAAAGAGGCTTCTCTCTGGTTAACTTACTCTGATACGCGAGTGTGTACAAATAAAATCTGGAAAAAATAAAGTCAAGTGAGGCTTTGGGTCCTTCATTTTCTAGTTTACAAACACAGCTCTTGGACTACTTCAGGGTAATTCATCGATTTAAAAGAAGGGAGAGACAAATAAGTGGTCTGGGAGAATAATCAAAGCCAGTCACGAAACGTCTCCCGGCCTCATCAGCACATAAGACAGCTCACACCAGCGGCAGTGAGCTCACACTCTGCTCAGACACAAGGCAGAATTTTTTTTTTTTTTTTTTTTTTTTTGCAGCTCATGTTCACGTACAGGAAACCAACAAGACTGTAAACACAGGAACAGCGAACAACATACGCAGACGGTTTCAGGCTGGAAGTCACATTCTGGACAAGGTTTTCGAAAGGGTAAGTGGTGAGAGAGAGATAAGGGAATGAAGTGGCAGATATCAAAGGTCAGGGTGGAGTGGGCTCCGCCGCAAGGGTACCTTCTCCTCCTCCTGCTGTGAGTTCATTCTGCTCTCCCCCTCCCACACAGAGCTCCCTGATGATGAGAAAACAATGCCACCGAAGCCCGGGGGAGGACATCTCAGCCCAGGACAGTCTCCGCCTGTCTATCAAGATCCATAATCAAGGGCGTATGCCCACGACTCTGAAAGTCAGGAAGGCTCTCCCAGTAGGAACCAGAACCTCATTCTGTAAAAATGTTGGAAGGAGATTCTTGGACCCAGCCGCCTGGGACTGTGTTGGAGATAACAAGACCGTGGGGAGCCATCACGGACTGACCTGATGTAATTTAGATACCACCTCTATTATGCCCCCAATCTCTTGAATAATGGAGATGGGAAGGGCAGGAAGAGAATCGCTGCCTGTGGATATCAGTGGAACAATGCTGCTCAGGCAATGTGGTTTTCAACTCAGCTACAGTTCTTAGCAGTCAACAGTCATACCCGACAGGAGGATATTTATAGATGCACATGGACTATTTTCTTTTCTAAAAGCACAATTCTACAAGAGAATGCTGTCCACTGAGAGAAAACTCACAGAATTCCAGGAGATCGGGGCCTCCTCACCTTCTACTCAGGATTGTGGCCTGGTGTGCTTTTTAAATTATCCATTCACGCCCAACCTCTGGCCCTGTCGTACTAATGCACTAGGACCTCTCTGCAGGTCTGCGGATGTCCCTCTGCCTTCAGCTGTCACAGTGGTGCAAAGGCAATGGTGTTGAATGAACCTAACAAATCCATCCGCAAACCCAAGAGAGTAGATGAGAGGCAAGGTCTTTTCAAGCTCTAAATTCTGTGGATAACAAATTTACAATAATCCCAAACTAAGTTAACCAACTAACCCCCCCAAAAGTTATCTGTTCCTTGGCATGTATCTCCCCAGAAATACCACACTGTGGATAATAGCTGATTTCCCAGCCAGGCTCTGGGAGCTAACTTTATCCATAGGGTTAAATAAATAAACAGGAAGGGGAAAAAAGCAAACTATAAGCAACGATATCTTCAAAACACTGGTAACTGAACAAAAATCCCAGTGAGTGTCAGTGATGATGGTTAATGCTTGTGGCAGAAGAGCAGCAGGCGGAAGTCTGGTTCTGAGGACACCGAGCATTCTCAAAATCCTGAGAAGTCGATGGCATTTACTCTTTAACAGCTCTAATTTTTACTGAAGCGGTGATGGTTTTCCTTCTCATCGATAACAATTGTCACCACTTTCTAGGGGACATTTTCTGGCTCACAGATTTCCAGGAGGTAAGAGATGTCATAGGATGGGTCCTGAGCAGGAGGCTAAGGGCCGATGAAAAGAGAAAATGTGTGTAAATTAAAATGATCTCAGCTGTGAGAATGAAAACAGGGAAATGGGGACAACAGAACGCACTGGTTCTTTGTAAAGAACACAAAAGAAGAGAGGACACCAGCCATTCCCCATTTCAGCCCCTGGTGACAAGGCCCGGCACACAGTTAATGGGGACAAGTTAATGTGTGACAGCTGTTTACAGGGGCCGGGCCCCTGTAAGGTGCGCACATCCAGGGAATTTCTCTATTGATTTCTACTCCTGTTATTCAGATACTTACGGAAGCTTCTTATCAGAAACAATTTTCCGATTAAAATATTGCCTACTTTTCTTCCCACCACTAGAAGCACCAACAATGGCAAAAGGACAAAGATTCAGCAAAGAGAGGGGGGAAAAACAAAATCAAGCTCAAAGTGGAGAAAAACAAAATAGTAATGACTTTATGCTGAGTTGAAAACTAACTACTCCTTAAGAATGATTCAGTTTTGTTTTGACGTAGGATAGAAAACAGAGACAAGAAAGACAGATCTGTCAAAGGTTACAGAAAGAAGATTCATTAGCCAAGAAACTGTACCCTCTTCGTTGTCCTTTTCTAACTCAGCTTCTTAGGAGTGACGCGAAGAGGTGAGAGCAGGTCATATTTTAGAGCTTGCTAGACTGCCCTTAATAACACATATCCACAGCCCCCCTGTAATCGTGTAAGTATTAATGTGGGCAGAGGCTGTAGCTCAGTGGTAGACTGTGTGCCTAGCAGACATGAGACCCTGGGTTTGATCCCCAGGGCCAAAAAATGAATACAACAATATAAAGCAGCCAGACTCTGAAGACACCGGGATACAACATAATTGTCATATACTGAATAAAGTGCTGAACATTCCTGTTTTCCCCTACAGAGATTCTCATATCCCTGGGAAGCCAACCTAATCAAAGGTAAACTCTTAAGAGAAGAAACTAACTAGTCATGATTCAGCACATTTAAAAAAGGATTTATACCCATGCTTAGAAGGACAACCAAAGGAAACGCCACCTGAGGTCTAAACAATGGTATCTCCTTGCCCTTTGATCTTAGTTTAAGAACACTTTGTACAACTTTTTTCTTGGAATACCACCGAACCTCACATTTAAATCTCTTTAGGGGAACATCCTCTGCTTCTTCCGACCACTTCTCCCAAATTTTCTCCCAACTGCTTTTGCTGCCGAGTAGCTTGCAGGCATGGATTTATTTTCTGCTAACAAAAATCTTCCTAAGAACTAGCAGCTCCAATGAAGAATAGTCCTACTGAGCCCATGTTTATGAGGGAAAGACAGTACAGTGTATCTGGTTACAAAGACAAGTAGGGAGTATTCCATTTTCCTTCTAATTTATGTTTCCCTAGAGTCATTTTGTTCAGAAGACTGCCAGTATTTTTAGTACAATAAGTTTCTTGTTACTTGGACTAACACAGAGTGATTCCCTTTTCTGAGCATGATTTGAGTGTTTCTATTTCACTGAATCCTAGCATGGGGAAATCAACACCTCATTAATTCAAAATAAATAAGTGAAGTCTGAAATGCAGAAAAATGCAGCTTTAAGGAACTGTCAGTACTACTCTCACATGCATGAGAGATGTGTAATGTATATGACACATTAATATACATGTGGGTAATGAATGAAAAAGAGATGTATTAATAAAACCTCATGATGCACATCAAATACCACAAACCTCAATGTTCTAAATGTCTCTACTTCCAACTTATTGCCCAGTAAAAATAGGTAACCCATTTCTAAAGAATCAGATCTTACAGATCAGTGAAGTGTGAATTTAAACTGTGAGATACCAGTACTATCTACAATTTCATCATTTCGATCTTTTCAAAGTACCTTCCCAATGCTCAGCATTCTGTTTGTCACATAGGCCACTATGATTTCAGCCTCTGGAGGCTGACATCCCAGAGGAGACACAAACAAATGAGTAAGCAAATTTAAAAAGAAAAATTCCACGTGATCAGCACAAGGAAGGAAACATGCAGGGTGCTGTGTTGGTAAAGAATCGGGAGGTGCAGCCCCAGTTTACACAGAGAAGGGCAGAGAAGGTCTTTCTAGGATGTTTTCAGGTAGCACCTCAAGGGTATTTCAGGATACTTCTCCAAGGTCACCAAATCGGCAAGCTTGTTTATTGGCTGCCAGGGCATTTTTAGCCGTGGAAAACAAACAGAAAAATGGCCCCCATAGCCCTGATTAAATGCAAGTTCACGAGCTCACCTGGGCAGTGTGAACAAGCTGCAGGAGCAGCAGACGGTGAGTCCTACACACCCAACCTGCTCACCCAGGCGGAGTTTAAAACAGTCAACATAAACAACAATGAGCTGGTCAAATGACCAGCATGCGGGCTACCACCAGAGAGAATCATCCTATTGATTCATACTTCCTGATAGTCCCGCCAGATGACAAAGCTCAGGGTGTTTTAAATGTATTTCATGAGTAAACTATTCCTGCAGCCCCACAGAAGAGGCATGTTTACAACTGTGGAACACTTTCCCTTACACTCCTGCTGTGTAACTTTCCTAATGCAGTAGACAGAGTGCTTCAAAACGCAGTGCTATCTGTGGAGGTTCTTTAATAGATGAGTCATGGAATACAGCAGTTAACTTGACACTGACACCAATAAGGAAAGCAGTGGAGTCCTCCCAACATCCTTATTAGAGAATCCACATTGCTAAGCAATTAGTTTCTTCAAAGGACCTGTCCTCTTGCTTAGAGCCATGGTAATCAGATTTTATCACATTGTGAAATGCTAAATGGATTAAGATTAAACAGAATTGCTTGATTGGCAGCTGCATGGGTCCCAGCTTGGATTCTACTTACCTAGAAAAAGGTTTGTCCTTTACACGGGGCCCAGGACTGGGCTGACAGTAGGCATGACTTAGAGTCAGAGAGCCCAGGGATGGGGTATGAGAGGCTTGGGGTAGAGGTCCCTTCCCAGGACACTTTCAATGCCATAGTAGCCTGTCCTCCCACCTGAGATTGTGTTATTGGTGAGTTCTCTTGGAACTTTCCAGATTTTAAACAAATCCTTTATGAAAAATGAGAACATCCCTAGGGAGATACTACATTAAACCACCACCTTAGAAAGATTAGTTGTCAACCAGCTTCAAATAGCGTGATTCAGAAACAGCGGGTACCTGCAGACCACAAAAGGTCAGAAAAGCAAGGAATGAGGGGAATTTGGAGGTCACTAAACACAATAAATGTCACCATACTTCACAAACTCGCCTCCAGCCAGCCCTTGAAATTTCAAATACCATCTAAAGTTCCTGAACCCTAGGATCACTCGGGATGGTTTAAAAATACAGACTGCCCCACACACTCATTGATTGAGATGGAAAATCACCCAGGCATCAGGATTTTTTTAAGCTCCTAGGTGATTCTAACCTGTAGGAACATTTGAAAATTGTGGTTGTAATCTTTAACTGGGATGGTACATTGATTCCCTTCAGATGTCAGGCTCTTCTGCACCAGAGGTTCTTGGCCTTGGTAGCACTTTGGAAAAATCTAAGGCACTTTAAACAATCAAATAAAGATGGCTGAGCCAGGCATGGTGGTGCACATCTGCAACCCCAGCACTCTGGGAGGCTGAGGCAGGAGGATATCAAGTTCAAGCCCCAGGCCGGGCAGCTCAGTGACTTGCAAGGCCCTGTGTCAAAATAAAAAATAAAAAACAGGGGTAGGGCTGTAGCTCTGAGCAAAGGCCCTGAGTTCAACTGCTGGGGAAAAACACACCCTGAGCGCTGATGCAATGGTTCTTTCTGGGTCTAGATGCAGACCCAGCATCCCTCACCCTAAGTGCCCCAGGTAATGCTAACCAGCAGCTGCGCTGAGAGCCGGGCCCAGCAGGGGCATTGTTTTCCCAGAGCCTGGAACCGTGATTATCTATGGAGGACCCAGGAGCGCCAGTTATATTCTAGGGAGGACTCTCCCCAGAGAGCAGCAGAACATTTCTCCCAAAGCTGTCGGAAACTTGGAGGAAGGGGGCGCTGAGGGAAAGAACAGGGGTGGAATTTGCTAAATCAGAGGCATCCAGGAATAAGGAACAACACTGACCCGACCACCCCCCCACCCCCCCTCCCCGCCGCCCCAACCCTCCCGCCTCCCACCGAGTTTTACTGACTGGCTTGAGAGAGGATTTCCTTGGGGCGCTTCCGGGAGGTGGCTCAACCTTGGATTTGGTTCCAATAAATTGTGAAAATTCTTGTCCACTCAGATCCCCTGGCAGTGCAAGTTGGCAGACTGGCGGGCCCCGCGCCTCCAGTCCCTGTGAGATTCTGTTTCCAGATTTTCTCAGGAGGATTTCTGCGCCGCCTGGATGCCAATCTCCCCGCCTCCACGCCCTCCGCTCCCCCGGCCCCTCCCCTCGCGGCCTCCGCCCCCGCGGCTCCGCGGAACTGAGATTCGCAGACACGCTCGTTTTCACAAGATCACCCAGATATTTACAGGGGAGTCGCACGTTAGTAATAGTGGCCTTAGATGACGGCCACCTCTCCCGGACCCTGCGCTGCTAAGCCAAGTGTCTGCTTACGCACCCGGGGACCCCGAACAGGAAGCCCGCCGAGACGCACCCAGGGCGCTGCTGCGCCCCTTCGGGGTGTGGCGACTGCACCCCAGGGCTCCCCGTAGAGGACGCACCCCCTCCATCCCTGCCTACCGAGTCCACTTATGAATGAAGAGTCACAAACAGATTCATTGACTCCAAAAAGATCCTTCCTCTCCTCTTCCTCGTTTGCAGATGAGAAAACTCAAAGCCGGGAAGCCTGAGGGACTCGGCCGGGTTTGCCACACAGCATTTGTGGCACAGCCCGATTTAGCCGCCCTTGAATTTCCATTGTGTTGCCTGGCAACGGGCTCAGCCGCGCTCAGCGCCCAACCCCGACCCTGCCCCACACCCTTTCCCCGCCTGGGCAGCTTTGATGAACGCTTCAGCCTGTGGGGCCAAGAGCCAAGGGGCAAGGGCATGTGAGCAAGGGCGCCGCGTGGATTCCCCGAGGGGCTGGGAAGCGGCCGCCTGCGCGAGCCCCGCCTGGCTGGGACGGGCGCGCTCCGCGCTCCTGGCGGGACCTTCCTCCGCCACCGAAGTCCTCTTTCCCCTAATTCCGGGGTTTCCCGTTAAAACACTCGGGCCAAGTTTCCAAAGTTCTCAACTGCCTGGGAGTCCCTAAAACTCACGGTGGGAAAACTAGCAAGGGGGCAAAAGAAGACAGTTCGGAAGGGAAGGAGTGTTGGCAAGGCTCCTCCATCCCTGGACGGCTACTCTCGGGGACTTTTCCGCCGCCGGAGTCAACTTAGCCCGACCCGGGCAGGAGCGAGAAAGCGCAGACCTCGCCCCGGGCGCCTGGGAAGAAAGCGGCCCGGGTGGCGGGGCCGGAGCCACGCAGAACGCAGCCGGCCGGGCGCGGAGAGCGCAGGTGGCGCAGGTGGCAAAGCGCTGCCAGCGCCCCGCACCCCCGCCTCGCCCGGCGGGGCCAGCGCGGGGCTCCTCACCCCTTCACACCACCACCCGGGCCTGGGACCCCGGAAAGGAGCGAGGTGGCCGAAGTCCTTACCCAGGTTCACAAAGCTCATGACCATGTCGGCGTCGCTGAGGAAGGCGCTGTCCTGCGCGCTGGCCAGCGGGGACGCGCCGCCGCTGGGACCCGGGGCCAGGAGGCTCTTGCGCAGGAGCGGGTGTGCGGCTGCGGGCGGCGACAGCCGGAGCTGGGACGAGCCGGCCCCCCCGTGGGGGTCTCGGTGCCTTGGGTCCCCCTCCAATGCCCCGTCCTCGTCGTCATCGGCGGACAGTGCGTTGTACAGATCCAGCATGAAGAGGGGTGCGGACTTCAGCTGCCCGGGAGGGAGCTCCCCGCGGGGCGCCTGCTGCTGCTGCTGCTGCTGCTGCTGCGGGAGCGCGGGCGGTTGCGGCTGCTGGAGGCCGTGCAGGGGCCGCGGCCGGTGCGGGAGCCCCAGCACCGACAGGATCTCCTTCTGCATCTCTCGCTTCTCGTGCGTCTTGAGCCGCCGGTAGAGGAAGCCCGAGGACGAGGACTGCGGCGGCGGCAGCTGCTCCGTGCGCGCGGGGCTCCCGCCGTCCCCCCGCAGCTGCGCCCCGGCGGCGGACAGGGCAGGGCGCAGCGGCAGGGGCCCGCAGCAGCCGCACAGCAGCCCCCACCACCAGCACAGCCACCGCGCCCTGTGCCCCAGACCCGGCATCCCCGCCCGGCCGGGCTGCCCCGGGGACCGCGCGAGGCGTCGAGCGGCGGAGCGCGGCCGCGGTTGCCCTGGGCGTGGATGGCCCCCCGCCACCTCTCAGCGGGCTCGCTTCCCCTTCCTGGCCCTCAGTCTTTATCTCGCATGGTCGTCTGGGCACCCCCAGCGAGCCCAGTCTGGAGCGGAGGCGGAGAGGAGATCCGCTGGAGCCCGCAGTCTGCGCCGGTCCGAGCCAGGTACGTCCGCGGCGGGGTCACCCGGGACCGGCCGCCCGCACCGTGCGCTCCCGAGCCTCGCGGGTGGCGGGGCGGGGGCGCCTCAGCAGCGGGGCCGCGCGCCCGGCATCCTCCCCGCGCACGCCCCTCCCCGGCCCGCAGGGCCCCCGCGAAGTTCACCCCGCTGGGGCCGGTGCGGCGACGAGGCGTCCGAAAGGCCAGTGGTCTCCACGAGGCTGAGCGTCCTTCCGGCTGCCAAACTCTGCGCCCCACCGCCCGCCCTCGGGCTCTGCCGCTCCCCTCCCCAAGCCAAGGAGGCTAGGATCTCGCTTTCCGTTCGGAGCTCGCGCGGCCGCCCGGCCAAGCCGATTCGCAGAAGGGCTGGGAGGAAAGGAGACCGGTCCGCGTTGGCCCCGGAATTCGCAGTCCGCAGCCTCTCCGCGCCACGCTCCACCGAGCGGCCAACGTGGGCTTTTTGCTGCGCGTCCAGCTCAGGTACCACACTCCAGCCCTCAGGACTCCCCGCCCTCCTGGGTGACCGACAGGCTGGGAGCCAATGGAGGGACGAGCTTCGCGGGATATTTAAATACGCCCGCCCCCTTCTTTCACCCTCCCTTCCCGAGGGGCGTCGCCTTGGCTGTGGGTAAGTTTCAAGAACAGAGAATTCTTGGAGGCACTGGGGAGCAGCGGGGTACCGAAGCAGAGGTCATCTCTAGTCAGAGTGATCTGATCAACGTTCCACTATAAACACTTCTTTCTTACCATCATATCAAAGGCTTAAATTTTGTTCAATAAATGTAAACAAAGCTATTAAATTAATATCGCCTGGATTAATTGAGAAAAAAATGATCGTTTTCCCATCCCCTCCTTAGTTTCTTATTGATGTAATGTAGGCGTTTAGCGGACACGTGGTTTTCAAAGGCAGCTGCTGGAAGTCGGGACACACCCTCCAAGGAAGCTGCTCACAAACTGGCCACAGAGAGGGCCAAACATAAGCCAGACTGGAGTCCTGAGCGTTTCCGCTCGAATGTTTGGACTTATCTATTCACCGGGGCTTTGGTTTGGCTTCTTAAGCTAGCACCCAAAAGAAAGAAGGTGTTAATCCACTAATGTAATAGAAAAACCAAGCGTACCTTCTTGGAAATGTCTCACTGCTTCTCCAAATTGTCTGTTAAGGTTGCATTTTAATGTACTGAAATACAAACTAATTTACAGAGTACGAGGTAAAACTTGGGAGGAGTGGTAAAGATAATTCCAGGCAGGGTAGGGGCTGGCATGCACGCTGAATGGCAGCTGATAAGGCCCTGAAAGGTGGTGCTGTGGACTTGATACAATGTAACACCAACAGCAACCTGTGCCAATAAGGATGCAAATTCACTCGCCCACCCGATATCCAAGAATACCATTCATTGCTGGATCCTAGAAGCAAATTCACTTTTAACATTAGATCCTTTTACCTGGGGGAAAGTACATGGATTTGAAAACAAAAACTGATTTGTTGACTTGGCAGGCTTAGTGCACATGGTCCAAGGTATTTGGGAGTGGGACCAAACAGATGTAGACCGTGAGATTTGTGGACTTATGAGATTGTGGGGCTTCTGCTGGTCCACATCTTAGGAGCATTCCTATGTTATTTCAAAGTATCTATTTTGAGTGGGTACAGGTCTTTATCTCCAACCAACCACTGGGTCCCTCTTTCTAGTTTTATGTTGGCCCAGGTACAGGGATCATTCAGGACAGTCTTTAATTCTACAGATGTCCAGTACCATTGATTGCAAGCCACACAACTTCAGCAACACTGAAAGCCAGTACTGAACTGTCTACAGGGCCTCTGTCCACCACTAGTTGGTCTGCAATGCCAGGTCCCTTAGAATTCAAGGGCTGTGTCATCTCTTCTAAGACACGCAACCAACACAGTCATTACCACTCTGCCCATAGCAGCCAGAAGACCCACAGTCCCAGCAAGTGTATGTAGGCTTCCTGCCAAGGGCCACCTCCTTTCACAAAACCTTGTTGCACTTTTTTGCTTAGAACCTCCAGGGAAAACAGATGAAAGCAAAGCATCTCCCACCTGTAAGAGCAATAAGAAAAGCACTAGGAAACTGTAAAAACCTTCAGCATGGGTGAGAAGAACATGCAGCAGGGCTGTGCCATTTAAAGCACAGAGTCAGACTACGACCTACCTGTCCCATATGCATCTACAGGGGAGAATCTAGAGAAGAACACACACACCTAAGGACCTGTGGCACATGAGTCAAAAATGACACTTAGTGATGCATCTGAGCAGCGCCCCATCCAGGTCTGTCCCAGGCTCTCCACCCCTACCGAGATGGACTTTCATTCTCACTGAATGGTGCCAGAATAAGAGAGTGCTGAGGGTGGCTCCAGATGAACACATCTCTCTTTAGAGCCAGCAGAAGTCTGAAGATGTGAAATGGGACATGACAATGATCACAAGAACAGTGACATTCAACTGACAGATGGATTCCGACATCCCCACCATGTGCTGCCAACCTGTGTGCGCCATGTTTGCCAGAAACACACAGGCAAGCCCTCCTATCCACTGACGGCCAGGGGATCAGGAGACAGACACAGTCCAAAGATTTCAGTAACCCCAGACTTGGGACCACTGGTTCTCCAAGTCAGCTGGGACTCTGGGTGGATAAGGAACCTTAACCACCACTCCACCTGCTCCCCATCAAAGACCCCGATACTCCCCAGAGATCTCAGAACAGGGGCCCGATAAAGCCCACATGTGATTCAAGAGCATGGGGCAGGATGGAGTCGAAAGCAGGTCTGCCTTTGAAGTTTGCTGGAACAAAGTGTGAACCGACCTGAGAAAAATCAGAGGTAACTTCGCCCCCTGCAGGACACACAGATATTACCGCCCCCTCCACTGGGCGCCTTGGTCAGGCTTCAAGTTCTCTGTGTGCGTCTCTAAAACATCTGCGGGGGGAAGAGGAGGAATTCGGTTAAGAAGCCAGATGTGGGAGCCATTCCACAGCAGACATCTGGTTGCTTGGCTGACATTCCGTCCAGATGGCCAGCAGTTTCTGGAAATAGGTTGCCTGTCCCACCCCTGCCCCACTTGATGAGGAAGTGAGGAGCATGCACCCTAATGCACAGGTTTATCCCATGCCTGGGCGGCACTGGAGACAGAGTGGGACTCCTGTACCCACGTTTTCAAGGAGCAGGGTAATTCACACTGCCGAGTCTTTACCATGGAGGTCGCCTTGCTCCTTACATATTACGGAGAGTAACATTAAACATAACACACTTGACCAAATAATTTCTATTTTGAAAACCTACTACTTACTAATTTGATACATTAAATACTCCCTATACCTTCCTATGAATTATATCATTAGTAATAAATTGCAATTACAGCTTTAATTTTATATTAAATCATACATTGGCCCCATTCAACTGCCTTTCCTGAAGCTGTAAGTCACCACTTGTACAATTAACATAAAAGTCTTATAAACTATGTGGTTGTGGTGTTAAAAAAGCCCGAGATCTGAGCTCCCTGAGCTCTCAAATGCTCGACTGCAAAAACTCAAATTTTATTGTTACAATGAAGCATAAGGAGTGAAGTATGTTAAATATTAATTGCAAAACAATAATTTGCTCAACTTAAAATATCAATTTGGTGTTGAGCAATTAAGTCAGTGTTTGTAGGGTATGAGAAATGAAAATCTGAGAGTTAAATAAATATTGCTTCTGAAGGCTACACCTGTAAGGCGGCTTCCAGAATACGCGTCTCATCCAAAAGTCTGTGGCAACGTTTACATTCACTCACTCTCTCCCTTCTGTCTGTTCAAAAATGCTGGGCATTCACGCTTCAAAATATCATTCAAGACATCATATTTTCCTACTCATGAAGGACATCTGGTGGCAAAGTGAAAAACTAATATATAAATCTGTTTCCAGAGATTTTTTTTTTTCCACGCTGTAACCCAAATAGCAAATCTGTTACTTGTGTGTGTTTCAAACTCTTCACACAAGCTCAGGTCTCATGATTTAGGCAGTCTACATAGTATTAAGCAATGAAGTATTTGGAGACACCCAGATGATTATTATTTTTTAAATTTTTTTTCATTTGACCTGTAGACTAAGTCTTCAAGTTTTTGTTTGCTGAACAAAACAATGCAGAACACGTTTCCAGGACTAGCTTTGCTAACCCTGGACAGTTTTGTCCCAAGAAAGCATTGAACACTTGACTGGGCTGGCAAGGGCCTGAGATGTACCTCTGTGTCAATGAGGAGGTTACATTGAGAAAGTGGCGCATCATGCTACCGATCTCCTTAGGTGGCAGGGCAGTAACCAGTGGTGTGGGTCCAGAGAAACCACACTGAATAAGATCAGGTCAGAATGAGAGGCAGCGACTCTCATCTTTCAAAGGAGGAGAGTAAAACTAATTACCCAGTCTGTCTGCATCCATCCATCCATCCATCTGTCCGTCCATCTGTCCATTTATTCATTTAACAAAGACTGAATGCCTACAAGAAAGTGTTTTAAGTTTGGTGATACCAAACAGAGAACCCCTAGATTCTAGACAGGGAGATGGACACAAGCAAAAGAAAAAACTATGCTATGGCAGGCAAGATGTCGGCACCAGTGATTTCTGCCCCAGGGGTTAGACCTATGAAAATGTGACCATAAGTTAGAAGAGGGCCCTTGCAGATGGCATTAGTGTTGCTAAACAGGTGATCTTAACATACAAGGACTGTCTTGGATCATTAGAGAACCCACTACAATCACATGCATAAAAGGCAAAAGAAATGGGCCACCTGAGAGGGAGCTGGCCTTTCAGGCTTTGAAGATGAAGAGAACACAGACTAAGGGGTGCAGATGACCTCTGGAAGCTGAGAACAAACCCAGCTGACTGCCACAGAGAAAACGGCAGTAGGGCTGGGCCGTTGCTCAGTGGGAGAGGTCCCCACGGCTGGTTCCATTTACTATGCTCTGATGCTTCCTTCCCCGGGAAGACGTTTGCATTTGAATTTTCTCCATAGCACTTCTCATACTAAATATGATATGCGTTTTCTGCCTTGTAGCTCAGGAAAAAAAAAATGTAACAATATAAAGAAGAGACAACAGCAACTCCAGTTTTAATTCTGAATTTGGCCAACAAACTGAATGAGCCAAGAAGCAGATTTTCACTGAGAGCCTCCAGATAACAGCAAAGGGTGGGACACCCCTTGATGTTGGCTTGCGGAACCCGGGGCAGAGAAGTGAGCCAAGCTGACCAGACGTCCCACCCAGAGCTGTAAGGAGAGAAGTTTCTATTCTCTTAAGCCACCAAATGTATGGTACTTTGTTTCCACAATGAGAGGAAACTAATACATATTTAGTATGATAAGCACCGTAGAGAATTTTCAAATGGGGAACGGTGTTAGGAAGCCTGGGGCTGGTTGGGAAAGTCCTCATGGGGAAGGAGGCACTGCAACATAGTGAATGAACCAGCCATGGGGATGTCTGGGCAGCTTTTAGGCAGGTCTGTGCCCTGGTGAGGTTGAGAAACAAGGAGCAAGAAGGCCCATGAGGCTAGGACAGAGGAAATGGGAAGGGGTGTGAGGGGGAAATCCCATCGGGAAGCCGAGGAGGGTGGGAATTAGGGACCGAGGTGAAGACGTCAGCCTCACATGAGTTGGCCTAACAAGGAAAAATCTCCCTAACCTAACGTGGAGGCCGAGAAGCCAGGCGAGAAAGAATACATACTGCAATTCCATCTATATAAAATTCAGAAACAGGCTAAGTGGATCTAGAGGTCAGGTTCATGGCTCTCTTTAGAGAGGAGGAGGAATGACCAAATGGAATTGACCTGGACCTTCCCAAGAGTTGGTATCTTTCCTTACGTGGATGGTGCTTATATAGAGTGAGGTCAATTTTAACACCTCAATCAGAGGTATGCATCTGATCAGTACACTTTCTGTATGCTGTACTCCAATAAGAACTTGCATTGAAAAACAAGTGAAAGAGAAATAATAGCAACAACCAAGTGCAAGACGAGAGAGTCATTTGTTGTTTTAAGCAAAGAAAAGGATTTGAACTTACTTACATTTTAGCAAGATCTCTCTGGCCACTGGGCTAGGAATAGATTATAGAGTTGTAAGTGCAGAATCAAGAAGACCTGTTGGAAACTCCTGTTGATGTTCAGGCGAGACACGACAGTCACTCATAGGGTCCCCCAGAGGGAAGCAAAGGAGGGAGAGAAAAGTGCTTGAATTCTGGACTTACAGTGGACACTTGACTTACAAACTAAATTCATTCTCGAGGGCTAGTTGCAACTCAAGTTGGTCAACTGAAGGTTCGAGCTCCTCTACACAGCCTTCAAAGTCTCTCCTGTATAATTTTAGGCCACACTTTCTTGGAGAGACATTGGCCCAGGATTTCTCAATTAACCCCACACAGAAAAGGATGCTCTCATGTTCCTTCCAGAACCCTTTAAGGGTTAAATCTGTATTTCAAACCATCTGGAAGCATAACCCACCAGTATTCATGTTATAACTCAAGACTTTGGTCATAAGTTATAACTAAAATTCCAGTCATAACCCAATTGTTCGTATGTCAGGCCGGTTGTAACTTGAGGGTCCACTGTATTTTGAAAGCAGAGCCCAATACCCAGGGAACATGCCAACTGAACATAAAAACAAGTCATGGCAACAACTTTTCTGCCTGAGTAGGGCCAGCAAAGCATGGTTTCCCCTTGCACAAGACCTGGTGTACATGGATAAACTGAGGGCTGCAGTCAACTCCATTGCCTGGTGATGATGGGCCAGTGCACCGACCATGCCAAAGAGGGGCTTTAACCAACCCGTGGTCTCCATCAGCACTCATTCTACAAAACTACTCACAGTAAACATGCAGAGCCTTGCTAGGCAAGAACAGCTCCACAACCAGTCCCCTAAAAGCCTTTCAACAAGGTTCCCTACATAGTTATACTGTATGTAGCTCCATGTCTGATTATAAAATCTCCTCCAAAATATGAAGACTGGCCATTAAGAATTAATTTAAAAGGACTCCTGTAAACCCCACATGCTGGTGCATGCTGTAGTCCCAGCACTCAGGAGGCTGAGGCTGCAGGATGACTTAAGTCCAGGAAACACCGCAAGGTTAGCCTGGGCAACACAGCAAGACTTCATCTCAAAAAAGAACAAAACAAGACTCCTATAAATGTTATGTATTGGGTGAGCTATTAGAGCAGAAAAAAAGGACATAAAGAAAAGTTGATGGAATTCAAATAAAGTATGGCATTAACAATGTATTCATGTTGGTTCATTTATCATAGCACATATACTACAATAATGTAAGATGATATGTTATCATTATAGTGGTGTAATTATAGGAGACCCTGAACAGGAAATACAGGAACTCTCTGTACTATCTTTGCAACGTCTTCGTACATTTTAAAGGTTGATAAAAAGGTTTATTTTAAAAAAGCATTCTTGGGCCGGGGATTTAGCTCAGTGGCACCAAACCTGCCTCAAAAGCACAAGGTCCTGAGTTTGATCCCCGGTACCAGAAAAAAATTTTAAAAAGGATTTTCTTGCCTTTAATCTTAGGGTAATAAAGTTCAGCTAACTCCCCGTTGGTGTAGAAAGTAATACATTCCTTTATTCCAATTAGATTAATGATAGTATTACATGGTATCCTATGGATATGTACAACTTTCATGTTTTTATATGTCAGTTTAGAAATAAATGTTTAAAATAATAAACTGTATCACTAAGTTTTTTCTCAGTATTCCATTTATTAATCTATATTAAATTACCATATTTCTTATTAACCCAAGGCAAGCTTCTTGATCCCCAATCTACTGCTCCTGACACATTATTCCAAGTCACCTAATGTTGATTTTTACCTCATTTTTAGCTCTAAATGATGGGACTGTCTAGAAATGTCAAGTTTAGTGTCAAAATTTTTAGCCTTTCTGTGGGTTTCTTAAAGATTGTTTTTAGATTCTATCTTGATCGGTGTGCTTAGAGCATTTTTGAAGGTTTTGGTATAGATTCGTGGTGCTTGCTCAGGTACTAATATATACATATGTGATTTGTCAGTTTATTGCCATCAGCAGTTTCTGACTTTAAGTGAGGTGTGAAAACCTCACTTCTGTTTAGTCCCCTCTACCTTCCCACTTTTAGATATCATTACCTGTGTCCTGCATATAGGACAGTGCTGTAAGTTTTGTTCCCATCATCAAACATGACTTCTAAATCTCATGAGGAAAGTAGTTGATGGTATGCGCCAACATTTCTGTTCCTTTTGTTTCTCTTTTTTCCTTCCTGATGCTCCAATACCTTTTCATTTATAGTTTCCTTCCTGTTTGAAGAACCTTTGCCATTCTTTTTTTTTTTTTTTCTGTACCGGGGATTGAACTTGGGACCTTGCGCTTGTGAGGCAGGCAGTGGAACCACTGAGCTAAATCCCCAGCCCTCCTTTGCCATTCTTTAGCAGGAGTCTGTTAGCCAGAAATTCTGTTAGTTTTTCTTTGAGAATTAAAGTTAGTCCTCTGCATACAGGTTCCACATTCTTGGACTCAATGAGCAGAGGATTGAAAAATTTTTTAAATTGAGCCTTTACTGAGTATGTATAGACTTCCCCCCTTTCTCATTATTCCCTAAACATTACAGTACAACAACTATTCACATAGCACTTACATTGTATCATGTATTATGAGCTATATAGAGTAATTTCAAGTATAGAAAAACCTTGATTTGTGAGCATAATTCATTCTGGAAACATTCTTGTAATCCAAAGCACTTGTATATCAAAGCAAATTTTCCCATAAGAAATAATGGAAACTCATGATTCATTCCACAACCCAAATGTATTCATATAAAGGTGATTACAATACTGTAATATAATACAAAATAATAAAGAAAATATAAAATATAAAGAAAAATAGACAAATTAACCTGCACTTACCTTTGAAAACCTTTGTGGCTGGTGCGAGGGAGACAAGAGAGAGGAGGGCTACTGTGCAGAACAACTTTCATTGTCACTAAGAGAATCACTGCTATCTATTGGCTCAGTGGAATCTTTTTCTTTTCATGCAGTTTTAACAAGGAACCCATCCAATGATACTTGCTTTTGCTTCCTTTTGAGGACTTCCCAGAAATGTGGTGTTGCATTGTTATTAAACAGATTCATCACTCGCACTGCTACAGCCTTACTTGTGTAGTGCTTTTCTACAAAATTTTGCACTGTTTACCACATTTTACACATCTCCCTCATCTCATTTGATTTGAGGGATTTCTCTCCCTCCACTGCAGACAAGATCCACTATAACTTGTTGCTGTTGGAAAAGATGATCCACGATCCCATAGAAAGAGTGGGAGAGAGAGATAAGAGCCACTGGCTCAGTTGTGATTGTGTGACCTTTGGTGTCATGTACTACACATATTGCAAGACATCACTCATTTAACAAGTTAAAATTTATTAGAAATATTTGCTTGTTTTGCAGAACACTCACCGAACAAGTTATTCACAATCCAAGGTTTTACTGTGTATGGGAGGATATATGTAGGTTCTAAAAACTCCTACACCATTTTATATGACACTTCAGCATCCATGGATTTTGGGACCCTTGGGGGGACCTGAAAACAACTCCCAGAGATACTGAGGGACAACTGGATTTTATTCTCCCTTCATTCCTAACATATTTTCTTTTAGTACTTCCAAAAAGCTGTACCCATTCCTTCCAATCCCCATAGTTAGAGACAAGAATCCACCACCAGGCTTCTGGGTGGAAGTACCACCCCCTCCCCCAGCACACAGGAGGTGAGACACTCCCAGGGCCCAAGAGGAGGCTTCCCAGCCGAAGTACCACCCCCTCCCCCAGTGCACAGGAGGTGAGCCACTCGGGCAACCCCCCATCAAAATGAGAAGACACGTAAACAAGTCCCAAAAACAGGCTTCCAGATCACCAAAAGCAACTCCAAAGGGAAACAAAATGGAACACTCTGATAGGCAATGACCTGGACTCCCTGAACTGGCAACAAAAGAGGATCTGGAAAAAATGAAATCAGAAATAATTTCTCAGATAACAGCAGAGATTGTGCCCAT
>NW_004624756.1:17907598-17963935 GCF_000247695.1 Heterocephalus glaber
TAATTTGTCTTCCAAGGTACTTCTTAGAAGTTGTCAAATTTATTTCAAAAAAGATTTTTGTAATATGCTTCCTATATCCTTTTAAATTCTGTAAAGTCTGTGGTAATGTAGTCTAAATCTTGATATGGTAATTTTAAAAATGTATAATTGATATTGTGTAATAAGAAGAAAAGGTCTAAAGGAGTAGGGGAAGTGGGAGGGGTAGGAGAAAGGAAAGAAGGGAAAAGAAAAAATATGAGAAAAGAAAAAAATGGAAACAAAGCCTTTGCAAATAGGGAAGGGTGGAGGGGGTGAAGGGAGGGCAGGGGAAGGGAAAAAAAAAATAAGAACCAAGATACTCATGTAATGGTACAAGGCAATGATGAATATAACTGCATTTTATACCTAAAATGTACCAATAAACTCAATGGGGAAAAAAAAAGAATCCACCATCATCCCTGTAGGTGATGTGCTGTTTCTCCCTGGCTGTGTTCAAGATTTTTGCTGGTGAGTTTTTCAGTTGGTTTCTTTTGTTTGGTGTTTGCTCAGCTTTCTAAATATGTGTGTATCTTTCAAAATGTGGAGAGTTTTCAGCTACTGTCTTCAAATCCTCTTTCAGATTGCCTCACTCTTCTTCTGGAACTCTGAAAATAAAACGCTGCATCTTTTGTTATTGTCTGACACATTCATGAGGTTCCTCTTTTACAGATTGGATGAATTCTATTGATGTGTCACTGATTATATCCTGATATCTCCACCCTACTACTGAGCCTATCCAGCAAGTTTTTTTAAATTTTCTATAGTTGTATTTTTTCAGTTCTATAATTTCCTTTTGATCCTTTTCTATAATTTCTGTTTCTTTGTTAAACTTTCTACTTTTTCACTTGCTTCAAGAGAATTTATAATTGACAGTAGAAGCATTTTTAGGACAGCTGTTTTAAAATTCTCAATAACAGGGCCAGGAATTTAGCTCAGTGGCACTGCACCTGCCTCATGAGCACAAGATTCTGAGTTCGATCCCTGGTACCAAAAAAAAAAAATTCTCAGTAACATGAATAACGTGGGATACTTCCTACATCTGACTGATCTCTGTATTGGTATCAGTTGATTTTATTTATTATTAATTTTATTTTAAGGCTGTTCTACATTTATAGCAAAATTGAGAGGAAGGTACAGAAATTTCCCATATACCCTCAGGCATGCATACCATCCTTATTATCCACATCTCCCACCAGAATGATGCATTCATTACAGCTGACAGATGCACACTGATCCATCATAATCACCCAAGCACACAGTTAACATCAGGGTTCCCTTTTGGTGCTGCACATTCTCTGGATTTGAACAAATGTCTAACAATACATGTCCACCATTAGAGTATCACACAGAGTGGTCTCACTACCCTTAAAAAATCCCTGTGCTCTACCTACACATCTCTCCCCCTCCTCTCCTCCACTCCCTGAACACTTCTTTCCTTTTTACTGTCTTTATAGTTTGACCTTGCCCAGAACGGCACAGGCTTGCAATAACACCCATGTACCATATGGCCCTTTCAAACTGGCTGCTTTGACTTAGTGATATGTTCCATGTCTTTTCATGGTTTGATAGCTCATTTCTTTTTAGTGCTGAATAATATTTCATAGTTTGCCTGTATCATGCTTTATTCTAATTTTGCTATAAATCTCATGAAGGGCATGCTGGTTGCATCCATGTATTGGCAATTACGAATAGAGCTGCTATAAGCATCCATTTGCAAGTTGCTGAGTAAATGTAAGTTTTCAACTCCTTTGTGTAAATCATGGGGCAGCAGGAAGGAAATCATATTTGATTATAGAAACAAAAATTATAATACCATCTGATATGCAAAACAAGAAAATAATAATATTTAAAAGTGGAAGAGTCTGCCTGCTGCACAAGCGCAAGGACCCAAGTTCAATCCCCAGTACCAAAAAAAAAAAAAAGTGGAAGAGTCAAGGAAACTAAGTTAATCTAGGGCCAGGGATTTAGCTCAGCGGTTCCACTGCCTGCCTCGCAAGCACAAGGACCCAAGTTCTATCCCTGGTACAAAAAAAAAAAATCTAAGTTAATCTGCTTTCTATTACTGTGACAAAATACCTGAGATAAGCAACTTATGAAGAGGAAAGTTTTATTGGGGCTCATAATCTGGGAGACTTCAGTGTATGCTGGCATTCACCTCATGACCAGGACACAGAATGAGACAGAGGAAGACACTGGCACAGCACAGTCCCCTTCATGAGCACACCCCCAATGACCTTTGGCTGCCCACTACAGCCCACTTCTTAAAGTTCCAACCATCTCCCAGTAGCAGCATAAGTGGGGACCCAGCCTTTAAGAGATGAAGTTTGGGGAGCATTCACGATCCAAACTATGGAACTATGTGTGCTGGCATGTGCCTGCACTTCCAGATGCTTGAGGCTGAGACAGGAGGATCACTGGAGCCCAGGAGTTCAAAACCAGCCTAGGCAACATCGAGAAACCTTGTCTCAAAACAAACAACAAAAAAGGCCCAAACTACAGCAGGGGCGGAGTAAGTCCTCCAGGAATGAGGAAGACTCTCTGGAGTCAACTTCCAAACACCAAGACATTTGATTATCTATAGAAACATGATATCTACTGTGAAATTTTAATTTCAAGACATTTGCCTTTGATGATCACAAAATGAGTGTGGTCACCTTTCTCCGCCAATTTTTTCCCTTTTACCTGAATAAAATATATTAAACATACCAGATCATACGGAATATTCCAGAAATAAATAGAAACTACTGTTTGGCCTTTATTTCCCCAAGGTTTTGTAGAAGCCAGTAAAATTTAACAAGTTAACAAGTTAACGGGAGCAATGGACTGAACAGGTTAAAAGCAGCCAACTTTTAAATTGGTCTCCAGATATCCAGTCTGATTTGTGCAGGTGAGAATCCACCACACCCACTCCCCCCGCCCTGCCAAAAATCCAGACTGTAGGCTCTGTTGAATCCCAGCTTTTCACACAGTGCCTGGCACAAGGTAAGGTGCTATACAAATAATTGTTTAATGATGGAATTTTTTGAGAACACATAGGATACCTTCTTCCATCTTTCGCTACCATGAGAAGACACCAAAACATGCATATTTTAAAAGTTATATAATAGTTACGCTAAACCATAGCCAGTAATAATAAATGCTAAATTATTCACTAAAGGTAACCAAAACATCAGGACTTCTAAGTTGTATTTATCTCTTCCCATACAGACATTAGCATGGGAAGATAGAAATTCATTTCAGCAGTCACCTCTACTACCTAAATGTGTATAAATCAGACTTCTAAAAATGGGACTTTGTCTCTTCCCATACAGACATTAGCATGGGAAGATAGAAATTCATTTCAGCAGTCACCTCTACTACCTAAATGCGTATAAATCACACTTCTAAAAATGGGACTTTCATACAGAAATAAAACTAAAATTTGCCAATACACCTCAGAGTAAAATGTTATTTAAGGATTAGTGAAACATTTATTTTCCTAGCATGTGAATAGGACACTTGTTCTCATAATTTTCCTTCACACCCCTCACCAGAGCTGAGTTTTCTGGCATCTGCAACAGATTCCTTCAGATGCATAGAGACACCTGTTCCAAGTGCAGACTCCCCAGAAAACCTTTGTAAATAAAAAGTCTTCCAGAAGATGCCAGCAGGATGGGGCCGCTAGCCCCAGGCACATTTTACTGAGGAAAGAATGAAATCTCTCCGTGTGGGTAGACGTGAACTGAAGGGAAAGTTACTTATCTTCGGTGAATAAAATTGTCTTATTGTCACCTACAGGTTTAGGTAAAAATCTTGCCATAACCACCTTTACCTTGTACCTGTTTCTCTTCCCATTTAGTAGGTGATTCGAGGAACATTCTTTGTAGGACTGCTGTGTTCTGTCCCACTGTAAGTATGTTTCCTTCAGTCAGATCCCAGAGCCTGCAAGGGCCTCATCGCAGGGAGGCACTGACTTGGCTTCAGGCTGCTGCAGGAGGGGGTGGGGGATGCAGCTGGCAGAGCCATCGGGACAGGGTTTTGTGCCTGGGCAGGAAAAGATTCTCCTTCTTCTCAATCAGGCCCGGGAGGGCTACTACCAAGGACCCTCAGCACATCTTTAGGCAAACATGTGGGATGGATATGGAAAGAATTTTTAACTCATTATGGCAACTGCTGCAGTGGAGGTATGTAGGGTTTATAAACCATTCACAGAAGAACTCTGGAGGTGGGCCTGAAGGACCCTAGCATGACCTCATGATCTGCGTGCGAAGTTGCTGAGCAGGCAGACTTGGAGCCCAACTGTGAGATACACACTGAGTCCTTGCTAAGTCCTTGCTTGATGTGGGGTGTACAGTTCTGAACAGAGCAGGCTTGATTCCTGTCTTTCTGGGGTGTACACTCTAATGAGGTAAGCAATAAATAGACAAAATGAATAAATCTATTACTAGTTAGCATAAATGCATGAGCTAGCCATGGCAGGGGGTTGTGTGTGGAGGAAACAATTTTAAGCTGAAGGATTCATGTATGGAAAGGGCCCAGATCCTTGCCTTTCCAAATGTGGTCTGCTTAGGAAACGCTGAAAGCGAATAGAGCTGACACATAGCAAGCACAGGGCAAATGGAATGATGTGAGGTTGCAGAGAAGAGACCACACGTGACCTTGGGAATTTGGATCTTCAAGATAAAGACATGACACCGAGAGGTTTCACCAAGAGAAAAGTGGTCTCGTGCATGACTGTAAGTTACTCATCAGCTTCCCTGCAGAGCCTGAAATCAGAAAGGCCAGCAGAGGACAAGCACAGAGAGCCAGCTGACAGCAGGGTGGAGAAGTGGAAAGTGGACAGATAGGATGTACATTTAGAAGACTGGAAAATTACAGGACTTGGCTATAGACTGAAATGCGAGGTTGAGGAAGAGGAAGATCTAAGGACTTACTTACACTTCAGCAAATGAAGCAGCTGGCCGCTCCACTAACTGGGGCGGGGAGACTCTAGAGGAGAGTAAGTTAGGAAATATATTCTACCACTGGCATCTGGCTTGAGGTCCCTTTGAGGTGTCCATAAGGAAGGATCAAGTAGATACAGAAACCATTCTACAGTCCAGAGGAAGTATTGGCTGCATAAATTAATTCCAGGTGCAATTACACGTAAGTGGTACAACAGTCCCCTGTATCCACAGTTTTGCTTTCTGCCATCTCAGTTACCTGTAGCCCTGTCCAAGTCAGGCCACCCCTGCGGGCCACACATCCCCTGCTCACCCACCTTCCTGCTTCCTGCCCAACTCCTAGAGCTGGAGGGCATCCTTTCCTTGAGCTCCAAAGCCCACAGAGAACTGCACCAGTGCATCCCTCAGCATCCATGCCCTTGGTGCCCAGCACTCTGCACCGTGGCCAGGTGTACCGGGCTGGCAAGGTCATCCCAGAGAGCCTCCCACCTTGGAAATACTGCAGAAGGAGACTTCTGTTTGCCCACATGCAAGCTCCTGAACTCCAGGGGACATGTGGCAGCCTCCTTCCCCAGGAACCCGGTCCCTAGTCTCACGCTCACAGGCCAGCAGGTTTCTAGCCTCAGGAGCCTGTGGAGAAGGGGAGAGACCCCAGCCTTCCCTTCCTCCTCCACAAGCCATGGGCTCCATGCGCGCACTGGCTTGTGGGAACCAGGTGCTGCACAGGGAGCAGGCGGAAGAGCCAGGCACGCCTCTCCACCAGACCAGTGACTTCCGGGAACTCTGGGAGGGCGGAAGTCGCGGCTGAGGTGTGGGGCTCTGGAAGGCTGTGAGCTGCAGAACGAGCAGAACCAGGTGGAGAGGGAGCCAAAGGCCTCGAGTACAGGGCAGAGATGCTAAACCTGGAGGGGTCAGGCCAGGAAGGAGGGTGGGCTAGCCGATCCGTCTTAACATGGAACTGACCTGAGAGTGACTGAGTGCTTGTTGTGCTTCTACCCCACCACCAGCCCATGAAATCCTACCCTAATCTCGGGCCTTCCTATACTTTACTACTTCCTCGGGAGAATTCAGCAGCCAGACATGAAATTGCCAATATCTACACCCCCTTCTTTGCTTAAATCTCTGCCTTTGCTCCCAACAAAAGAACCAGAGAGCCAGAAATGCTGTGCTGGTGGCGCTGCAGCCCAGTGAGTTTATGCATTCCCCTGGCAGCATCTTACACCCGGTACTTTGACAGAACCCATGAGCATCTCACCGGAAGTATCGATCACCTAAGCCAAGCCACAGCTCTTCCAGTGTTCTGCCAACCCTAGAGGAACCCCAAACAAAGTTCAGCTGAGCACCGCAGGAGAAAAGGACTCAGGCTGCACACTGGCATCAAAAAGACCCTGCCTCATTTGCTTCCTCCCCGTCTCCACACAACGGTGATTTCCTGTCTTCAGTCTGCCCCTGCCAGCTGCCTTCTTGCCCTTCACTAGGACCTTGCTTCAAGATGAAAGGGGGGATGAACAGCCTATTGGAAAGAAATGTCTTCATCTCCCAGATCAATCTATGAACCCATCATCCCTTCCTCTCAACTCCTCACAATAAAATGTCTCTCTCCTCCTACCCCAGTAACAACATCATACAGAATGTACACTCTGGTCACATCCGCTGTGATTTCCCAAGACTTTATCCCCTTGAGTAGCCAACAGTGTACGTCTGCATGACATTCTCTCTACACATAACTTCCACCACCAACGTCACCATCTCCCTCAAAGATGCACGGTTGCATCCTTGTGCCCAGATACCTTAGTATGTTCCTCTATCAATGTCTTCCCTTTTGTCCCCTGACCAGTCACACCTCGTTTTAGTCGGCTTGGGCAGCAGTCTAACAATGCCAGACAGGGTGGCTTAGAAGTGACACAAATATTTTTCTCCCTGTTCTGGAGGTTGAAAAGATCAAGGCCAAGGCACCAACAGATGCAGTGTCCCGGTTCACAGATGGGCCTTCTCCCTGTTTCCTCACCTGGTGGAGAGGATGAACAAGCTCCCTTGGGCCCATTCCTGAGGGCTCTGTCCCATGTGACCTAGCCACCTCCCACAAGGCCCCAGCCCTTAACACTGTCACCTCAGAGGACAGGATTTCTCTATGTAACAGGGGCACAAACATTTAGACCAAAGCAAACTACCTGCAGCTGCCTCCCCACCAGTGCCCTTCCCTTGACCACTGGGATCCCATGAAGTGTGGTCTACATGTGCTGCCTGCACTTCTACCCACCCCATTCCACTTCCAGCCGCACCATGCCGGGTCACCATTGCCTCTGCGTTGCTGATCAGGTCCAAGAGCTGCCTTGGAAACTTGCCATGGCAATGAGCACACTCGACCTCTGCCTTTTTCTTAAAATCCCCTTCTCTCCTGCCCTTAACAAAAGCCTCCTCTTCTAGCTTCCTCTTATCCCTTCTTCAGTCCCTCATTCCTCCTCCCTCTAGTCCATTCTCTTGTCTCCAACTCAGAATCTTACAGTGGCCTCCAAAAACTCAAAACCATGCCACCCCCTTCACCATTCACCATGCTCCTGTCATGCCTGGGCTCTTTCCAGCTCCCACAGGTTCCAATCTCTCCCTCAAGGACTTGGCACACCCTATTCTTTGTGTCTGGCATGCTTCTTCCTCTGCTATCCAAAAGCATCACCTTGATAAACCCTGCTTTAAGGCTAAAATGTCACTTCCTGGAAGAGGCCATCCCTGTCTATGGGTTCTGCAACTGTGGATTCAAACAACTGCAGATCAAAACTACTCAGGGGAAGACAAATTGCACCTATACTAAAAGGATCAAGCTTTGTTTTTCTTGTCATCATTCCCTAAACAACACAGTGTGACAACCCTTTGCATAACACTGACATCGTATGAGGTAACCAAGGGGAGACTCAAAGTTTACAGGAGGATGTGGACAGATTCTATGCAGATACCATGCCAATTTATATCAGGGACTGGACATCCAGGGATTTTGGTGTCCAAGAAGGATGCTGGAACCAGACGCCGTGGATACCAAGGTGTGCCTGGATTTATCCATTTGTGCATAATTGTTGAACGCATGTCTGGCTGCCCTTCCAGAGGGCAGGAACTATGTATATTTTCCCCCCAGACCCCAGCGCCCTTTGTGACATTGCTCAACAACTACCTGTTGAATAAAATTGGGCCGAGGATACAGCTCAGTGCTAGAGTACTTGCCTTGCATGGACAAGGCCCTGAGTTCCATCCCCAGTGCTGCAAATAAATAAATAAATAAACAAGCAAACAAACAAATAAATGCTTTTTAAATTATTATTTTAAAATTAAATTATTTCATGGACTAAAATGAATTACTAGGTTGAAAAAGATGGTCTGGTTTGAATAATATTCTCAGTATATCAATTATATTCCAATATGTCTTTTGCAAACTTTCTTTCTTACAGAAAAAAAAAATGTTAGAAAAACAATCTTCTCCTTTCTGGTCACAAGACTATGCAATGTGCAAAAGGTACTCCCTACTTAAGGACACAGGGAGCTACTTCCTTCTGGGCCTGCCCTCCGAGCCAGGTTTCTCTCATTTGTAAAATAAAAATAACAATCATACCTAACTAGCACTAGGAGAATTGTTATGAGGACTGAATATGGAAAAACTGGAAACATTCTTACTACACTGCAAAGTGCTAGATGAACGTAGTTATTAGTGAGATGCTGGTGCTAGGTTTAATTCTTTGGAGCCTTTTTCATCATTAATTGGCCTTAAAAAGAAATAGGCTAATTCATGGTTTAAGTACTGCAAAAATACATAGCAGTCAATTGGATCTAGTTCACATCTATTTTTTCAATTCTCTTTGAAATACATACTGCACATTCCATTGAGGGGAAATCGTGACAGGAGTCTATTTTTTAATGAAAGTTCACATTTTTTTTAGTAGTACATGTTTGTGATACATAATGAATACATTCATCTTAGGGAGTTGGTACATGAACACATCCCATCTTAATCCTTTTTACATCTCCTAAGAGTCTGTTTTTAAAAAGGAGTATTGTTTAGATGCAATGATTGGATTAGCTTATGGAGACTATCATGTTGGAATGTAAATTCACTTACATTTTAACTTTCATTGATAAATGCAAGAAACAGAGCCATCAAAAGTTGAACGAACAAATCTTGTAAACAAAAGGATTCCTTTGTTATGGCTACACCAAGAAGATATCTAGCTCCAAAGGGCAGCCTAGCTGGGGAAGGAGATAGGTCTTGCAAGAGTCTTTTGAAATTTTATACTTCCTAAATCCTAAAAGATAGCTACATAAATACACATTGGCTTCTCTTGGAGAAGAGTTTAGATGGGAAACTGATTTAAAAACTCTACAAAAGTGTTGTGTGTGTGTGTGGTTTTTTTTAGCTCAGCCACTGATAACCTACGCAAGTTCCACTTGAAGAAATCATCCACATGTTCTTCATGCACAACTCTGCCCTGCCCTAAACAGCTAGCAGACTGTTCCTGCTTCAACCCAAGGTTGGGGGTTGAAGGTCAGACTCTGATTTCTAGTCTTATGTAAAAGGTATCAGTTATTTCCTTCAAAAACTATGTTCTGTGCATATTAACATGCCTCACATTATACTTCTTCTAAAAAGGGTACTTATTTAGATGTGATTTTTCCAAAACTAATTTGCTAATTTAGAAAGATTATCCTTCAACATTATATGCTTAGTGAATTATGCTAAAAATGCTTTCACAAACATGGGGAAGTAATTGAATTGAGCATCATTATGGGTTTTTGTTTCTTTTTTTGCTGAAACTTTTTTCAACTTACAAAATCATGAGTATGGATGCAAGCCCTCCAACTTCTCCATGTATCATCCTGATGTCTAAAAAGTATTTTGTAACTGTCAAATATGTGATAAAACTGTCAAAAGTCTACGGAGGCAGCTGAGAAAATTGTGAAGCCAAAGTCAAAGTTCTATTTATTCCATGACAGTGTGAGTGTAGCAGACTTTATAGCATGATGGAAAGTAAAAACTCCACCTCAAGATCCTTTTTAAAAAAATTTATGTTATAGGAATTTTTTCCGAGAGCTAAATATTTATTAACTTGTTCTGTTCCTATGATAAAATGCTACACATATTTCTAAAACTTTTTATTAAACTATAATATACATTCACAATTCAGTGAATCTTCACACAGTGAACACATGTATAGAACCAGCACCAAGATCAAAAAACAACACAGTGTTTCCCTCAGGCCCTCTTCCAGACACTTCCAGCAACTTCTAGAACCCACCCCAAGAATGACCACTATCCTAACTTCTAACATCAATTTTGCCTGGTTTTGTACTTCATATAAAAGAATGCACACAGAATGCTAATTTGTGACTTGCTGTTTTTCTCAGTACCATGTTTTATATACTTTATTAATATGTCTATAATCAAATGCTAACTTTTGTGGCACTATAATTTTTAGTCAGGTCATTCAACAAATACTTACTGAGCTCTTAATGTGTGCCAGGAACAAATGAATCTTCATTTCTACAGATAACATTTCAGTGTTCATTTGTTTATTTAAAAATCAGTAAATAACACTTTAGTTTAGGAACATGTCTTTCAAAGTTAATTGCTTTTCCAAACTGAGTTTTAGCAATTTAAAAAGTAATTTAAAAATTGTTAGACATGCTAAGGATAGAGACAAGATTGTATTTTTCTTTAAATAGACACAACTTCCATTTATACTAATCTCAATGTTTGCTCAGTACTCTCAATGTTTTCTCTCATGATATTTTGTGATCTACACAATTTGTTTTAGGTTTATGAAGCTGAACTCTTTGAAGAAGTCAGTCCTTCGGACGAATCTGTTCTCCTATGAAGGTCACAGTGTGGTTTAAAGAACACATTAAACCTAGAAGTGAATCCCAATTTTGCCACAAATTAGCCGTGTAAGTTTAAGCAAGCTCCTTAACCTCTCTGCACTACTCTCTACGTGTATAAATAAGAGCAGACCCACAGAGTTTCTGCAGTCTCTCCTATTTCAAACAAAAATGCTACTTCCATTTTTTTTTCAAATAAGAACAGCTAAAAACAAGAGAAACAGGCAGAAGGAAGCAAAAGTCTCATTAGTTCAAATTAAAGAGTTGTCATTGTTACTAGGGGCTGAAAACCTTTCCTGGACCAATTCACAGTGAGACACTCACTCAGTACAGCATCTCCCATTTGCCTGATAGTGAATGTTTGAAGAGAGCCCTGAAAGTTGCATATATAGAAATATATTTTCTTTTAGACCAATAGCTTTGCTATTGGAAGGTGTCACTGGGAAAAATTCCTGAGATAATCAAATTAAAAGGTGGAAAGATTTGTTTTCACTCATAGTTTCAGAGTGTTCAGTTCATGATGGCTTGGTCCTGTTGCTTTGGGCCTCTGTGGCCCAGTACATCATGGCAGGAGTGTGTGGAGGAGGAAAACTGCTCACATCTCATAGTGATCAGGAAGCAAAAAAGAGAAGAGGAAGAGACCAGAGTCCAGGATCATCTGCAAGGCCACACCCCCAATGACCTAACTTCCCCCCACAAGGCTCCACCTCCTAAGGTCCCACCACTTCCCAAGAGGGCTGCAGAATGACAACACATGGGCCTTTGAGGGAACATTTTAGACCTAAACTATAGCAGAAGGAAAGCTCCAGAATTTAAAATTTGAAATTTATCCTTAATTTTAAACTTTTAAGTTCTCAAATGAAGAGCAGAGTCCAGTCTCAGTGAAGCATTCACTATGGACATCATTTTCTAACTGGCAAGCCTAAGCAATGACCATGATTGGACACAAAACCTGGGTCTATTTTCCTAAAAAGAATTGTGCTGCATTTTTCTTTTGTCCTGTTAAACATCTGATGAATGATTTCATTGAGTAAATGACAACAAAAATTAACACCTTAATACTTTAGTCCTTAGGATTCTTTTTTTGGTACCAGGGATGGAATCAGGACCTTGTGCTTGCCAGGCAGGTGTGGCACTGCTCAGCTACATCCCCAGTTCAGTCCTTAGGATTCTTAAGTTTAACCACAAAACTCAAAAAAATAGTACAGATGAACGTGGGGTATAGTTCAAGTGTGAGATCGACATTAGGCCCTAGGTTCAATTCCCAGCACTACCAAAAAAAAAAAAAAGAAAAGAAAAGAAAAGAAAAGAAAGAAAGAAAGAAAGAAAGAAAAAAGATAGTACTTAGCAGATTAGGGACAAGTGCCATCACTTTTTCTTCATCCTTTTTTTCCTATGCCCCAAAAGGGAGAACTGAGATATTCTCCAAGTCTAAGCAGTAATTAACAAAATTAAGGAGCACAGGGGTGTAGCTCAGTGGTAGAGCTCATGCTTTGCACATGTGAGGCCCTGGGTTCAGTTCCCAGCATCTCAAAAAATAAAAATGAAATGAAGGCAAAGGTCTCAAGGATGTTGATAAATACACTAATGATTGCCTGCTGAAACCCATGCCTGTTTTCCATTGGTGAGGTTTAAGCTCGTGGCTTTGGGTTATTAATATAGATGGTGGGGAAGCAAAAACAAACATAGAACTAGTAGATACGGGCTTTCTGTCATCGTTGCATGGAGAATTGTGAATGTTTAAAATCAATCCCCAGTCCTATTTTTGGTTTATTTGAGGGAGAAATATATCAACACAGATTTTTTCTACCTCTAAAAAGTAAGTCACTACTTACGTCAAACAAACACCCCAGAAAGGAAAGCTTCCCATCCTGGACCTGCAGTGGGATTTGGGGAAGGGTGCTGACGCAACTCCAAGATTTCCTTTGCCAAATAACAACTGAGCTCATCTGTAAGGAGTTGGTAAATCTGAAAAGGTAAACTACGAGACACGTTGCGTAATGACACCGTAAGAAAAAAAAGTCATTTCTGAGTTTGCTGTTCTTTCAGCTCTTTGAATTCTTGCTTCAGTGGTTGTGTTGAGTCACAGCTGTGATCCGTGTTGGTGTGAAGCAAAAATAACATGACTAACTGCAAAAGGTTACAGGGTTTGGGCCAGCTTTTTATGGACACACAGCAGTACCTTTCTGTGGAGAGGAAATGTAACATTTAGCTTGTAAGGGAAATCTTTCTCAAGCAGATTCTTATTCAAAGTTGCTTTAGCTTTGCCCAAAGTGGTGTTTGGGCTCTGCTGAAAGCAGAGGGGACACATGCTAAGGGATAAAAGATACAGAAGGAAAAGAACATGCTTATCTTAGAGGGATGTCCGAACATCCCCTCCTGGACAGGAACACTAATGGAGAAACTGGAACACGTTACTCGAGCAATATAAAGTAAGCGCTACATCTGACTTCCATTAGAAAACATAAACGCTTTTCAGAATCTTTTCCCTTTCTTCCCCCTCCTTTCCCCAAAATGGCACTACTGACTGCTTCACTTTTTCCAATCATACAGTGATATTTGGAAAGTTCCATTTGCTTCCATTAAGAAAAATACAGAGAAGGAAAAAATACATAATAGTCATCTATCATTTTGTATGTGAGGCTTGGATAGAAACGAGATTCGCCTCCTCCCCCTACAAAAAAAAAACCCACAAAGAAACAAAAAACAAAAAAATCCTGTGTGTTACATGAATAATTTAGGTATCACAGTGATAGGTCTATTGTGCTCCAAAGAATTGACTTGTATATTCAAGGAATATTTGATTTTGTCATCTACCAGCAAGGGTGTGTTTTGCCCTGATTTTGCTTTCATTTTCTTTTGTCATTTACTCAATAAATTCAGTTACTTGTCTAGACACTCAGGAGATGGTAGTGAGCAACATAAAAATTCTTGATGACCTAGAAGCAGGAAATTGGATAGGAAAGACTGATACAAATCCAAGGGTCACAAAATAAGTTTCACAACATTTTAGCTTCCACATATAAATATGTGGTATTTTTCTATGCCTGGCTTATTGCATTTAACATTATGTCTTCCCATCCTCACTATGTTGTCACAATGGCAGGATTTCATTCTTCTTTATGGCTGAATAATATTCCACTGGGTATACCTACACATTTTCTTTGTCCACTAGTCTACTGATGGACACCATTCGTTCCATATCACCATTGGCTAGTATAAAGAAATGCTAATTTCCCCGATTGAATTATTACATACTATATACATGTATAGAATTATCACACTGTAACCCATAAATATGTACAATTATTATATGTCAATTAAAATTCTCAAGCAAATTGGGATAAGTGCCCCAAAGGGGAATATTCAGAGAGTTGGATTCTATCAAGGGCAAGAACAAAGTCTCTAAGTCAGCAGTATCTGAAGAGAGATCTAAAGGGTAGGGCAGCTATTTGGGAGTGAAGAGGTCGGGAGAGGCATGGGGTGCTGCTCTTTTCTGATGCAAAGCCCTGCCTGGGACAGCGTGGGTGCCTCTGAGGAGCCAGAAGGAGTCTGCACAACCCAAGGGTGAGCAGAGGCCAAGGAAGAAGAAGGTGGGGCAGGGCCCGGGAATCAGGTAGCACAGGGACTGCAGGGAGCAGCAATCACGGTTCAGCATATTAGTCTCTCTGAGAAAATCAAGTCAACATGAAAGGTGTTTTAAGTAGTGAGGGTTGAGTATACATAAATAAAGAGCTAGCGACCCATTCCAGGGAACTCAAAAGTGAATTATTGCCTGAGTTATTAATGACTGCACGAATATCCTTAGCAACACACATTAAGAATAAACCCTTGCCAGTTTCCTCGTGAAGACAGTGGTTCTTCTCTTTGCAGCCATAGAAAGCTTATCCAGAGCCTGGTAACCTTTGCTGTCAGTCATGCTGGTGTGGGCCAGTGCCGACTCACCTGTTTCCAAACCACCCAGGGCAGCTCCAAGGCCCGCAATGGGCCAGTGAACCCGAGTAGCCTTGGGTGTCTCTAAATGGAACCCCTGTAGGAAAAGGAAAAGGCGAGAGGCCAATAAGTCCCACGAGCCCGGGGTGTGAGTGTACGCAGGATGCCACAGTGTCACCTAGCGCCACTCTTCCCGAAGGCGTTTCTGTTTTGTCTTGGGTGAGAAAGTCTTCGGATGTCCCACAGTCAGAGCACAGGTACTTGTGGCAGACTTCGAAGTTCTACCTGGAATTGCTCAGGAATCTGCCCATTGCAGGTCCTCAGATCCAGATAATTATGCTCACCTTGAAAGTCTTCTTGCTTCAAGTATCTCTCTCTCTCTCTCTCTCTGCCCAACTCCTACCAGATTCAGTCTCCCCAGATTCATACCCACAAGACGTCCTGCCATCAAGGGAAAGTCTAGAAAGTTCTTACAGGGAAAAGTGCTTTCTGAAGAGCTCTGAAATGTTTTCAAAAATGAGAAGTGGGTAGACAACACCCCCCGTCCCAACCCTGCCACACGAAGTCAGTGCCTACAAAAGAGCCCAAGGTGGTTGTAAAAAAATCACAAAACCTCACATAACTGGGCCTGTGCTTGTGAGATCATGAACAGCTCACTGAGTGTGGTGCCTGGCCCTGGGATGCAAACCATGATAGTCATTATAATTGTTGCTATTCGAAATCGCTCTCCCTGCGTGCTGCCTTTGGCTGCCCACAGGTAACATCTCTGACTGACCTGGAAGTTAGCTCATGTCACGAGTCACACGGCCTCCACAGAGTGGGGTCCAAGATCTAGGCAAATGCTTTGCCTGATAGTAGATTGCTATCATCAGGGGTGCATCGTTAGGTCTCTGGTGGAACTTAGGTATGTTTACCTTCCTGGCACCTTTCTCTGTAAAAAGTAATAATGCTTTTACCAAATTGTCTCTTGATATTCACAGTCAATGTTCCAGTCCCTTATAGAAAATGGCATAGTATTTGCCACCTAATCACGTCCTCCTGTGTACTTCAGATCATCTCTAAATGACTCATACCTCATACAGTGTGAATGCTGTAATGTATTGTTTAGGGAATAATGACAAGAAAAAAAGCCTTACATGTTCAGGACAATGTAATTGCAATTACATTGCAATTTTTTCCTAACTATCTCCAATCCATTGTTGATTGAATCTACTGACGCAGATGGATGGGGGCCTGGATGCGTATACAAATTATACTTCATAACTGTATTGTTAAAGTCAAATAATATTATATATTAATGCAAATTCTTTGACTAAAAAGTTCATTTTTGTCTCATTAGATTTTGAAAGAAAGGAAAACATGTGCATAGACCCCTGAATGTGAGAAGCCTTCTGCCCTGCACCCTACACGAGGCTCCGTGGCTAAGCTGGCCCTGACTACGACAGCTTTGCTCACATGCATGCAATGATACTTCTTTTGGTCATCACATGAGTGGCCCTGGGCTCTGGAACACCACATGCACCACTGCTGAGGCACCTGGTGAGTATCCCTATCGTGCCTCCCCAAGTCCCGAGAGCTCTCAGAGCACAGAAGCAACTTTCTTCCTCATCCCTGACAAGGTGCCTAGCACTTAAAAGGGACTCACAAGCATTTGTGAAATGAGTAAATACCAGGATCTGATCAGCCAAGACAGTGCCAGCTGCTCTCCTGAGGTGACCCTGGACCCTAAGCTCCGCAGCCATCATATGTGGATGTAGCTGGGCAGAGCGATGAAGCCCCACAGGACTGGAGTTAGACCACCTGGTGAGAACTTGGGCTGTGATGCCCCACTGCTGTTCAGCTTTGGACAAATTTCCTGGGCTCTCCAAGCCTCAGTTCCCCACCTTTAGACAGAGCATTGTGGAACTGTGGTAGAAAACAAAAGAGATCCTGTAGTACACACCCATAACTCAGTGCAGAGCCTGATACATAATAAGAAATCAGTGCAAGTTAAGCACTATTTTAATTTAGCTTGACTCTTTTTATCTCCGTAATAGAAACAACCAGTTTGCTCTCAGTGTTATTAGTGAGTCACTATGAAAAATAGTGAGATGATAAAAGCTGATGTGCTTTTTGGAGATGCAATCAGAGTAGTAAGACCCCAAAGGGCAATAGAAGACGTGAATCTGTATCCCAACTGTAAAACTCACCATACAAGCACTAGTGTTTGGATCTTAAGGGCCCCCCAAAGTGCTGTGAGTCACCACCCCAGCCTTGACATTAGAAGGAAGTTGGGTCATGGGGGAGTGTCCCTGAAGAGAACCCTAGGACCGCAGCTTCCTCCTCTCTGTCTTTCTCTGCTTCCTGGCCGCCATGAGGTGAGGAAGCCGCCTCCACCACACACTTCTGCCATGGTGTACCGTGCCAGACTGACCCAAAGCAGAATGGCCAAGCAACAGTGGACTAAAATGGAAACTGTGCGCCAAAATAACTTTTCCTTTTTATAAGACAGTTATTTCATCATAGTGACAGAAGACCGATTAACACAGCTGGAGACCTGAAGCAAAGTAGTCACCTTATTGAACTTCCCTTTATTCATCCACGGGATGGGGATGTCCCCTGCCTCAGGCTGTGGCTACAGGAATGAAGCGATTCCGTGAATGTGGAAAAAAAAGAGAGAGAGCTTTGTGAAATCTATAGCACTATCGAAAAGTTACCACACAACCATTACTGTTGGTTCTGAGCATCCAAACCAATCAATCCACAGCACAGGCTTCACCATGGTCCCTTCTTTTTTCCCTCCTCTCTGTCTCCTATTTTCTTCCCCCAGCTGTCCGGGTCTTAGTTTTGCTTCCATAACAAGGCCTACACTGGGGCTTAGTCACTTCTGCTTTGGCTAACCTGAGCCCATCTGCCTCTGTGTACCCTTTGCTGGCCTTAACCCTATATTCTTCCCACTGGTCTGAAGTCTCTGAAAATCCTGTGGGAGGTTTGAGATCACTACAGGTGAGATCCTCTTGAAATTTCCCATCTCTCAAACTGACTGGCCCAGGGCCAGGGGTTTAGCTCAGTGGTTCCGGCGCCTGCCTTGCAAGCGCAAGGTCCCGAATTCGATCCCCAGTACCAAAAAAAAGAATCAAACTGGCCCTAGTGTCATTAAATCAGACAGCCTAAAAGGCCTCAGTGGCTCTACTCTGTCCTGTCATTTCCTGCCTGTTCATAAGGTTACCTTAGGAGGAAGTTGTAAACCCAAAAAGATCTCTAACAGATTTACCCTCAAAGATAAGGATGAGACACTCCTGCCCTTGCTGGGAAGGATACTTTCAAGCCCCGGAAGAGGCATCTCTGCCTGCTCTCAGTGCTCAGCTCGGCCCCGCCGCCAGGCGGTGACTCACCTTCTGGAGGAGGTGAGGCTGCAGGAAGCAAACAGCCGGCACCTGAGCCCAGAAGCCCGGGAACGCGCTGTGTCGCAGGGGAGACTGCCCAGCCCTGGCACCGCTGCAAACATCCGGAGATTCGGGTCTGAGGGATCGCTGTGGCACACCCCTCAGTCACGCTGCCACGTCCCCGCTTCAGACTCTACAAAAGTCAGCCTGTGAATCACCAAGTATCTCCTCTCGGTTTTAAGGCTGCGAGGGAGGATTTCCTCAAATTCCCATTGGAGCTATGTAGAAGCCAGAATTCCCTTCTTACCACTCCTTCTGCTTCCTCCCTTCCAAATGTCTTTCTCCTCCACAGGCCAGACCTCGAATTGCGAGGGCCAGGGGTCCTGGCAGAAGGTGCCCCCAACAACCACGTCCCAGCTGAGGGCTGCCCTGAGGACAACTGTTCCAGAGCTCGAGGCCCCTGTCTCTCCCCACACCACCACGTGGGTGGGTCAGCAACCCACGCTGCCCACCTCCACTCCAGACTCAAGCTGACCTGAGTGGACAGTTTCCCGCGGCCATGACCAGTTAGAAGTCATGGACTCCCAGTCAGTGGAGGAAGGCAGGAAAGAAGGGGCAGGAGAAGGGACGGGAGGGAAGAGGATGAGGGTCTTGGCTTCTGATGCTTCTCTGGTTCTTGATTCCGGCCCGGCCCCTGCACCCTGCAGCTCCGTCCTTGGGTTCCATGAAACCAGTCTGCATTTGTGTAATAAATTCTTGCCCTTTATTTGAGGGTGATTTTCAATGCTTGCACTGAGTCACTCCTTTGCAAACATTTCCCTTTTCTTGGCAACTACTTCGAATTTCATTCTACTAAACCACAGGTCCTCAGTGCCATCCACATGCTTTAGAGGAATGTGATTTCAGAACAGCACCGATGACTCCGGCTAAGTTAACAAGTATAACCTAACCCCTGGCCACAGCTGAGGGTCCAGGAAGGACCCATAGCTATCGAAACCAATTGGGTGTGAAGGGAAGTTTGATGAGTCTTCTGGAAGCTTCCAGAAGGTTCCCCTCACTCACTTCTTGGGTGCTGATGAAGAAGCCTGTTGACAGCCATATTCTAACCACAAGCAGATGGATCCATGGAAAGCTAAATAGATAGAAAAGAAGCCTTATCATTAAACTGCCAAATCAAACCATTCCCGAAGTCCACCCTCCCGCATAATATCCAACAAAGCCCTTTAACTAAACATCTTAGCTAAAATTCCCAAGACACTAATGTGCATGCTCCCAACTGCAATAACCCCAGCCTACCTCACAACATTCTGAGAGAACGAACAGTAATACAGCGCAAGGCTGCTTGCCTGGAAGAATGGAGGCTTCTAAGATATTAGTCCTCCTGTACCACTAGTACCTATGGAACCACAGGCCAGCCATGTTCCTTAGCAGAATGAAAAGGTTCAGGCTTCCACCACTAGCATTCTATGATTCTATCTGTGGCCCCTGAGCGCCAACTTGTTTTCCAAATCTCAGGGAGGTCATTTATAATTACATATGTGAACTGTATCAAGCTCTCAACTTAGAAACTGACTATGACAGTAGCAAAAAGCAAACCATTTCTTTTGAGTTAAAACTCACTTGAGGAAAGAAACTGGGAGGTGGAATTCTAACGGTGAAAGGGGAGGAGAGGAAATGAGAGAAGACAATTGAAGAATTTTCTGGGTGAGCTCTGTTTCACAATAGCCCCTCCTTTAGTCATTTCTGAGTTGTAATGACCAAGGAATCCAGGGACCCACTTGGATGGGGACATCCTTCACTTCAGCTGTGTGGCCGTGGTCAGCTCCAGCAATGACACGGACAGCTGTCAGGTCTGCCAGGCTTTTTCAAAGGGCGATAGATTGCCGTGGTGAACTGAGGCTTTGAATTAGTCGGAAGACACTGATGAACTCTTACAAGTCGGTATTTGTTATTGATATTATTTTTCAAGACTTTTTTAATTGTCACCGATTGTTTTGTTTTTCCCTTTCGTGGCTTTGGTTGCTGCTAAGAGCATAAAACCCTCCCTAAGCCTGAAACGCAGTGCTGATACTCCAGTTTCCTTCACTGGAAAAAATAACAAAGACAAAACCCAGCAAAACTGACTCCCACCACAAAGGGCACATGTAAGATTGTGTGTGCACACATACACTCACACAAATTCATAAAGGATTTTGGGCCAATCATACAGGAATCAAGCTGGGACCAGGCCTGCCATATGGATTTACTTTTACTGGAGATTTGCAAATATTCAACTTTAGAGCGGGTTCCAGTACCATATCTTTCAAGAAGTCTCTTTTCTCCACAGCTTTAAATATCACTGAGCTGAAGTCAAGCATGATCTCAAAAGAACAAAGCAGGAAAAGTTCATAGATCATCATCTGGTCAAGTACCAAGGGTGTATCATATGACAGGATCAGTGTATCAGGCCAAGTTTAAGACTAATGTCTACCCATGCTAGGGAAAAAATGCTGTACAAAAATATAGAGATCGTAAAGAAACAGTATGGTGTGCTTGTACATTTCTCAAATGCCTTTAGATTAGCTTTTTTTAAAAAAAGAAAAGATGGTTAGTTTGGTTAGCCAAAAAAATGTATTTCAAACAAAAAGTATCTCACAATTCTCTGGACGTTCAGATTCCAAATGTGAGACTAGAACAAATCAGGGTGATTATCCAGTCCGGCCTCCTCATTATCTATACTTAGTTATATGGAAAACTAATTTAAAACACAACTATCTATTCAGAGTATTCAAAACTTCATGGTCTTATTTTGCAGTGTTCTCAAACAGGCATAGCCTTTAGCATTGGGAGTCAGAATACTGATTCTGAAAGAGAAAGGGGGTGCTGGGAGGGATGCTGGCGATGTTCACCCCCACCTGGCTGGGGGTTACTTAAGCTCAGGACAGTTGTGACAGCTCAAGTTCCACATTTATGACCTGCACACTTTTGTACGTATGTTTTACATCAATTTACAAGAAGTTTATTTCAAAAAGAGCACAGATACTCGTTTAAGTCAAAAAGCAGGGGAATGAGATGTCATTTGATTTTCAAGCCAATCCAATATTTAATTTAGAAAGAAATTAGCCTTTTATTCACTTTTTAAGTTATGTGAAGTAAAGTTAACTTTTTGGTGTAAACTTCTATAAATTAGACCGTTATCAAGAACCATCCAACTTTCCCCAAAATTTCCTTGTGTCCTCTCAACCTCTCACTACACATTCAATCCTTGACAACCACCAATCTGTTACTATAATTTTGTGTTTTCCAGAGTGTCATGTAAAAGGAATTGTACAACATGTGGTCTTCTGAATTTGGCTTCTTTTACTTTGCATTCGATTTCAAGTGAGGCACTTGAAATTTATCCATGTTATTACACGAAGCAGTAATTTGTTCCCTTTTATTCCTGAATGGTCTTCCATTATTCAGATGTACAAACAGTTTGTTTGTGCCTTTACTCAAGGAAGAATATTTGGGTTGTCTCCAATTTTGGGTGATTATGAATAAACGTGCTATAAATAACAAGGTATAATTTTTACAAAAACAAAAGCTTCCAGGTCTCTTGGGTAAATACCTAGGAATGGCACTGCTGGGTTGTACAGTAAATGTATGTTTAATTTCAAAAGAAGTGGCCAACTGTTTTCCATGTGGATATACCATCTGCACTCCTACCAGCATTCCAGCAGTTGCTCTGCTTCCTTGCTAACACATAATATTGTCTATTTTAGCCATCTTAACTGGTAATCATTTAAATTCTGCTGAAACTGTGTGTTTAAAATTAAGGAAGATGGGGGCCAGGATTTAGCTCAGTGGATCCAGTGCCTGCCTCACAAACTCAAGGTCCTGAGTTCAATCCCCAGTACCAAAAAAAAAAAAAATTAAGGAAGAAGTTACACGTATTAATATAATTCTGCAAGCTGATAAAGGTATTATTCTTCCTTTAAAATAAGTGAAGACTTAATCTGAATTTCTTTAATCATTGGTATTGACTATCTGGTATTCAATGTCCATTTGTCTTTCTGTGTGAATTATCTGCTTAGACACTTTGCCCCTTTTTCCTATTCATATTTTAAAAGGTAATTTAAAAGATCTCTTTGAGCATTTTATGTAAATCAGCCTGTTGGCTGTCATTATGTTGTAAATAAATATGTTGTGCTTTTACTATATGAAGTTTTCTGCTATAAAGAGATTTCTTAAGATTATAGCCAAATTTCCAATTATTTTTATGGTTTAGGATTATGATTAGAAAACCCCTTTCTACTCAAAGATTATAAAAAGAGGCCAAGGATTTATAGCTCAGTGGTGCTGCCACCTGCCTCACAAGCGCAAGGTCCCAAGTTCGACCCTCGATACCAAAAAAAAAGTTCTCACTAATGTGTCTTATTATTTTATATTAATTTAGGAGTTACAATTAAAGACCTCAACCAATTGAGAGATTAAAATTAAGAAAGGAAAGTTAAAGTTTGCAGGAAAATGTTTAAAAAAATCCTTATGATTAATAAGTTTTTTTTTTTTGGTACCAGGGATTGAACTCAGGACTTTGCACTTTGAGGCAGGCATGGTGCCGCTGAGCTAAAAATACCTGGCCATGATTAATAAACTTAAGTAATAAACTTTTCCTTTATATTTAGGATTTATCACTTCCCTTTGATGCCACATTCCAGCTTTATAATCTTTGGAGATTTCTAACTTTATTTCAGCTTTATTTAAAAGTGAATGTACCTGGCCTGGTAGTACATGGCTATAATCCCAGCACTTGGGAGGCTGAGGCTGGAGGATCGCCACAAGTCTGAGGCCAACCTGGGGTACATAATGAGTTCAAGGCCAGCCTGAACTGCATAAGAAGACCTTGTCTCAAAAGTCCAAAAAAAAAAAGTGAATGTAACAAAAACATCCTGGTAAAGTGTGTTATCAATATCTGTTCTCAACTTAAATAATAGAATGTAAATGTAAATTTAAATGGCATGCTTTATTTGAACAACTAAATGGTATCCCAACAGTATTTTTTATTTTAAAAAACAGTAGGAAAATACTAATTCAAATGACAAAAGTTTGAGCCTAGTGAATTCACATGCATGGTGTCAACATAAATGAATAAGACTATTTCCATCATCAGTTGTGAAGTGATTCATATTTCTCCCCACTGAACTGAAATGCTATTTTTATTACATAATAAGTTCTTATTTGTTCTTAGGTTTATTTCTAGATTCTCCATAACCTTTTCCTAATCAATTTACGAAAAGAACACTTGTAGTTTCATCACATTATACTTTTAAACTTGAAAGACTTTCATATTTTATTTTATTGTGTAAATCAACATACACAGAAAAAGTATACAAGACATGTAAGAATATTTAAACAAATACGTGAGTGAATATCAGCCAGGTTAAGATACAGAACTAAATGTTTTGGGGTTATTTTTGGTACTGGGGATCGAACTCGGAACCTTGAACTGCCGAGGCAGGTGCCAGAACCACTGAGCTAAATCCCTGGCCCTCTAAATGTATTTTTTAAAGTATCTCTCACAAACCTATTTAAAATAGACTATAACCTGTTCTGATGGTTAGGAAACCACAATTGCCATCATTTAGTAAAAATTTGGATGTAAATTGATAGTGGAACATATATTAGGTTCCAGTAAATACAAAGTACTTGGTTATTTTTGTTATTTTTATAAATAAATTGAGATTAAACTTCCTTTTTAGGCAAAGAGAATACAATCATTATTCCTTGCTATGCAAAAATAATTTTTAAGTAAATCAGTCAGGTAAAGAATATTTAAACTTGAGAAAGATCTCTTTTCGGACATTTGGAAGCCTTTGCATATGTAAATGGTATAGGCCTGCTCTGTTCAGAATGTCAGCTCCCAACTGCCACAGATGGCTACTGAAACTTAAATTTAAGTTCATTAAAATTAAATCAAATTTGCTGAGATTTAGCTCAGTGGTTCCGGCGCCTGCCTCACAAGCAGAAGGTCCTGAGTTTGATCCCCAGTACCAAAAACAACAACAACAACAAAATTAAATCAAACTTAAAATTCGGTTCCTCAATTGTGCTAGCTACATTTCCCACCCCAAGAGCCACATGTGGCAGGTGGCTGCCATCTGAGACAGAGTTACGGAGCATTTCCATCACGCAGGAGGTTCTGCCGGACCCCACTCATTTCCACAATTTGAGGTGTCCTAAAATCCACAAATCTCAAGTGTCTTTAAAACATACAGTCTATACAGCTAAAAGAAATATAGCAAAGAGAGATCAGAAATTATGAGAAGGAATGTAGTAGGAAGAACTCATACTAGTCTATAGTTGGACACTCAATCTTATAGCTTTAGCCTTCAAGGCTAGACAAACAAATGAATAAACAAAACATTCAGTGAATCACATAGTTCTCTTTAGGCAGAAGGAAGCCCACACTTTTATTTGGCAAGGCATGCTGTCTTCTGGCAGGAATATTTAGCAATAAAATAGTATGGGAAGCTATTCCAGGCACAGTGGTAGGCATCTATAGTCCCAGTGCTGAGGAAGCTCAAGACCCGCCTGGGCAATATAGCAAAACCTCATCTCAAAAAAAGAAAAAACAAAAACAACAGGAAGTTTATTCAGGATACAGGTTGAGCATCCCCAATCCAATAATCCAAAATCTGAAATACCCCCAAATCCTAGATCAACCAGTCAGTGGTAGAATCGACGCAAATAATCCAAAAATCTCAAAAACTCTGAAATCTGAAACACTTCCAGTCCCAAGCATTTCAGATAAGGTCGCTCAACATGTATCAGCACAACCCATGGGCAGCTGGACCACATAGGTGGCCTCGGCTCCCCTGAGCACAACTTGAGGTTGGTTCATCACTTTGTCACATCAAAAAAATCAGCAAAACTCGCTGGGAAGTGGTATGAATTTTCCTGGAGAATCTGTGAGGCCCTGAGGGAAGGGTTACCTCACACCGCCCAAGGCAAAGCCTCAGGACCGCATGCTGTTATCTCTGTCCTTGTCCCGGCCTCCCTTCAAGGAGCCTTCCTCTTCCTCGATCCCTCCTCTCCTTCTGCTCCTCTCCTGGCCTCCACACCTCCCCTGCACCAGCCCCAGCCCCCAGTTGACTTCCCAGGGCCTCTCAGCTTGACTTGCCATGAAGGAAACACTCATTAACCCTTCTGAATGATCCCTTTAGCAGCAATTTTGAAGATAACAAGAAAAAAAGCAGAAGTGACAACAATAAATTATAATTTAGTCAAAGCAATTCTTTGAAAAACTAAGTTAACTTGGTCCAGATCATTTTGCTTTCTGCTAGACTTTCTGGCAGTTGAGGCAAAACAAACAAGAGCCAAATAGACATACGGTGATAAGTTTCCCCTCTGGCAGAGAGAGGCATCCGAGTTCTCATGGGAGGACGCTGTCTTTTCCAGCTCTGCAGTTGAGGACATCTGGAGCTCAAGGGAAATGACTCACCCAATCACAGAGACCATGAACTAACAGGTCCACTTTCCAGCATCGGTCCTGAACAAGTCCACAAGCCATTCTGCCTCCCTAGCCATCCACAGCATTGTAGAGGGAAACAAAAGTTCATTTCAGTAGCACCACACCTGACCCCTTCTTACAGTCCAGTAATATTCGTCACCACGACTTCCCCCCGAGGGACAGCCCTCTGGTGACGTGATAGATCTCAGAGAAGGAGCATAGAAGATATGGTTCCCATACTTCCCAACCTCCTTGGCCGAAGGGAGTTTATTAGAAGCCTATTCAGACACAGCAATTACAGAAGTGTAGACCTGGGAAAGACTGAAGAGCTCACAAGGACAGCGGGCTGCTCCGTGGATAGATGACGTCCCTGGGATCCAGAGAAGCAAGGTGACTGGTTAAGATGGCCAGCAAGGTAGGGGCAGGGCCAGAACAAGAACTCAAGGTTCTTGAGTTATAGCTCCCAAGAGTTAAATCAGAGGCCACCGAGCATTGGTCCATGCTGTGCTTTTAATTTTAACTGCTTGCTAAAATCTTAAAATTAGAAAATATTATTTCTGATTTTTTTCATCAGAAGACCCAGGAACATAGAAAGGATTCCTCCTTTGGGTGACTACGAGCTCTCCAGTCCCGGGCCCTTGCCACACATTCCTTACATGTCCTCCTGCTGGCTTCGGCGCCTTCCTCCCCACCCGCCCTGTCCCCTCACAGCCCTGTGAGTTACAAACTCCAGTGGAGGTAGACGCTCACCTGCTCCAAGCGGACAGTGAGCTTCACATGCTTTAAGAACATGTCTGAGCCATCATTTGCAACCATTTGTAACCCCAGCAACAGCGTCTGCCGTATGACTGGCGCTTACTACCCAAGCTCTCGAAAGAATGTTTCACGGATGTCTGCTGTAACACAGTGGTACAGGCCAGGCGCTTTATAAACTGTAGAAGTTTACCCTGCTCATAGTTCTAGAGGGTGGGAGTCCAATGCCAAGGTCCCAGCGTCTATGGCTAAGGGCAGATGATGGCAACAGAATGCACATTGTGCCAGCTCAGGTCTCTTCCCTTACAAAGCCCCTGATGCTCTCATGGAGCTCTACCCTCACCACCTCATTTAACCTCAGTTACTTCCCAAAGGCTTCACTTCTGAGTGCCATCCACAGGCGAATCTGGAGGTACATTCCCAGTGCTTGAACTCTGGGGGACAGGACCAGGCAGTGGTGGACTGACACTGCATTAAAGGCAACAATACGAAGAGACACAGTCTTGTTTGGTCCCAGGTCTCCTCTGTATCCTGAGTCGCCAGCCAGCCTGGCGACATTAGCAGCGTCTGGGTAGACAGCGCACTGGCTCCAGCCGCCTCCATCCCACCTCCTTCTCTGCCCTCTCTGCCCATGGCCGTGGCCACACTAGTACCTTGGCGTTCCTTGAGGCACAGGGAGCCACCATCGCCTCTCTCTGCCCGGAGCCCCATCTTGTTAGCTCTGTCACGGCCCTTCTTCGCCTGTGCCAGTCTGTACCCAGCAGGGACAGCCTGCAGCTCCCTGTCACACTCTTGTCCCCTGGCTGATCCATGTCTCTAACTGCACTTCCTTCTCTGGCCACCCCACCCTCCACCCACTACGTCACAGACTGTAGACGTTTTTCAGACTCAAAGAGTACTGTGACTTGATCATTTCAGAGCACTTTTCACAAACATTGTTAAAGTCCAATGTGTGTAATGAGGCGACTTTTAATAAATACCCAAGATTGAGATTTTTACCTCTTCCTTTTAGAGAGATAGACAGACAGACTGACTCCGTGTGTGTGTTCCACAGTATAAAATACCATGTAACATTACTAAAACTCCAGGTGTGACCTTTCTAGAAGAATATAGAGACCGTATCTCAAGCTCTCCTGCCCACCATAGAAGCATCACACTCAAGCATGCCGAAAACTTAGAAAGCCAGTGTTGGAGGCAAAACTATCAGCCACAGGAGTAACGTAATTCTGCTGTGCAGTGAGTACTGTATTTACAAATAAGTAAAATCCCAAAAGTGAGAAACCCTGAGAGCTGAAATTTTCGAAATCCAAATTTCATTAAAATAGCAGTTGCAAACAAAGCTGAATTAACTTTGACAGTCACGCTTGCATGGAAACATCTGTTCTTACGTGTGTGTCAAGACAGCCAAACATCTAAAACCCAAGTATGAATGATCCATTGTTTAATCTGCAAAAGGCCAAGCTCGTGTAAATGAAAAGACAATGTGAAAACAGAAAAAGAAAGAAAGAAAGCTTCTGATACAAACTTAAATGCATGCAGAGATTTCACCAAATACAGACAATCTGAAGGAAAAAAGCAGCAAATCATCAAAAAGGCCATTCAGTGGGGTCAACTGCCTGAAAATGAAAACAGAAAGGAAGGCAGGATGGTGGGACAGACGAGCTGGCAAAGGCCTCGTGCCCAGGAGTGATGGAGGTTTTCACCTTCCACAATCAGTGCCCTCAGCTTCCACCAGAGCTTCCCTGACACATCCACCATGGTGCCATGCACGGCCCTAGTCCCCGTCCAGGACATTGTCCTCACTCCCTTGAGGTCTGAAATTCCCAGGCTGTCTTGTCAAGGAGGACTGCAAAATACTAGAGGTTGTTTAGAAAAATACAGACATGAAAATAGGCCGGTACCAAAAGAAGTAAAGAGGGCAAACGATAGAAAGCCTGGCGGCATTATCTTCCGGGCCTAATACCAATAACCATTTAAATATCACCATTAGGAGGAACTGCGAATTCGAATGTGTTGTAACTTCATGTGCTTCACATGTTAGCCTAACCTGCCCCCCAGAATGGTCTAGGCAATTCAGTCAACAAGCAAAGCCAGCGGGGCTGGTGGCTTTGTCATGCCCAGCACTGCCTTATGAAGTGGTACACTTGTGAGAAGGAAAGAAGATCACCAAGTGCCGCTCCCTTGAGAGCCACTGCACCCAGACACGTACCAAACCACTGTGGGACAGCCAAGAAGGCCCCCGGAAATGGGCTGGGAGGAGGGCAATCCCCCACCTTGGGCTGTGTCAGTGACAGGCTTGGAAAACAAAACTATTTCCAGGAGATCCCCCAGCAAAACAAGCAGGCACTTTCTCCAGCGAGGAGTCTTGGCACATTCACGTGCCCTCTGCCACTTTTACAGCACGACCTGGTGGCAGAAGCAGGTCAAGAGTGAAGAAGCTCTCCTAGCCCCAGCTACCCTCAACGTCCGTCTTAACCAACGGGTGCGTGCGTCTTTCGCCCTCTCTGTGTGTCTGTTTTCTGACTGATCTGTTCCGTAACATCCTGTACGCCCTCCTCAGAAATGCTTAGTTAGCAAGTACGGTCTCTGGGCTCTGCATTCAAAGCCACCTGCTAATTGCCTACACAGCATGCACAGCATCGTCTCATTGACCCTCCAATGAGGAAACTGACACAAGGGCAGGGCACTGACTTGACTAAGGAGACACAATCAGAAATGAAAACCTGAGGCTGAGATGAATTTCCCGAGGGCTGAATTCTGATAACCCTGTTGCATACCAAGGCTCAATATTGATATGCTGATTTTAGAATATCATTGAGGATACTGTGTGATTTCTCAGCAATGTACGGAGAGCCTAGCAGGTGCCAAGGATGGTGCTAAATGTTTAGGGTGGGAACTATCAACAGCCCTTAAATATTCCCTGCCATACAAGTATGTACTACTATTTTCTTTTTTTTTTTTTTGGTACCGGGGATCGAACTCAGGTCCTTGTGCTTGTCCTACTTTTTCTAAGATGCTGGGGAACGGAACCCAGAACCTTGCATATGCTGAGCAAGCACTGTACCACTGAGCTACATCCCCAGCCCAAGTATGAAAATTAAAATAGTTATTATTATCATTAGAAAAGCAGAAAATCTTATAGAAAACCCCACAGGGCAAGGCTGCCGGTGCCCAGAGGGTCCCCATTCTCTGTCTCACTGACACTCAATGCTTCTCACTGACCGGATCTCCTCACGCAAATTTCATTTTCATTCCCCCCCTGTTTTCCGTTGTGCCTTCTGAAATGAAAGTCTTAGTTTTAAAGCAATGCCTTTCTTGCTGTCTTGATTCACTTTCAACTTCTCTAGTACTGATCTGAGGGACAGCTGCACAGGCTGTAGCATTTGCCTTTAATGAAGATGATGAACAGGACTCGAATTGCTAACGTGATGAAGCTCACAGTGGGGTGTTTAAATCTAGAGGATGCACACTATCATCCCAGCTCCCAAGAGAAGGAAGACAAGGGGTACCCAGGAATGGTGTCCACTCCTAACTCGACCCTCGCTCTCCCCACAGCCCCCAACACTTCTTTGTCCATCTTTTCCAATGCACTGCCTTCTAACATAATCAGGAAAAGAGCAAGGTGCCCCTCACATATATTCTAGTTATACATCTGTAAGCCAACCTCGCCATATGCAAGTCCTCCCTGTTCCCTTTGTTTCATTTTAACTTCTTCAGCAGACATGCCTGCTTTTTGACAGCCACAAGGAACGCTACAGACACAGCATCAGCACTTTCAGGTCAGGGATTCTTCAAATCACCTCCAGGAGGCCGACATTTTATTCTTTGTGCAACTCCACTTGTTCAAATATCCAACCCCATCTCAAGCACAGAGCCTCACCTGGAGTGTCGGAGCTGCAGCCAGGCCTGGGCGAAGAGGTGGGTCAGAGATAGTCTTGTTCACATTTTCAATTTTCATTTCTTCTATTGGCGTTTATCTGAATGCTACTTAATATTGGTTAGTACCAATTTCCTTCATTTCTGGGAAGGTATCTAATGTGTACCTAACATGAACTTAACTCCTTATCAGAGGCAAAATAAGAATGTGGAGGAAGTAAGAATGATCCTCTTTGTAGATTAAGGAGTGAGTTGTCCTGGATTTATTGCTCGGTTTCGGGTTCTCCTGCCTAAGAGGGTTTTGGCTGCTTTCCCCTCAAGCAGAGAATGCAGAAGCAGAGAGACCTCTAAAGCATTTACAGAAAACAGGAGCCTGAAGATGGGCAAGGTTACATAAATAGGAAACATATGATTCCATAATGGATTTGTGTTTCTCTAAGGACATTTTGTAGATGTATTAAAATTCTGAATTTTTCAATGCAAAATAGTAAATGCTTTCCTTTGTTCAGAAAATATGCTTGTATTAGAATTCTCCAGAGAAACAGATCTCATAGGAGATAGATAGATACAGATAGATTGATTGATCAACTGATTGATTTTAAGGAATAGGCTCAAGTGACTGTCAGAGCTGACCCGTCTGAAATCTACCTGGCAGGCAGGTAGGCAGACTAGACACCCAGGGAAGCACTGATGTCACGACTCAAGTCCAGAGACAAAGTCCTTCCTCAGGAGGCCCTGGCCTTTTGTTACTAAGGCCTTCAACTGCTTGGCTGAGGCCCATTCAGATTATGGAAGCCACCTGCTTTACTCAGAGTCTACTGACTCACGTGTTAATGTCATCTAAAAATATCTTCACAGCAACATCTAGACTGGTGTTTGAACAAATATTGTATCATGACCTAGCCAAGCTGACACACAAAATTAACCACTATAGTATCATACAAGCGATCTGAGGTTGTCCACAAGAAAATTAAAACATTATTATCTTTTGTATGATGGCTTGTAAATTCAAAGCACTTTGTGAAGTGCTTTGTCTGGACCTTTAAAACCTTTTGACTCGACCATTTACAATGGAAAGCTCTTGGCCAATGGAAAGAAGAGGCCCTTTTTCAAAGTTTAAGTCCTTTGCCTTGAATTGTGACAGCTAAGATAAGTTGAATCTCACCTATGTCACCATCCTATACCTAAAACGTGTTAAGACTCATGGCTCTCTTTTGGGTACACTTCCTTATCTGAGGCACCCTGTCTACGGGAATATTTGTAAACTACAAATCAAAACAGCAGCCTAGTGGCTGGTAGGGGGAGGGAAGGATGGAAAGAGGTTGACTAGTGGGTGCCAGGATACAGTTAGACAGGAGTCAGAGCTCCACTGTGCTATGGCAGGCCAGTGACTATAGACAGCGATTATATGCCATACACTCAAAAGCTAGAAGAAAGGATATTGAGCGTTTGCACAATGGAGAAATGACAGACCGAGGAAACAGATATGCTCAACCTGATTTCAACGTTACACAATGTCCACATCACCAACATCACACAGTACCCGTTACTATGTACAATTGTGTTTTGATGTGTCAGTTAATCACACATCAGTTCATAATAAAACAACAAAAGCCCACTAATGTATCCCACCTGTGCAACCTCCCCACAGATTAGCTGTGACTTTGAGGGACCACGGTGATCAGAAATTGGAAGAGATTCTGCTCTTGAACACCAGGGCCTATTGATGCTGTTTAAAGAATCAGAAAAAGAAAGCAGCCTACATTTTTTTTTTGGTAGCGGGAATCGAACTCAGGTCTTTGTGCTTGTGTAGCAGGCAGTGAAACCACTGAGCTAAATCCCTGGCCCCAGCCTACATTTTTTTAGGTGATACTCTCTGACCCAAATGGTCCTGAATCCCGGTGTTCAGTCCTGAGCAAGGCTGCACTCCACCTGTTTCCACAGAAAGGTGTGTACTAAGCTAGGAGCACTGGGTCTGGGTAAAAGTAGCGGAGGACAGATAGTGCCCAACTTTGGGCAGTCTGGCTTGGTGTTCTGTTGACTTTACAAGAGCGTGAAATTTATAACACACTCAGGAGAAACTACTGTTTTGAATCTGAATCCTTTCCCTAGCTAGTGATCCTACCAGGCAATGGTGGGCAGCTGCAGTGACCACAGCTCCCAGTCGGCTCACAAGGGGAAACCACCACTGGGCTACAGTGCGCTGTATGACTGAGCTGGGGTCCCAGTAGATTTGGGCCATTAAATGCATTTTCAATTTAAGATATTTTTAACTTACAATGGGTTTATCAGAACATATGCCAATCATAAGTCAAGGAGCATCTATAATTTAAAATGTTAAAATTATTCAGTCGTGATATAAAAATTGGAGCTCTTATTTTTTGTCTTTAAATACATAAAAGCATGGAAATATGAAGGGAAGGTCTAAAAATACTTAATGGGAAGAAACCTCCCAACTGTGCAGCACGAACGCAATTATTCTGTCACTGCCACTGAGCCACACATAAAAGCTTCCACGCTGACAATGCCCTGCATTTCCCAGACCCCATTTTATTTCCCTTTTCAAGGGGCACATTTACCAGCCTCCTGGCAGTCAGGGAAGCTGACGGGGTGGGTGCTACTCGTGGGGAGCTGGCGGAGGTTAGTGAGCCACCCTGAGGCCTGGCCAGTGACCAAGGTCACCCTGACCACAGGATCGCCCACAGTTCTGTCGCCTTTCTCAGAAACTGCTTAGACCACACATCGAAGAGCACAGTGTCATCAGATAAAGAGACACAGCTCAGTAAACAGCCCCTAAGGATAATCATCTGCCCTGGTGCAACATGAGCAGGCAAAATTCTTGCAGCTGAAGCCATTGAGACATGTGGTTTATTTATTAGACATGGCCTCGCTATCCTGTCCCAACCAGAAACAGACACATGCTGCATAAGGACATCGCAGTCGATGGCGGACCAGCAGCAGCAGCTCACCCATCTCATGTTTATTCTCTCTCTCTCCCTCTCTCCTTCTCTCTCTTTTTTTTGGTACCGGGGATTGAACTCGGGACCTTGTGCTTGCAAGGCAGGTGCCGGAACCACTGAGCTAGATCCCCAGGCCCTCTCTTGATTGCTCTTCTTTTTGCCATACAGGGGACTGAAACTTTGCACTGAGTCTTTTTTCATTTTTTATCTTGAGACAGGGTCTTGCTAAGTCACCATATTGCCCAGGCTGGCAAACCTCCAGCCCAGCCTCCCAGAGTGCTGGGATCACAGGTGTGCACCACAACACGGCTCCCTACATCTCTGGACTGCACCAAGAGCCTGAGTCAGGTGGTTTGCCTAGCAGTGGTGCTGGCGCACCTATGGCACGCGTGCCACAGCAAGCTGTTTATCACTTAAAGCTCTAAAAGGTTCGCCATCCCTGCCCTAGGCCCTGTAGGTTTGTGCAAGTGCGTTCTGTTATGTCCACACCGCAATGAAATCTCCAAAACAGCGCATTTCTGAGAACACATCCTCGTCACTTATTGCCTGTTCCTCGCTATCTGCCCATGGGAAACAACATTTCTTAACTCATGGGTACGCTGGGGGCCAGGATGACATGGACCCTACTTGGACACTCACACTGACGTGGGCAATGTTGCAGGGGAAGCTGGAAGCTTCATACCTGAGCTAAACCACCTGGCCAGAGGTCAGAGCTGAAGGACGAAGCCTGGGTGAGCTGAGCAGCTGCCGGCCAGAAGTCAGCTCCTCTGCCACCAGAAGCACAAGCTCCTGCGATGTCCGTTCCCCGACATTAACAATGCTATCAACAAGACCATGCTTTCCTCCCGCCCTCCAGACCTGCGGCTCTGTTGAACCTAGGACGGCACAACAGGGGGAATTCTGGGAAATGTAGTTCCGGCTTGTGCAAGCCCAAGGTCATCACCTAGGCTGACCTCTGCTGGTCATCTAAGACAACGCTCAGCTCTGAAAGTCATCTGCAGCTTCCTGATCGAGCATGTTGTCCCTTCCCTGCTCTTTCTTTTTTTTTTTTTCTGTTTGTTTGGTTGGTTTTTTGGTTTGCTGGGGATGGAATCCAGGGTTCCCCTGCTAAGCAAGCACTCTACCACTGGGCTGCACCCCAGCTGGCCTTCTCTCTGCTCTCTTAACATTCGGTGCACACCACTGCCACAGTATTTAGCACATAATATTTAAAACGCTTATTTGTGTATCTGTCTCTTCATCTGGCATGCAAGGTCCCTGAGGGCAGTGACCGTGCTGTACTCATTTTTCTGTCCCAGACACAGTTCCTGGCACATAGTAGGTCTTCTAAATGTGGAGCAAGGCTTTCGGCATCGATGCCTTCAAAAACAGCACCACCGCTCCTCAGAGTAGGTGCGCGTCCAGGTGAAAGGGGCCAAGAGTCCCCATTATCCTCTCTGAACTCAGCTGTAGCTTTCCGAGTCCGTGCAGCTGAGCCGAAAGGTTCACATCAGGGAACAGGCACCCTAAGTGGGGGCTACAGGATGGTGAGTTTGGGACAGAAACTGTCAGCGACAGTGTCAGGAGCAGGGATCCCTCTACCCACTGCGGCCACGGGCTCACCCTCATCCTCAATCATCGCGTGAAGAGGGGAGGCGCCACACCGAGGACACAGCTGGTAAGGAATCGGCCCCGAGCCGCACCTGGTCGCAGGTGGATTCCAAACCCCACACTTATTCTGCTGCGCTGGGCGGGCTGAGGACTGCAGGTGGCTGCGCCAGCCGTGACTAAGAGGATTCAACGAGGGACGAAGAAAGTAGCGCCATCCGGCGGTGCTGGAAAGAGGCCAGTGATACAGACACACGATCCGCCCGGTGCCACCCCTGCCTTCTTGTCCCTCCCATGCCTTCCCTGAGCTGACGTCCAGTAGCCTCTGTGCAGTGCTGCCTGGGGCATCGTACTTCACCGGACCCCTCCAGGGAGGCCGGAGGGCATCTATGCTGTGGGTGACTTACTAACACTCCACAGTCTGGCCTGGCTTTCTCCCGGGCTCTTCCTCTGTGACCATCCGGGACCTAGATGGACTGGCTTGAGGAGCAGGCTGGATCCTGTGGAGGGCAGCATGGCGAGGTGGTCTTTGGACTCAGACAACCTCCAGGGTGAGTCCTTGCCATTCTCCATACTGCACGATTTCCAGCAAGCTGCTTCCCCTCTCTGGGCCCCATTTCTGTCATCCCCCAAAGGAAGCCAACACCCAATCCTCAGTTGGGTGGACGGAATGAGGCTTGGAAAACACTGAGCACATGGAGCACTCCATGAAGGGCAGTGGCCATGACAGCAGGCTGTCTGCTTCTCCTTGGGCTTCCTGAAGGACCCAGGATGGTGCTCCCCAAACCAAACCACGGTCCTTGCTCAGTGTGAAACACAAGTGCTGCTTCTCCCCTCATCAAACGCAATTCATTCATTCACTCCAGCACCCCAGTGGAGGTGGGGAAGTCTCTAAAGCGATCCGAAACACCACTCTTAACTTGCAGTTCTCAATCTAAGTTTTTCTCAAAAGGAAGGCATTTGGATCGTGTCAATAAGGGGTTAACAGCAGCTTTTTCTCCCTTTATACAGTGGCTGCTCAACGGCAGTAAATTCTCATCTGAACTGCAATTGACCCTCAGCACACAATCATGTTATTCATATTCTTATAAACAGAGGGTACGGTATGTATAATTTCCTAGATTTCTGGGAGGGGATGGATCATAACTAAACTCCAACTTTTCCTTTGGAGAAACAGTCGCATTTGTTTCTGGTTAGCTTCAATGCAAAAACTAATTTTTTCCTTTTATGTGTCAGTAACTTGAGTGAAATTTGTCACTTGTTTTTATGAAAAATTACTTGCCATTGCCTGAATATTTAAAAAAAAAAAAAAACCCACCCACAACTACTCAGAGTCCGGACATGGCAGAAGGCACTTGAAACACAGTGACAGAATGGTGGAGTCATTTCTAGTCATGGAAATGAACAAGAGTCCCTCAGAATGGCCTAAAACCTGTCCATCTGATGAGAATCTATTTTCAAGGGCCTACTAGGGGAGCAGGACCACGGGTGACATCTTGTTCCAATTTAAGCAAGCTCGAGCTGTGGGCCAGCTCCTTCAATCATAACCAGCACAGAAATTACCTCCTACCAAAAAACCACAAGGGTTAGACTCTGGAAGAATGAGTCCCACAAAGGCTGGAACTCTCGAGGCCGAGCATATTTCTGAAGCGATGCCATCGAGAACAGCGTTTTCATTTTCTGCAGTTGGGGGATGTCTTGTTTGTCCAGGGATGAGGTTTAAGGGCAGTTGGGGACCATGAAGAACAGCTTTATGTTGCCTTCAAAAGAACTAACAAGTCCTTCACCACTTCTCTGTGAGCCAGAGCTATTTTGAAAATGTTCAACCTATTTTTACCTTTCTATATACATACTTAATAGACACCGTTTCATTAGCGAATTACCCAAAGACAGGCGCTGACATACTCAGAAGTGACTCAGAGTAAACAGAAGGTCTCTCTAGGAGCTCAGCTCTCCCGGGAACCACTTCCCCTGGCTGAGTTTCTAGCTCCGGGCAAGCCTTAGTTCACCTATGGGACCGGAACATTGTGACACTCTGGGGCAGTTCCCTGTCTGTCCCACAGACCAAATATTGTGCTCTGCATGGTGACTTTGGACTCTCTTGGTTTGACCTCTTTGAGTTCAAGGGATCCAAGAGCAAAGAGGAACGGGAGTGGTCTGAGATGATTCAAATGTGTCGGGTCCACCCAGGATGAGTGAGGAGCGGCCGATTCACATTTAGGATCCAGGATCCAGGAGAGGAATGTGTGTGTCACTGAGCAAGGGACATAAGGGACAGAGGAGGGAGGGGGGTTGCTGAGCATGGTGGTCGGGTACCCACCTTGACTAGGGGCCGGCTGCTGTGGCTTTTGCCGTGGAGATGAGAAGTACTGTTTGTAGGGAAACACCTGGCTCTCTCTATGGTTCCTCTAAAGTCCACACTCTGCCATGGATTGGATTGCATCCCCCACCAAATTTTCTGGTCACTGCCAGGTAACAAAATGTCCCCCAGTGGAGTCAAGAGCAGACCCATTTCAGGAATGGAGGTGTCAGTGCCACACGAAACCCCAATGTCACTGAAGCCAGCGCATCCTTCCCCTGGCCTGCGCAGGATCTCTGGGCCTCTCTCACTGTGCTCCTGCTGGGCCTCCACTTTGTCTCCCCGCTCTTGGGGACAGGTGTGAATGCCCTCGTGAGTTCCGTAGGGGACACCGCCTCCCTCCCTAGCTCTGAACAACCCCCCGCACAGTCACCCTTCTCTGAGCTAAGAACATGTCCTCCTGCCTCAGCCCCGTGTGTACCCCAACATCTTTCTGCCAGGCCTCCTCAGCTTTCCAGGGTGCCTTCTGCATAGTCAGCTCTTTCCACCATCATGAATACCACAGGCTGGGCCATGGAAACCATGGGAATTTATTTCCTCACAGGACTGAGACCAAGGACTGGCCTCTCTCCTTTGCCACCCCACTCCCCCAAAATTCAGAGGTTGAAGCCCTAAACCCAGTGTAGCTATCCTTGGAGATAGGGTCTTTCAGGAGATAATTAAGATTAAATGAAGTCACAAAGGTGGGGCCCTAATACTATAGGACATGGTCCTTAGAAGAAGAGACACCAGAGTGCACGCTCTCTCTGTCTCTGTCTCTCTCTCTCTCTCTCTCTCTCACACACACACACACACACACCACACACACACATACACACACACACAGAGGAAAGGCCATATGAGGACAGAGAGAAGATGGCTGTCCACAGGCCAGGAAGACAGGCCTCACCAGAAACCAACCCTTCTAGCACCTCAGTCTTGGACATTCAGCCTCTGAACTGTGAGAAAACAAAAGTCTGTTGTCAGAGCCACCCTACCTGTGGTGCTTTGTTTGGGCAGCCCTGGCCTGGCCCTGGCGGACTGACCCACCTCAGCTTATAGACAGCGCCTTGGCTCCGCGCGTGGGCTCCCTCTGTGTGCACACACGCCTGTGTCCTTGTCTCTTACCATAAGGACACCGTGGTCCTGTGGGGCTTGGGCCACCCCAGTGACCTCATCTCCGCTTTAGGGCCCCTTTCAAGACTCAGTCTCCGCCGCATTCTGAGGTGCTGGGTGTTAGGACGTCAACAGACGGATGTTGCGGGAACTAGACTCAGTCCGTGAGAGGTGACATTGAAGCCAACCCCGCAGACCCCACGACAGGCTACGCATCAGCTTGAGGCCCTCTCTGCCCGAGAGTCCAGGCCACCCCCAAACACAGCTCGGACCCTTAGTTATTTTTTAGTCACGAATCGAAAATCGGTCCACTCTGGCCCTGGAGCCCCAGGAGTTAAATACCTAGCCCTTTGAATCCCCTCTCTTCTGGCTGGAGGCGAGGGACAAGGGAGGAGGTGCCCTTCTGCTTCCCCAGGAGGTGAGTGAGGGACTCACAGACCCTCTGCCCTCCTCCAGAGGCCTCCAGCCAGCCCAGGCCCTGGGTGTTACTGCTTCTGTCAGACTCCTGCACACAGCAATCCCGGAAGTCTCTCTTTCAAGTCCCACTGGAGTGGCCTCTCTATTGCCTTGATACCTTAGCTGAATCTGAAATAGAAGCAGGGATACTTAATTTCCTGTTACACCTGTAGTGGTTAGGATGCCTTTAGCCGCAAGGAGTAAAAAGCCCAAACTCACATTCGTACAAATAAGGGGCCTAGCTAGGCACAATAATGCATGCCAGGGGTCCTAGTTTTCAGGAGGCTGAGGCAGGAGGACTTCTTGATCCCAGGTGTTCAAGACCAGCCTGGCCACCACAGCAAGACTCTGAAAAATGAAGGATAAGAATACGAAGAGCAACAGGGACTTCATCTTTCCCACACAAAGTGCCCAGGCCCATTGTTCAGCCAGTGCTATAAAACGGATCGGGAAGAAACATGGTATCTGGGTTTCTTACTTGGGCTTCTTGGTCCTCCCTTGACTTATTTGATGGTGAATGGACCTGCGTGTGGCCGGAAGTTCAGATCCTCCGGGAGGAATATCTGAATGACAGCCTCAGTGAGGCCCTGGGACCGCAGTGGTGCTGGCTGAGGTGCAAGGAATCCCGGAGGGACAGCTGAGGAGGTGTCCGTGGCCACCAGGGCTGCTTCCAGTGTGGGAGCCGTGGCTTCTCTTACCAGCTTCCCCCTTCCGTGTTCCCCAGGAAGGAAACCCCTTGGGGCTGCTGCTCGGGAGCATGTACAGGGCAAGGCATCCCGGCAGCACAGGCGCGACCCTGGCTGACATGGGTCATTGCCCGGGTGCCCCCTTGGCCCCTGCAGGTGAAGGGAGGCGCTGCGCTCAGTCACACCCACTCCGCACAGTGCAGAGATCAGCGCCCTGTGAGCTTGGACCTGGCACCCTCACTGCGCTCATGACAACTCGGAAGGCTCGCCGAGCTCCAGGACCACTGAGAATGGAAACCCGCTCACACCTGCTTCGGCCCGATCCAGACTCCTTCCCTTGCAAGGCGAGGATCCCAAGTGCATCCCCAGCAGGCCTCCTGCAGGCTGATCTCCATCTCAGAGCCAGGCTCCCAGCACAGAGCTGGCCTCCCAGGGAGCTCTGCGTGACTCACACCCAACTCAATGTGCATCCCTCGCTGTCCTCTGCAGGTCCTCTCCCGAGAGACCACAGCAGTATGCACTCCACCAAAACCAGGAGAGAGAGAGTCCTGGTCCAGGCAGCAGAAATCCAGCCAAGGAACGATGTGAAAGGAAGCTCCAGCTGGCATCTATGGGTGGGCTGGGGATGACCTGTTCATTTCAGAGCTGGAGGACAGAGAGATGGAGGAGGAACCGCCTGCTGTGCCTGCGCATGCTCAGAACATGGACTCTCCCAGCCCTGATGGGGGCCTGAAGCTATAGTGCCTGAGACAGTAAGCAGATGAGCAGCTGAACAGAGAAAACCATTGTGAAACACTGGAGAAATCAAAAGGCACCCAAGAAACAAAATAGAACCTGGAGTCCCGGAATCAGCCATTCCTCCAAGGAGTTACTGCTTGACCCAGTGGGGCACGGTATTTACCTGGTTCTCACCGTGCAAACGCTGCGTGCTGATTTCACACAAATGAAGTGTTGGAAGACGAGGAGGGACAGTCTGATTATGTGGAGGGTGATAAGAGAGTTGGATGCCAATGGATCATAGCTAACGTTGGAAACTAAAAACGAGAGAAGCAGGATCAACTGGTTATTTGACATATGAAAATAAATAAGAAAGAACGAAAATAGTTGAAAGTCACAGCTCTAGTGAAAGGAAATCCAGGCATGGATTGGGGCGGGGCAGACAGCAAGCTACTTTTCCTGTTGTAAATTACGCAGAGCTGCTTGGCATTTTTTAAAACTGTGTGCAAGTGTTATTTTAAAATAATGATTATGAAGTTGTATTGGTACAGGAGCTCCATCACTGATTTGTCTAATACAGATGTTCCCCACTCACAGTGGTCTGACAGGGTTTGCAACTTTCCCATTGTGTGAAAACCAAGCTGTGCATTCAGTAGAAGCCATACTTTGAATTTTGACCTTTTTCCTGGGCTAGTGATATGCCACATGATCTTCTTGTGACCCTGAGGCTGGGTGGTAACAGGGAGCCACAGCTCCCTGTCAGCTCTGTATTCTGGAGAGGGAAGCCATGGAGACTCTACAGTGTGCTACCCTGCTAAGCTTGATGATATTCAGTAGGGTAGGCTCAGTCAATCCATTTTCAACCTACAATATTTTCAACCTATGATGGGTTTACTGGGATGTAACCCATTATTAATGGATTAATTGGACAAACCAATGGCTTAATTTATTTGCCGGGAGTAAGGAGTGAATACTGGGTAAATTCAAGCTTTTCTTATCCTAGTATAGCCACCACCCCCTGCCTACCTTAACCCTGCTGAGAATTGGGAATCAAGCTATGGCCAGGACCCCAGGAAAGAGTCCTGGGCTCTCATCTCCTCACAAAGTCCTGCATATTCCTTAGTTTCGATCCACTGCAGCTATGATCCTCATTGACTCTCCACTTGTCCCCTCTCTGGCCTGTAGGAACCTGCTCCATGGCGTCTGGTCCTTGTGGCCTGACCTCATGAGTCTCTGATGGCTGCCTGGCTGTCTGACATCACAAGCTGCTCTGGTTCACCATGAGCTTATCCTGCCCCAGGCCTGGAGTCAGCCATTTCTCCAAGGAGTCCTAGTTGCTTCGGGGGTGGGGGGCAGTAGGATCTATTTATTCCTAATTTACATCCAGTTCCAACACACTTAGGAATTAAACTTCCTAGTCCCAGATGCTTAGAAATACTGCCTTAGAAATGAGTTGCTGTACACATACACCCGCAGCTAGGAGAAAGAGAGCTAATAACCTATTAATAGAAGAGAAAAATGTGAACATTTTGAAAGGCAGGCATAAAAACTCTAAATTTTGGCGATCTGGCTCAGCTCTAGACTTGTTCTCCAAAAAGAGTTCTTTGATGTTCTCATTTGAAATTAATCTCCTCTTCTACACTTTCTTTGCATTTTACTTATGCAGGCTGAGTATCCCTCATCTGAAATGCTTGGGACTAGAAGTGTTTCAGATTTTGGACTTTTTTCAGATTTTAGAACATTTGTGCTTACGTAATGAGATATCTTGGGGATAAGATCCAAGTCTAAACATGAAATTCATTTATGTTTTATACATACCTCTTACACATAGCCTGAGGGTAATTTTATACAATTTTTTTTTTTTTTGGTACCGGGGATCGAACTCGGGTCCTTGCGCTTGCACAGCAGGCAGCGAAACCACTGAGCTAAATCCCCGGCCCTTTATACAATATTTTAATGCACCTATATTTGACTGTCATCCATCACATGAGGCCAGGTGTGGCATCATGTTGGCACTCAAAATTTTTCAGACTTGGGAATATTTCAGATTTCAGACTTTGAGATTGAGGATATTCAACCTGTACCTTTATTGTAATATTTATCAGGTTGTTTTGTTTTTGTTGTTGTAATTTTCATGTGTTTGCCTGGATTGAGGTACCAGAAGCCCACTGAGTTATCTAAGCAGCAATTTATTTATTTTTTAAATGGAACCTGATTGGGGGAGATAGCTGAGTGGTAGAGCACAGCCTACCATCTGTGAGGCCCTAAGTTTAAGCCCCATAACTGTCCCCTTCAAAAAAGACAACTGGTTTTCAGCCCCAGAGATTCATATTCAACTGATCTGAACTAAAGCCTAGGCATCTATTTTTAAAACTTGCCAGATGTGGCAGTTAGGGTGGAGTGTCAACTTGAATGGCTTTGGGATCCACTGGGGGATCAGTGGAGCACATTTCTGGGTATGTCTAGGTGGGTCATGGAGGTATGGCTTTGGGGTCTGCATCTGGTCCCTTGTGCTTTCCTCATTGGAGCTGCTTCCCTGTTGGACTTCCCAGCTACTATGAACTAGGCAGCTTTGCTCCATCACCCCCTTCCACCATGATGCTCTTGCCTTTGAACTCTGAATCCCCTGAAACTGTGAGCTACAATAAACTTCTCTTCCTTTCAGTTGAGGATGTTTGGTACCATGCCCCAGCAACTGGGAAGCTGACAAATGCAGAGAATTAGTACAAGGAGTGGGGTGTTTCCAGAGATGGTTGGAATGTAGGGCAGCAAATTGAGGTGGGAAAGATCCACCCTGGTTGTTGGTGGCACCAACCATTAGGCTTGTAGCCTGGAAGGGATAAAGAGCTCCAGTCTGCTTGAGTGGTCTTTTGCTGCCACCACATTTCAAGGGACTGGATCCATGGCCATCAAGAGAATCCACTCTTCAGAATAGAGTATTCCCAAGTGTTAAGATTGCCTAGATTTTCATTTATGTGAAGAAAATCTTTAATATAATACAAGAAGCTTTACCTTAAAACATTGAGTCTTCAGTTAGAAGCATATGATGGAATGATCACTATACATGTAGTAACTATAATCCACATGCAGACAGTGTGGCAATTATTGGAATGTGGCTTAGAGATAAAGCTTCTATGATTCAGCAGTGTTAACAGTGCTTTATGAATACTGCCACATTGGCCATGACTATGTTTTGAACATGTTTTGAATGTGTCTCCCAAAGTTTCATTTGCTGGAAGCTTGGTCCCTGGTATGGTAGTATTGGGAGGTGATGGAATCTTTAAGAGGTAGAGTTTAATAGGAGGTAATGAGGCCATGGGGTAGCCATCACCCTCACGAAGGGATTTAAGCTGTCTCACAGGACTTCTAAGTCTGATGGGACTAATTTAGCACTGCGAGAGCAGGTTGTTATAAAATGAGTTTGGCTGCCTCTGCTTGCTCTTCCTTATTTCCTGTCCACCATGTGACCTTTCCCTGTAGCACAAATTCCCATCATGACATCAGCCACCATGATGTGCTGTAGCCTCAGAGGAGCTAAGCAGATGCCGGAGACATCTTGGACCTCCAGAACCTTGCACTAAATAAACTTTTCTTTATAAGGTATCTAGTATCTTGTTATAGCAACACAAAATGGACTAAGGCAACCACCATGATAGCATATAACCCTAAACAGCCTTACTTTGCTTCCTACCTAACTCTTATGAGCATGTGGTTCATTGGAATTCTTGGTGAGAAGGGAACAGATATATCTTATGGAACATAGCTTTTTGTATTCCTTCAGTACTTAGCAATGTGTTACCCATAATGCATATTTGACAAGTTTGCATCATAAAAAGCTAAGCATGCACCTACTGCCTACCGTCTTGTATGAGGAGTATATCTAACCACACTTAGGGCCACATGTTTCACTATCTTCATTAACATGAAACAGCCACAAAGATACTGAAAATGTGATCCATTCTAATGGAGAATAACAAAGAACTACAATTTTCATTAAAAATAACTCAGACTGGAATTTTCTTCCACCCACAAGAGGACTATGTTTATAAACATACAGTTCCAAGACCCATACTTCACTTTGATAATCACATACAATAAGCATTTGCTCCCTTAAATTTTTATTAGTTTGGGAACTTTTTTATGTAATAAAGCCAGGATTCCCCCAACCCACACCCCGACTCTATCCTCATATAACACAGCCCATATGGTCCATGGTAGCCCTAGAGTAGGAGGCCTACAGAGAAACCAAAAAAGAATATTATCACTAATAAAGACCCACACCTTGAAACTAGTCCAGGCCAAGAGACTCCAGGGATTCTTAACACAGGCTCAAAACAGATAAGACATGATCCTAGGGAAAACACCCTTTTCAATCCCCGTATCTATTTCCAATCCCTATAAGAGTAAAAGCTTAGGATAAACTCTAGAGGAAAAGCCAAGTCTCAAAATGAAATTAGATATGTACAGTTTCTTATGGAACCATGCTGGGCCTAAAAAGAGTTTAGCCAGTCTAAAACCAAAAATCACACTATGCAGAATGAGCTGCTTGTATTGGAGAACAGGGATTGTTTATTTACCACGTGTCCATGCCCCAGGACAGATATGGCGGTAAATATGGATTTGCCAGGAAACTCACTCTCCTGAAAGTAAATCCTGATTCCTTTAGTGATCCTCAACTAAGGGAGGTGTTTGAGAGGTGGGGGAGCAGATTTGGTTGTCACATGAGCTGGCAGGTGAAACAGGCACCTGAGTAAGGCCTGGGGATGCTGTATGTCCAGCAAGCTTAGGACCTCATACCGGAAGACAGTCTTGCCTAAACGCTGGTAGCACTTCTCGTGAGCCTGAGGATTCAATTGACTCGTTTACCAAGATGAAATTAAGACATTTGGACCTATATTGTTTATTTGGCTCTTCTATTATGGGCAGGCCATAATCACCTCTACACTATATTATTCAGCAGAACAGCCAAACCCTCCTGGAAAAAGGAGAGAGACTTCTCTCTCCCATATAATCGTCCATTTTTAGGGCCCATCGTCATCAGGACTTGTCTTTAGCTGAGGCTGCAGATTAGCATTTAGAGCCATTTAGGGAATGTAACAGTAATTCCACTTTCTATTCACTCCACAATCTGGATTTGAGGATGGCAATAGGAAAACCTAGAAACCAGGTTTAGCAAAACTATCCCAATAAGAAGAAAATTAAAATTAAAACCAAGTCCAACATGGCAAGTGTAATGGAAACAGTTTGGGAAATCATGAGATAAATTAAATGATTGCATAAAATTACTATTGACATGAGAGATGCTTTCTGTAATGAAGGAGGCTGGTCTAAATTCTCTTATTTGTCAATAATTACTAAATTATTCTGCTCATAAGGCAGATGAACTTGTTTGTATTTTTTTTTGTCTAAAACTAAAAATGAGCACCTATGAAGTTAAGTTCATTGCTTTCAAGAAAATATAACCCAAAGTGGAGGCCCTGAAATGCAGTGCCTCTGAGAGGCATGGCCTCGAGTAGGGAGCACAAGTGATGGAAAGCATGTATAGCAGCCTCTGAACGGGAAATATAATCCAGACTCCCAGATAAACTCTGTGTTTTAAAGCAGTGCTTTAAAGATGTGAGATCCATTTCACTGAATGCAGTAGAGGGCTAAGATTATTATAAACATCTACTAAAGATACGTTAAAGAGCACATCTTCATTCATCAGTCAAATGTATGGTGAGCCCTGCCATGTAACTATGCCACAGTGTCAACATGGCTGGGGTTTTTTCCAAGATGTCTTCCAGTCCTGTAGACCTGAACAAAAGGAATAGAGCGCAGGGTAGTGATAGGGAAGATGTAGGAAACAGGAGAAGATTGACCAAGCAGGATGCAGTTGTGTGGTGCTGATTGCTCCACAACTCAAGTTGTTCTCGGAAACAATCTTCCAGCTTCCAGCAGAGGTCGGTGGCGTAAGTATGACAGTAAGAAAGCCAGTGGCATCTCCTCCTTAAATGATCGCTCATAGTTTCTGGAACCCTGTGCTCTGAGCGCTTCTTGGTGCCATGAAGATGTGTTGCAGCTGTTCTTGGTTGGCCTACTTGTTTCTCTGTTATTGAGATTCTCCCTAGTTTTTGTATCTATTATTAATACAGCTATGGAGATAATCCTATAGAACGTAGCTGAGGACATGGTGAAATTTGGATAATACTGTACTTTCTAGAACTAGGATATAAACTGCCGCCCACAAGAGGTTGTCTGGGATGCTCTTTGAGAATCTTATATTTATTTATGTGACCATGGCTAACATGGAGGCCCAGTACAGGGCACAATACAGGAAGTAGCATGAAGTCCATGTGGATGCTTCCCAAGGGAATTCAGGGATCAAGACCGAGGCTACCTCTCTGGGTATTCCATGGTTCTAGATGAAAATGTCACCATTATTGTAACAAAGGGCAACATTCCAAATGCAGAGCTTCCAGAAAGTTCTGCAAGCCATCATCAATATCTGACAGAGTAGGATTACAGCACAAATACAACCCTGAGATCTGGGCTCCCCTTTCCTTGGATATTATCTGCGCATCTTGGTAGAACCATCTCTTCCTGTATGTCAGGTCTTTAAAGAATACAGCATATTGTCAGGACTTGAAATAGTGAGGTAAATGTCTAAATTTTGAGGGTTGGGAAGGAGCACAAGAGTTTTAAGAATCTGTTCTATTAAAGAGGCCTTTGTTTTCTCCTATTCCCTATTTAGAAGGGACAGAGAAAGGGAATCATTTAATTCTATAGGAGATGACATAAGCTTCTACTTCACAAGACATTTTTGATTAAAGACAAAACAGCTTTCATGGCAGGATGTAATTATTTTCATTTTTACCAAAATCTTTAAAAGCAAAAGCAGTTAAGTAAAGAACAAAGAATAAAGAAGACACAACTCAATGGCTGCGTGAGTCTTGACCTTCTGCTGGGTAAGGAGGTGGCCTGGAGGAAAGATCCAGTTTTAATGCTCTTGCACATACACACACACACACATGTGCGCGCACACACTGGTCTATTCCCTGTCCACTATCTCACTGGCCATTTTCCCAAGGCCAACTTTTATACCCCAGAGTTAGGTAATCACAACTTCGCATTCTGGAAGCTTCAAGTCCCACGCCAATTGAAATAATGATTTCATCAGTTTACACAGATTTCTCTTTCTTTTGTAACTTTGAAAGGACAAATTTATTTGTACTTAAAAACAATTCTTAGACTTCAACATGCCAGCAGGCTCCTGACATCACAGTTCACTATAGAGTCCCAGGAAGGTGCTGGCTGTCTCCAGTAAGTCTTGTCCACCACTGTCTGAGAAATTCCTGCCCCACTGGCCTGCTTTCAGGCTTCTCAGAAACCTCCCCTTGTCTCTACACCAAGCCAACAAATTCATAAGGATGATCAAATACACACCAGCAGGTATCAGCATCATTCCAACAGAGAAAGCCATGGGGCAGCGGGGTCCTGTACAAGGAGAACCACTCCCAAACAGCCCTGAACCTGGACAGGAAACAAAGTAGTATTCAGTCTCCAGACTTCACCCATATTCCCCCTAGTGGGCAGGTCCTTGGATTAGCACCCTGCGTAGGTTGGTCCATTTCGATGTTCTGTCAGTCCTGGTACCACAGGACTATAATTGCAGCACTCTGGGAGGCTGAGGTAGGAGCATCAGGCTGGGGTGCAGCCTGGGTCATGTAGTGACTTAGTGAGAAAGACTCTGACACAACAGTTGGCTTTTTAGTAAACAAATGTCAGAAATAGTTTTCCCTAAAAAACAGGAAGGTGCCCTGGAAGACGAAATGTCCTTAGATAAAAAGTATATAGATTTCACATCCACTCTCCTCTCAGATTTATCTCAAGACATAGACAAGACAGAAACAAAAATAGCCATGTCTTGGAATCTGTGGGAGGCAGGTTCCAGGACTCCCCTCAGATATAGAGCCACGGGTGCTTGAGTCCATTATAGAAAGTGGTGTCGTGTCTCCCTAGAACCTACCTACATCCTCCCGTACTCTTTCAATCATCTCTAGACCACTTACAAAACCTAAGAAATTAAGAACACTGTGTAAATAGTTGTTATCCTGAACTGTTCAGGGAATAATAACAAGAAAAAACTCTGTCGATATTTAGCATGTGGACCTTTTTGATCCAGGCAGGTTGAATGTGTGGGTGTAGAACCCATGGGTACAGCAGACCAACTGTCTATCTGATTGGCAAGCCAGCTGTCAGCCAAGGGAACCACAAAAGTAAATTTTAATTTTGCCAATTAATTATTCCATGCACAGGCACACAGTTATTTACAGACTCTGGGAAGAGATATCCATTAAGTGATATTTTTAAGACAAAAGCAGCAGGTCATCTCCCCACATTCTGTTGTGACACCTCTTGACCTAATTTCCAGCTCATATTAGCACAAATTTGATTTGGAATTTGAATCTTTCAAGGACAGAGCTCAGCTCACCTTCAGGGAGCTTTTGCTGTCCTGGCTGAAGATAAGCACAGTCAGACCCCATGGTCATGAAGGGCTGGGCCCATCCCAGGTTCGAGTCTTCACTGTTTTGAGGGTTTTGATTTTTATAAATATCTCCTATCTCACTGGTAAATTTACCTTGGTCAAACCAGCTTCTTGAGAGAAGTATGTTCAGGAGCAGAAATAAAGTGTTTTGGAGTCCACTTACTATCAGAGGCATCAGTTTGATGATTTGGAAGAGTTAGATCAGAATAGGCATGCCCAAGATTTTCCCATTCCTAGAAAATACTGGAAGAGGACTGTTTTTGGAGAAATTTGGAAGGGAAATCTTGTAAATGAATCTTGTAGCAGATACTTGTGGCCCAACACACACATAGCCTTCTGGTCTACCTAGTCCAGTGCATCTGTGAAGGATAGGTCTGTGAGCACACACTGCCAATGTCTCACATCAATTGTACTCCTCAGGGTCCTTCTGCATTGCTGATTCAGAAATTTCCCTCAAGTTGTGCTTTAGTTCATTGTAATTCCTCAAATAACAGAGACTGGGGCCAGTGCATGAATGTCACAAACGCCCTGTCTTCCTGTGGGATCATTTGGAGTTGCATTCTACACAGCTCCTCAGCAGGTCCACAGTAGGACTAATTCTTCCTGACTCATTCTCCCTATGCCCTTATTTCTATTTCCAGGAATTACTTCCCAAATAAACTACCTGTGCCCAAGCAAGCATGCTCTTCTTTCAGGACATTGCTTTCAGTGTATCTCCAGGAGCATGGACACTTGTCCAACATATCAATTGGAATTCTTCCCATTAAACATAGCAAGAAAACAAGAGAAAATATATTGATAGATTGGAATGTATAGACTTGTTTACCTGAAAAGTCCAAGAACAGAACTGACTTCAGGTACTATAATACATGAATTTAAAATAATACATGAATTTAAAATAAAACATGAAGATCCTGCATTGCTATCTTCTGGCTCTGATCTACTGTCCTCTATTTCAGTGATGGAGAACCTTTTAGAGCTTTCAGTGATAACAAACAACCTACTACAGCATGTGTGTCATAGGTTCACCACCACTGCATGTGTTGACTTTATACTTAAACTCTCCTTCTGTAGCCACAAGATGGCCATAGCAGTTCCACATCTTTTCTTCTTTAAGAAGAAAATTCTAGAGAGACCAAGAATGCCTTTCCCAGAGAATCTAGCAAAAGCCTCATTATGTTTCTTTGGCCTTGTTTGAGTCATATGCACATAGGAAACTGGATACTCCAAATCCGGATTGCCAAGTATCATCAAGGAAATGGAGAAAGGATGTCCTCACTGAGGGAAACCTCATATGATTCTCAGAATAGAGGCTCAGTGGAAGAATACAACTGAAATCTACTACATTCCACCCCCTTAGGGCTGCCCAAACACACACACACACACACACACACACACACACACACATCCTTCCTCCCACATCTTGTAAAATGGCAGCACATACTTAAAATATATTCACCACTTCTCCAAAAGAAAATGATTCAAATCTAATTAAATGATCATGTTAATAACCTCTGGTGCAGTCAATGTAAAATGGCAGGAAGAGAACATGGCAATTGCCATAAAACCACCATTCTGGAAAGACAAGAATGGGAAATAACTCACAGTGTTCACCAAACCAAAGCACATGTCAAGTTTTAGTTGATAAGAATGACAAGACCACATCCTGGCACTGGAGGCTGATGCCTGGTTAGCCATCTGGATGGCTATGGAAGGCTTTTCCTTGACTGTTTTCTTCCAGGCCCATGGAAGCAATACCTCTGCTTATATTAGAATCACTCAATTCCAGCAGAACGAAATTCTAACCCAAACATGTTTAGGAAATAAAAGAGAAAAAGCAAGAAAAAGTAATTTATTAGCTAAGATAACTACAAAGATCAGGGTTAGCAATGGTTTCAAGCACAGTTTGCTGTAAGTGCCCAACAACAATGTTGCCAGGATAATTTTTCTTTATTACATGGTCTGTTGAGCCTGCTTGGCGTGCCTAGCCCACATTGAGAAGAGGACAAATTGTTGTGAGCTAGGCAAGTATATAAGTAACAAAACTTCATTCTTTACATAGCTTGACTATAATACAAGTGCATCCAACCCACAGGCTGAAGGTTAGATATACCTGGCAATGTTTTGATTTTCAGATCTTGTCTCTTTTCCTAAGACAAAATGTCTACAGAAGCTCTAGACTGTATGTATTCTAGGCTTTAAGTTCAACAGGACTTTATTTTATTTATCTGGTCCCTGGTCAGGGAGCAGGCACATATCCTGGTCGTTTAGGCCTGAGTCATGTTTCACACATGAAGGAGTCACATGGAGGTGGGAATGGTGGCTCCCCAGAGGGGTCTTGGGTGTGGTTCTCAGAGAAGAGTGAATGAAGCCTGGGCAGCAGAACATATCCACCTGATCCTGAGGTGTGGGACTGGCCTGACTCACATACACACCCAAATCAGGCTCTATCCCTGGAGTGGGGGGGGGGCATAGATTGAACCCACGTCCTTCGCACTGAGCTACATCTCCAGCCCATTTTATTTATTCATTTAATTTTGAAACAGGGTCTTGCTAAGTTACCCAGGCTTGCCTTGAGCTTGTGACTCTCCTGCCTCAGGCTCCCAGAGTGCTGGGATTACAGGCCCATGCCTGGCTTTCTACAGTGGCGTTCAGAGCTGACCAGGAATCAGCAGTGCAGCACTGAGCTGAGAACCATCAGAATCCATGATTAGGAGGCCAGGGAGGACAGGAAGTAAGTCAGGGAGTCATGAAAGAAGGTATGGATTCCACAAAGGTACAGTGTTGAGAACACTAACTGTCCAGAGCTTGTCTGGATAGTTCTTTTCCATTTGTCACCCTCTAAGGTCTGAATGAGCCTGTGTGTCCCAAAGAGTTAATTTTTACAAAAGCCTGGACTCTCAAAGTTGGTCCAGAAGATTGGAGGTCGAGGGTAGGGGGTAGGGAGGTTTTAATTCCATGTAACTGTGCATCTCAAACTCAACGCCAAGAAATACTCTAAGCTAGAGAATAATTGGAAAATAAGATAAATGTGACATATCTTTTCAGAAAATCTGTTTTCCTCCATAGAAAGTAATTTAAAACATTACATATATAGTAAACATATATATAATGGAGTAGAATGAAAAGTTTACATTCATTTTAAGATAAACCATAAACTTCAAAGAAATATTCAAGCTTGCTGTGGTACTCAAAGTAAAATAACTTACATAATGGAGAGGGGGAAAAAAATCCAACAACCCTGCTTCCCCCGTCAATGAAGGAGGACAATCCTCATTTAAGAAGTTAATCCTTCAAGCAGAAAATTCCCTGGCCAGCTCTTTCAGGTAGTCAGGGGACCAGCCACTGAGTATGGCTGAGTACTGGGCCTGCTTATTATCCCCTGTAGGCCCATGGGAAAGGTTTGAAATCCGCAGTGAATAAAGTTCTTGTCTTTTTGTTTGTTTGTTTGGTACTGGGGGTTGAACCCAAGGCCTAGCACTTTTTATATAAATGCTCTACCACTCAGCTATACCCTGAGCCCCTTTTTAATTTTATTTTGAGACGGGGTCTCACTAAGTTCCCAGGCTGGCCTCAAACTTGTGTTCCTCTGCTTCAGCCACCCAAGTAGCTGGGATCACAGGTATAGGCCAGCTAAGGTGAACAAAAGTCTATTAAGTAGGAATCGTCATTATGGAACTGTGAGGAAAGTATTCATCTCTTTCTGATGGACAACAGAAAAATAAATCCACACTTCTGCAGCTTCCGTGGCAGGCAGGAGGCAAAGAGCAATCTTGGCAAGTCTGCCAGGGCCGTGTCTGCCACCAAACAGTGCAAAGCAGTGCCACAGTCCATGGCCTGGATGATTCTGAGGGCTTGGATGGCAAAGGCCACCACAGCTGGCCTCTCCCCAAGCCTGGGGCGCTTCTTCTAGACTGACTTGCAGAGACTTTTGCTCAGAAAGGAGGAGCTGAAGCATAAGAATCGCCGCTGGGGCATCTCCCAAATGCCAGGTGGAGCTTAGAAGAAAGAAGCAGGATCCTGAGGAGAAACCAGCTGTACCAGAACAGGGTCCCTGCAGGAGACTCACCACCTTGCCAGTTTGCCCTCACACCAGAGGCAAGGACAGCACGTAGTTTGCGGTTCTTCCCAACATAGGCCGCTATTCTCCTTAGTTTTCCTAGCCCTTCAGTACACTCGAGAAGCTGCAAGGAGAGGCTCCACGGAACTCCAGGGAGGCAGGTGGCCTGGCACAGGGGACGAGGGGCTGGTCACCCAGCTAGACCCCTGCAGGGACTGCATCTCTGCTCGCTCTCATGCGCTCTCTCTCTCTCTCTCCACCCCCCCATCAGACACATATCTTCCCAGCTCCCCCACCCACAAGGGCAGGACTTCCTCCACCTTCAGACAGAAAAAACAGGGGTCTGATTGCCCCCTGGGCCACCTTGATGAGCCTAGCTGAGGCCACAGCTTCCCTAGGACTCGGGCCACAGGGCTGCCCCCATGCAGTCCACACCCGAACCACCTGTGAGAGGAAAGCGTTTCCTGGAAGAGGAAGCATTTCCTGGAAGAGTTTCCTGGAAGAGGAAGCATTTCCTGGAAGTGTTTCCTGGAAGAGGAAGGACCAAGCCCAAGACCCAGTTCTGGGCATCCTGCCCACCCCATTCCTTCCACTCCCAGGACTGCTACCTGTCTATGCCCTACCCACATCTTCTGCCTTACTAATAGTTCTCAGCGTAACTACAATGTACCAAGCGTACATCACTCTGGGACAAGGAGGATCTGTCTAGAGTAGCCCAGGCTCTGTCCTTGTCCTTTCCAGTACAGAATGTCCTGCAGTACTTTGTTCTCCGAGATCCCAGTTTCACTTGGGGTATAAAACCCAGAATGGGTGCCTCTGGGGTCAGGTTGCAACTTTCCTGAGCCAGGAGAGGCTGGCTCCATAGACTCCAGGCTTCAGTTTATCCTTGCTGCCTGGCTGTAAGCAATGAAATCACTTTTCCTGGTTTGTGACTGCTCTGTGTCACCAGCCATGAGTAGGGAGAACTGTCAGGCTCCCCTTTGCCTATGTGAGCTGATACATTTCCCCTTTTCCTAAGCTGGTTGGTGTTGGGTAATTATCCTATTCAATCAGCATCACACACACACACACACACACACACACACACACACACACACACACACACAAGAGCCATGCAGTCGGGGCCTCCAGACTGAGACTCTGAGGAGTGGAGCCCAAAACAGAAAAGGTAGGAACATAATTCTGAGAAGTCTAAGGAGAGCAGATGGGGGACACCCCCACCTCATTCTACAGAAGCAAGAGACTTCTTTAAGGTAGAAAAAGTGATAGTTTAGACTTGCAAGTCCCAGAGCCAGAGCTAAAATATGAACGATCAGACACCTAGACATCTAGACTAGATCTTGAGACATGCAGACCAAAGCTCATTGTACTACCCCAAGTGGACCCCACAAGATAAAAGGAATTTTGAATGATAATAAGAATGTGTGTTTGCAGTAATAACCTCTCAAAACTAACAGTCACTAAAAGATACCTCGTTTAACTCTTGTATCAAAGGAATCGTGTAGATTTGGTCTTTTATAACATGCAATTATTATCTAAATAAACACTGACATTCCTGAGAAGTTACTGGTAAGAATCAGTTTCAGATATCAAAACCAAGATACCAGGCAGCCACTCTTTTCCTGGAAGTGAGAGCCCAGATTATCTTTGATAGAGAGCATGCTTGCCTAGCATGTGTGAGACAGAAAGAGACAGAGATAGGGAGGGAGGGAGAGGGAGGAGGGAGAGAGACAGAGACAGGGACAGGGAGAGGGAGACGGAGAGAGAGGAAGAGAGGAGGATTGGAAGAAAACGAAAAGGAAAACAAGTAAGCTTGGGGAAGCTGCTATGGACTGAACTGTGCTCCTCCAAAATTCATGTGCTAAAGCCTAAAACCCCACTGCAATGGTGTTTGGAGGTGGGGCCTTGGGGAGTAATTAAGGTGAGATGAGGTCATGGGGTGGCATGTTTGTGAGACCAGCAGGGCCCATATGAGAAGAGGAAAAGACTCCAGAGCTCCATCTCCAAGAGCATGCAGAGAGGAAAGTCTAACAAAGCCACAGCAAGATGGCGGCCCGTGAGCCATCAAAATGCCAGTCACTTTGATCTCAGACTCTCAGCCTCCAGTCTGTGAGAATTAAAACTCCGTGGTCTTAAGCCTCCCAGTGTATGCTACTTGGTTATGGCAGCTGTAGATGACTAATGCAGGCACAAAAACCACAGTTACTGCAATCAAGAGTTCTGAGTTGCCTGGTTTCCAGTCTAGATTTCCAGTACTCTATTGAATTGTCAGATGTGGCCCCAGAGTATAAGAATCATCTTCTTCATTTGAAATAAGAAAATAGGAATGGATCACCCCTGTGCATCTGGATGTAGGAACCTATGAAGATCATTATGGAACCTGAGACTCATGCGGGCTATCTTCAGTGCCTTCTTCCTAATAACATTTTTTGAAACAGGGTCTCACTATGGCCCAGTCTGGCCTCAAACTCAAGACCTTCCTGCCTCAAGCTCCCAAGTAGATGGGATTACAGGGATGTGCTGGGCTTAATAATTCTGGACCTTAGAGGCTTCTTTGAAAAATTACTACATCTTTAAAAAATAGAAACGGCAGCTATAGATGACAAGATCTGTTTTCAAAGAACTGAAAAACTTACAAATTGGAGCCAGAACCTGCTGGTCCAGAAGGGTCTTGGTCGCTGATCTATGCAAAAATGGTCAAAAGCCTTCACTGTGTTCTAAAAATCTGTGTTTTATTCTATTGTGGAGAAGTGGAAGGTTAATTCCATTAAACCTGAAATACTAAAACAATTGAATAAACCACTTTATTTGAAAATGTTTTTTTAAGGCCTGAAATCATTTTAACAGCATTGATACTCTGCTCTTGCAAGCTTATGTTTTTGTTTTGTTTTGTTTATTTTTGGTACCAGGGATTGAACTCGGGTCCTTGCGCTTGTGGAGCAGGCAGCGAAACCACTGAGCTAAATCCCCAGCCCTAAGCTTATGTTTTTGAGTCAGTCTCCTGACCTTGTGTGCCTACAGTGAAGTGCAAAATTATTTCTGAAAATTGGTTGTAAACACAAGCAATGAAAGGGTAACCAACCATGAAAGCAATTAACTAAAAGAGCTCCCACTTATTTGCATGTTTTCTACAGCAAAACACTTTTAGAAAATCACTCACATTATAGACTTAGATGCACTATTAATATTTTTTTAAATCAGAACCACAATTACCCTAAGAAGCTGGCGTTAGTGGAGTGCCCCACCCCCAGCCATAAGAACTAGTTTCCTAAGGGCCCCCAGGTATGGTGTCATGTTGAGAAATGCTAAGGCAAAAATAATGTAGGAAGGAAGAAATTACAAGTAAACATATGAATGCCATTATAGCACTTTATATATATAAATATAAATATATATATAAATTAAGAATATATGTGGAGTAAATAAGTGACCAGTGATTTTTTTTTTTAAATTGTGGTGAACACTCCTGTTCAATATTGTTCTGGAAACATTAGCCATAGCAATTAGACAAGAGAAAGAAATAAAAAGAATAAAGGTAGGAAAGGAAGAAGTGAAACTATCATTATTTGCTGATGATATGATACTTTACATAGAAGACCCAAAAAACTCAGTCAAAAGTCTTCTAGACCTAATTGACAGATTCAGTAGAGTAGCTGGATACAAGGTTAACACTCAAAAAACAATAGCCTTTTTATA
>NW_004624756.1:17965868-18089068 GCF_000247695.1 Heterocephalus glaber
GCCACCTGCTGCGCAAGCACGAGGGCCCGAGTTCGATCCCTGGTACCAAAAAAAAATATGCCAAGACACATTCTCTTAAACTTTTTTTTTTTTGGTACCGGGGATTGAACTTTGGTCCTTGCACTTGCACAGTAGGTGGCAAAACCACTGAGCTAAATCCCCGGCCCCATCCTCTGAAACTTTTGAGCATACAGTACAGGATTGTTAGCTATAGGTACAATGTTGTCTGGTATATCTCTAGAATTTTTTCATCTTGCAAAACTGAAACTATTTCCATTGAATAACAACTCTCCATCTCCCCTCCTCCCAGTCCTTCATAACCACCATTCTTTTTGTTTGAGTTTAAGTTTGATTACTTTAGATACCTTATGTAAAAGGAATCACACAGTATTTGTCCCTCTGTGACTGGCTTATTTTCATAATATCCTCCCTGTTCACCCATGAGGTAGCACCTGACAGCATTACCTTCCTCTTTGTGGTTGAATAATGTTTCATTGTATGCAGCACATTTTATTCACCCATGGATGGACACTGAGGTTATTTCTACCTCTTGTGAATTACGCTATTGTGAATCATGCTGTAATGAACATGGGAGTGAGGGTATCTCATCAGTTCTTTGGACTAAATCCCCAGTAGACAGATTTCTGAAGATATGGCAGGTTTACTTTTAATGGATCCATGACAGTTCGTGCATATTAATTCTACAGCAGTGGTTTTCACTGTTACATTCAGTTTCCATCCTCTGCTAACTAGGAACTTTCACAATACCCTCTTCTGGTTTCACTGAAGTGTTTCTTGCTTTTCTTTATTACAGCTAATAAATATGTGAAGGGCTTTTTTCTTTTCTTTTTTTTTTTTTTTTTTTTTTGTCATGACATGGAATTGTTTATTCCTGCAGTGCTTTTAGACACACAGAGTAAGTTAAATGACTGAGATGCCTGGTGTGGCCTTCTCCGCAGCAGGGGTGAGCAGATCTTTCTTAATACTCTTTCCCGTACTCAGGGTTATACGCCCTTGACCTGGATCATTATGAGCAGAATCAGGATCTCCCAGCAGCTCTGATTAGTGTCTCAGCTCCCTCCTCCCTCCCATAGTCAGAAGAATGTTTTAAGTCCTAGATTACATTTGCTTGCGTGCATGCTTGCTCCCAAGTTATATTTTTAAAATTTTTTTTAAACTTTCTTAGTTGTCTTTCATTCACTATTTCCTCATCCATCTCCAAGCTTCCAATTTTATCTTTTTCTAAATCACAAACACGAGAAACAAAGTTCCTTTGGTTGAAAAATGGTATGCAGAAGACTACTTTTGCATAATAAAACTGTAATAGGGAAGGAACTAGCAACTTTTTTCTTCCAAGTCTTTTTTCCTCAGATAGAGTATGACCACATGGACTCTCAACCTTTCTAAATCATGTTTTAAAGAGGTCAGTTGAAATTGGAAATCAAGCAACAGCTCTGGGTGTCCATAAGCAACTTTCCAGACTACTCGGTGTTAGCTCTGAAAGACCCCAAGACCCCATCAAGAACGGAGGTGTAGAAATTGTGGCAGACTGTATTTTCCAGGGGGTGATCATGACGCTATCTTATGCCCCACGTGCCCTTATGCAGTGACAATCCTCCCACAGAAAGGGAGGCCTGTGACTCACCCTTAAATTTGGGTAGGCCTGTGACTGATGAAAAGGACGTTGTGTGACTTTGGAGACTTGGACATAAAAGGCAGTACAGCTTACCCGCCTACTCTTGGGGCAGCCACCTTTGGAGATCTGACAAAACACGTCAGCCAACTAGCTACCTGGTGGGGCCTCTGTCCCAGGAAGCCCATACTACCCTATGCAGAAACCCCACGGAGAGTCCCTGGAATGACATGGAAAAGAAGATGACTCTGGCCAGCCTGAGCCACTGCCGGTCAAGACCACATGAAAGGCAGAAGCACAAACTACGCAGCCAAGCTGTCTCTGATCTCCAGGCACACAGCACCTGGAAAGATAAGACACTAACCTTTCAGATGACCTGTCACACAATCACCCCACATGCAGCATTATTCACCTTCCTTCTTCCTTTAAAATGTAACCGGTCCCATTCTTTCTTAAATCAGTATTTGAATGGGTTTGATGTTACTCAAATGATTTTTAATATAAAGTAACTTAGATCTGTAATAGAGTGGTTAAGGACGCTGACCCAGGAGTCACTCTGCTGAACTGGAATCCTAGCTACCATTTGTTAACCACATGACCTCGGGGAGCTTACTATGTAGGGTGAAAATTGTTGTTACTTCACCCCCAAACCCATTTTAGATGACCTCTACGGTGCAGCTGGCAGGTAGTTTGTGTAGGAATAAATTTCCTTCCCTCAATACCACGGGTAGATTTTTTGGGGGGAAGAGGGCTCCATGGAGCTGATCACAATAACACCGTCCCTATTTTCACAGTGATGAGGTCAAGCCTAAACTATAAGCACAGGGCTCTCCTGGCCAACGTGAGCCAATCCCAGCAAAGCCCATTGCTTCTGTGGAAATGGCTCTTTCTCCCTCGATGTACAAAAGGGAGCACATGGTTCTGGCAGATGAAGGCAGCCATTTTGTCATCCTGAAAATAAAACTGGCTTATCAACTTTAACTGAGCTACAGCTGTGACCAAATAATAACTGAAACTGCCTCTCTCTCTGGACTTTTCAATTATATAAGTCTACTACTGCTTTTTGAAACTTGAAGTCATCTTTGTGGGGGTTTATTTGTTCGGCTACTTAAACTTTACCTCTCTGTGCCTCAGTTTTGTCAGGCAATATGTGAGTAATCCAAGCTTTGCACAGTGGCAGTATCATAGCCAGTGAGGTTTATCCAAGACGCGATTATTGCTAATTAAATATGTGAGTAATCCTAGGAACATTCATTGAGTTGTGGGGAGTAAAGGCAGTAAAACAAGTCAAGTTTTTAGATCAGCACCTGGCACAAAGAAAAGAGCTTAATAAAGTAATATATGTGCCAATATATAGCTAGAACTAAAGTATCACTGTTATTTTATGTAACTATAACGAACAGATTTAAAAGTAAATTCAAATAAGCACAGGCACTTAAAGTATGTGGCAGTATTTGGTTATAATGTAGTCATTCAATCAATTCAAAATATGCTGATATCAATTTTCTTATGATTTCATAAAGATTAGAACAGAAAATACAAAATTCTCATGGAGAACTCATGAGTCTCCTAGAGCATACACATCACCATAACAAAATGCTGATTGAGTATCCATCCAGAATATTCCTTTTGAATGATGGAGAAATCACATAACAAATGTGATTTGAAATAATTTACAGGGAAATGAAACCAGTTGAGTTTTTTGCTTTCTATCCAGAAATCCTTCACATCAAAATGTTACCGTTCAGTTCAGAAAAAGTTACAAAAAATAAACTTCAAAAAAAAAAAAGAAAATTCAGTTTCACTTTTCCTAACAATTGAGAAAGAATTGATAAAAATTCTTCAATAGAGTTCATTTTACTAATAATCTAACACCATTTTCCTTAGTGAGAGTTGTTGCTTCAAAAATCCCACCACTTCTTAAGATTTTTTGTGTAGTCTCATAAGCCATTACCTTCAGAGGACAAAGTGACAAGCACAATATGGCCGCAGCCAGCTTCAACTCAAGTCCATGGCCATGGTCCTACTGCCAAGAGATATTTGTGATAAGTAAGTAATGTTGATTGTGTTTATTTTATTGTCTGTGTCATACATGCTGAGGCTTGAGCAACTGGTACATTTTTGTCACTTGTTAAAATATCTGGTATTCTTATCTAGGAAGCTGCATTCCATTGTGTTCTTTTCTTTCCCCCAAACTACAGTTTTACTTGGTAGGAGGATTTTCATGGCAAATGTTCCCAACCCAAGACATTTGTGACATAGATTAGGTCTACATTTGATGGGAGACCAACACCACCCAGTACTGCTTTGTTAGCCTGGTAACGGAGGAGTCATTTGGTCCATTGTAATAGAGAAGGAGTTTTTGACAGATAAGAGACATTGGCCATGGGTGTAAGTGAAACACTGATTTGACCACTGGTGCTGGCTTAATCCCAAGCTGTGTGTACTGGTGAGATTTGCATGGTTTAGATGCTAGGATATACCCATTTGAAGTCTTATTTGCAAAGAAGGCTGAGATTTAGCAAAAGGCAAAGAGGCTTAGTAGACATATGTAACCTAGGCACTAGGCTCCTTAAATTTAGGTGTTTATGACTCTCCTCTGAAAAGAGATGAAATGTTAGAGGACGTACTTTCTGGGGTTGTTTTCTTCAGTGAAATCTCATGAACAGACTCCATCAATGTTCACCATGACATTTGCTTGACACTATATATTTCCTAGGTGGTATCCATACCTGTTCTGGTGATTTGTTGCTGCCCAAATAAACATCCACCATACAATGGCTTGAAATTTCTCACATTTCCACGGGTCAGGAATTTGAGCAGGACTCAGTGGGTGAGTCTGCTTTGTGTTCTTTTTTGTTTGTTTTTTGTTTTTTTGGTACCGGAGATCAAACTCAGGACCGTGCACTTTCGAGGCAGGCGCAGTGCCACTGAGCTAAATCCCCGGCCCTGCTTTGTGTCCCTGAGTCACTAAAAGATGTTCAACTGGATGCTGAAGGATCTAAGAAGGCTTCACTCACAGGACTGGTTCCCCCATGAAATGTCTGGATGATTTTTGATTCAGGTGCACCCTTCTTCCTCTCCATAGAGTTTCAGGGCCTTTCCCAGGGGTCTCTCATTGCTTACCTGGAACTTATATCCAACCCCACAAAGCCTAGGCCCAGTACTTCCTCAGCATGGCTTCTACCACACCCTGCTATTGGACGTGTCATAGGCCAAGCCAGATTCAAGGAGGCAAATACACTCATGCTCCTGGTAGGAGAAGTGCCAAAGGCATGCCAGCCACACAGTGCATTCCCTCTGCAGAATAATCCCAGCCTGGGGCCCAGATAAGGCCCAGCACAAAAGAATCCACACTCAAGGCTCATGCATTGGTGGCAAAGTGGGCCAACATCACAGTCCTCAAAAGCCTGGAGTGTTAGCCTCAGCCTACAAAGGACTTTGCACCCAAATTCTGAGGCAGAAGCCACGTTTTAGAAGTCACGGGTTCTCTCTATGTGGCTCTTACTTAGGGTACCCACACTGATCAGCCAGCTCCTCATCCTTGCACTGTTTCCTTCATTCTTCCCAAATCATCCCCAAGAGAGACAGATCAAAAATCTTTTACCCGGGCCGGGGATTTAGCTCAGTGGTTCCGGCGCCTGCCTCACAAATGCAAGGTCCCAAGTTCGATCCCCAGTACCAAAAAAAGAATCTTTCACCCTCTTCGAGGCTTAAACCATGAAACAGGTCTCTAAAGACTCCCAAAGAGATTTGCAACTATTCAAAGAAGATGCAATGAGGTCTCTCCAAAAGGTAGATTTTTTTTGACCACCAAAAAAAAAAGGAGGAGGAGGAGGAACTGCATGTTTTCAAAAGTATAAATACTTGGCCAACTTCCTAAGAGAGCTTCAAAGAAAGAATGTTGTGTCTGAACCAGAATATGAACATAAAAGTTGAAAAGATAGCACGATATTGCATGTTGGGCAATCCCATCTTCCTGATGCAAACACTGTCAGGGCAGGGCCATTTTTTCAAACTGGATTATAAACACGGGGCCCTACTGACAAGCTAGTTTGAAGATTATTTTATTACTGTGCACTTTTCAAGTCTACATCAGAAACATGTGTCCTCCTGAGAATTAACAGGAAGAAAAGATTACAGTTGAGGATGAGAGATGTCAATGGCCTCATGTTGGAGGTGGGTGAATATTGCTGGATGCAGGAAGCATCTTCTTGAATGGCCCCCACTATTTCAGAAACTATAGTTAAGAACATATTATATGGTGTACCTCTTTACAAAACATAATTCTTTAGGTTGCTGAAATAAGCATATGTCATCAGAAAACCCCAGGCCTCGTGAGCCTTTGTGCTGAAATGAACCATGTGCACTTCCTCCATCTCCAGGAGCCCTAAGTTTGCAATGCAATCATCACCTTGAATCACAAGAAGGTGTCTTCCCAGCATCCTTTTCTCCAATGGTCTCCATGGGGATTATATGTGTACCAGGTTAGTCTTTAGGCTTTCTTTCTAGTGACCCCAGGAGAGCATCCAAGAGTCAGGGCTGTGCTCCACAGCTCTGCCAATCCTGTTTCAGGGTCCACTGGCTTCTCCATCCTTCTACTCTTCTCAGATTGCATTTCTCACCCTGGACACCACCAGTGTTAGAGCTCCGTCACTTCCTAATGCTCATTGCCTTCCATACCCTAATTTCTGAGGATCTCATCCTTGGACCTATGAATAGTGTTTCCTCTTTTCAGAGAGGTAACCACCCTCCTGCCAGAGTAGTTGAGTTCTGAGGTTGGGTATGGTTGTTTTCTTTCTATGAAATCCATCTCCTTCCCAGCATCCATGGGCTCTGGAGGTTGCTGGAAGGGAGGCCAAGCACAGCCTCATTCCACACTTACAACAACTGTACCTTAGTCAGCCAATCTGTGCTGGCTGGTGGCCAGCTCTCCCAGTTTTCTTCCTTATCAATTGTTGATATTTTTTTTGAAGCAGCTGTCTTTTCTTGACATACGGCTTCCTTAAGGAATCCATCTCATCTCCATTAGACTCAGGTAAAAGAAGCCTCAGCCTGGAGCACTTGTTTCTTTGGGCCCTTTCTGATCTTCCGGATTACTCTATGCCATAGGTGAGGAGTCCCTAGGACCCAAGGGTCATGCTCACTCCAAGTACATGGTCTCTCGTGTTTCTGGTACCCAGGACACTGGACTCTCTGACCAAATAGCCCAACGCTCACTTCTACAGTCTGCGCCCCCTCTTATCTGGGGAGAGTGCTCAAAGGGAAGGCTGTACCTAGTGCATGTGGCCTAGGTTTGAGAGCTGGCCAAGGGCAACTGTTTGGGGGATTCTGTGGACCAAGCTTGAAAATAGGATCTAGGACATCCACACACAAAGCCAGATGTGCAAACAGAAGACAGACAGGGCATAGGCAGGGACTGGCTGTCCTCGTGCTGTGACGTTCAGGGTGGAGATGCAAGAAATCTAAGACTGAATTTGAACTGGCCATTATATTTGTAAAGGTTGGGAGATAGAACATATTGTATTTAATAACCTATTAGGTTGGCTTATAACTTTTAAATACATAGATATAATGGTTTACTTTCTTGCTGTGGTCCCAGCAAATGTCTCCTGGACAGGTCAGTGTATGTTGTAAATATACAGTGGACCCTTGACTTATGAACTCAATTCAGTCTTGAGGGCTAGTTATAACTCAAGTTGGTCGATTGGCTTCAAAGTCTCTCTTGTATAATTTTAGGCCACACTTTCTTTTGGACAGATCTCAGTGTCCTTAGAGAGACACTGGCCCAGGATTTCTCATTAACCTCACACAGGAAAGGATGCTGTCGTGTTCCTTCCAGAACTCTGTAAGGGTTAAATCTGTATCTGAGACCATCTGGAAGCACAGGTGGCCATCATGCAGGTCATAACTCAAGACTCTGTTCATAAGTTAAAACTAAAATTCCAATCGTAACCCAAGGTGTTCATCTGTCAGGCCGGTGGTAACTCAAGGGTCCACTGTATCTATGAATGCAGCTAAGTTGATTTCCGTGGAAGTTATAAATCACCATAGATCAAAGGAGATAGTGGCTATGTGTTTTAGGTAGAATAGAAGATGTGACATGTGACGTGTTATCCCCACCTCTGAAGCGGTGTGAGTATCAATCAAGATGGCAGACGGCCCTCGGGGGCAGAGCTTCCTCGCCCTGTCTGCTAGTCCAGCAGTCACAGGGGACCCTGGTTTACAGTATGTAGTCCCCATCTGTGGTTTGGCTTCCCACATTGCTGTCAGCCACGGTTATTTCTACATATAAATAAATAAAAGAGGGCTGGGGGTGTAGCCTGGTGGTCGAGACTTACTTAGCACACATGAGGCCCTGCGGCAATCCCCAGCAGCACACATACAAACACACACGCACACATGCACCCAAGGAAAAGTCCAGAAACAAACCATTCCTGAGTTTTGTTATTCCTTAAACACAGCACTGTGGTACCCTGACAGCTGGTGTGATAGCCAGGATGGCCACTAAGTGACCAGTAAGCAGGTAGAATATACACGGGGAACACACTGGGCCAAGGAATGACCCCAGCCTGGGCAGGGTGGGACAGGACAGTGCCAGTGCCGGATGTTACCATGTTATTCCGGACAGTTTCCCAGGAGTAAGTGGAAACGTCAACAGCAGGCTAGCGTTGCATCACAATGCCTGCCTCAAGCACTCACAGCGACACTTGTGGTCTCACACAATTACAGGGAAGGCAGGTGGAGCACAATAATATGCTCCTTTTTTTTCCAGACAGGGTGACCTGTCTGAGACAGTTGTGACTCTGTTTGACAAGATGAAGGTGTTGGAAGAGCTGGTCTTCCTTTTATGAAGCCAGAACAACCTAGCTAGAGAAGAACCTGCTTTTCTGCTTTTCTGAGGGCGAATCTGAGTGTCACATCCACTCCCTGGCAGGAGACAGCCCCTCTGTCCTCCCTCCTGTCCCAGGGGCTGCAGGGTAGACACCAGGATGCGCGAGGACACCAAGGTCCCGAAGGGAGAGATGTGCTGAGCAGCGCCTCTCCCCTGCAGGGCACACAGTGCCTCAGTCCAGGGGCTGTGCTTCCCTTGGACGCCTGCCCTAGCCACCACTGGGCCCCATTCATCTGCAGAGGGCCAGGAATCCAAATGGTGAGGATCTGCCCATCACCTTGCCATGCGGGATGAACTCAGGGATGGGTCCAGGATCAGAGCAGAGGAACTGACCCCAGGGAACCAGTCAGGGCTTTGTGACTACAGCATCCTCTTATTCCTCTGAAAGCTGACCTAGAAGCTCCTTGGCCAGGAAAGCTGTGACCACCAGTCTCCATGTACACCTTTGGGAGCACAAAGCCAAGCAGGGGGAAGAACCATTGACTGAGTGCCTACTCCGTGCCAGATCAGGGTTCTAGAAGCAAGAAGTCCATTGTGGTCCGGCTCTAGGGAGCCCCTCCTCTAGACTGCAGAGGGCCAAGTTCTCCTTTTGCCCTCGTGCAGCAGAAAAGGAGAGAGAAGGCTCTGTGGGTCCTTTTATAAGGGCCCTAATCCCATCCATGAGGCCCCACGCTCTTGATTCAATCACCTCCCAAAAGCCCTGTTTCCTAATATCATCCAGGGGTCAGATTTCAACGTGCAGATTTTAGGGGACATCACATCCAGTCTGCGACACAGCAAAGCTCATTTTTCAAAATTAGTTCATGACTCTTGGGTCCCTCAGCCACATGGACAGCAGGGCATGGACTGAGAGAGGTGGACAGAGAGAGCTTTCAGGGTGCTGTCTGTCCGCCCTCCCTCACCTAGAGGAGATGGGGACCTTGGCCTAGGCAGGTTTGGTTGGTGCCTGAGCTAGAGATAGGCAAGGAGAGGCAGGTAAGCTGACTTTGTCATAGCAAAGATTGTGATGGGCCAAGAATGCACGGAGAGAGGCTGCAGATCCTACCTTAATTGGGCTGTGGTAGTGCAGAGCGGCTCCCCAGTAGAAAGAGCCCAAGGGGGGAGGCCAGATGCCCAGGAAGGTCAGAGGTCCAAATTGATGGGAGCTTTTCAAGAATCCACGGAAACTCAGGGCTGGAGATTTAGCTCAGTGGTTTCGCCGCCTGCTACACAAGCGCAAAGACCCGAGTTTGATCCCTGGTACCAAAAAAAAAAAAAAGGAAGATTCCACAGAAACTCAAGAGAAATACTCAGCTTTATACATCCGCCACGTCTAAAGCACCCCAGTGCTGGATCCCCAAGTCAGTATCAGTCATGAGGTCCAGAAAAGCCACAATCCCAAGTGGGCATTTGTCCAGGGACAGAGCTAGAACCAGTCCACAGTGGGACCTATGGGTCCCAAACATCAACCTGCTTTCTCACCAGCCCCATACAAAGAAAACAGAGACTTCTCCCAAGATACAGTGGACCCTTGAGTTACAACCAGCCTGATATACAAATAACTTTGATAATGGTCAGAATTTTAGTTTAAATTTATGATCAAAGTCTTGAGTTACAACCTGAATGCCGGCCACTTGTGCTTCCAGATGATCTCGGATACGGATTTAACCCTTAAAGGGTTCTGGAAGGAGCATGACAGCATCCTTTCCTGTGTGGGGTTAATGAGAAATCCTGGGCCAGTGTCTCTCTAAGGACACTGAGATCTGCCTGGAAGAAAGTGTGGCCTAAAATTAAACAGAGAGAGACTTTGAAGGCAACTGACCCACTTGAGTTACAACCAGCCCTCAAGACTGAATTGAGTTTGTAAGTCAAGGGTCCACTGTAATGGATTCTGGACAGTTTAAAATTTCATTTACATAAATACATTCAATCGATTTTTAGCACTTCTATGTGCAAGGTGTCCTGTATGTTGTTATCTTTCTTCTGAAGGTTTTCAGTTAATTTTGGAGATACAGGAAAAGAAGCCCATGGAAGCAAAAGCCCTCTATGCCTGTTCCCTTGGCACGCAAGATGTAAGGCGAGAATCTGAGTGTCAGAAGGGAGTCTCTGGCGTTATCCAGCTCTCCACGGGCTTGGTCCAGAAAACACAGCTGCATGAGGATGATGTGCGAAAGCAAGACCTACTGGAAACGGCCCATGAGCATTAACACACACACCATAAAACAAAGCCCCAGCTTTCCAGTTGCCATCCAAGAGTGCAGCGTTTACCAGAGCTGTGTACAACGATGTGAAAGGGAAGCGTGTGCGCCTAAAGTGCCTGGTGCTTTTCCTTCTGCTGAGCATTCTACATATTGTCATTTCAGCCACATAACTTCAAAACCATCAGAGTAGCAGAGTCCCTGCCCCCCGAATGTGACAGCAAACAGTCATCCAACTGCAGTGGCCATTTTCACTCTCTATGGCTCACATGTTAAGGAGTGACCCCAAGGGCTCATGCTCACGTCTCTGCCCTCATCTCCGGGCTCCCCCACCCCTCTTCTCCTTTCCCCTCCTCTCCCTCCTCCTCCCCCTTCCTTTTCCCCTTCTCTTCTCCCCTTCCCTTACCCTCCATGACCACCTGTAGAAAATTTTCCTCACTCTCTCAGTCTCTCATTGGCTTCTACACATTCTCCCACCACCCTTCTTACTTGCCAAGAAAGCTCCCCTAAACTCCAACTCGGTTTCGCTGGAGCCCCATCACACATTTTAATTGTTAACTGCTTTGTGTATACTCCAAAATATACATCCCGTAAAAAGTTTTTCCTCCCATTCATGCATTTAACTAATGAACATTAAGTATTTTCTCTGTGCCGGCCTCGACTGAATAAAACATCCTCTGGCTCCCTGTCCGGCCCACTATAGGCAGTTTCTAAAGATTGGTTGACTGGATGGATGGATGGATGGATGGATGGATGGATGGATGGATGGGCAGATGGATAAATGGATAAATATGACAGTTAGGAATGTGTTCAGCTGCAAGCAAAAGAATACCCAAACTATGACTTAAATAAAGAAGAATGTATTTGACTCATACATGGGGAAGTCATAGTTGAGCCGTCCAAGGCTAGAAGTGGCTCTACAACCCTAACAAGGACTTCCATCTTCCCCTTCTCCGTTCTTAGCATGTTTTATGAAGTGAATTGTATCCCCCTAAAAAATGTGTTCAAATCATAACCCCTAAAATTTGAGAGTATAACCTTACTTGAAAGTATGATCTTTGTAAATATAATTGAATTAAGATGAGGTCATAATGGAGTAGGGTAATCCCTACATCCAATGTGACCAGTGCCCTTATATGAAGAGGAAAGACATAGACCCAAAGACAATGTCATGTGACAATGGAGGCAGAAATTGGAGTGATGCATCCACAAGCCACCAAAGACTGTGGACAACACCAGAAGCTAGGAAGTTGCCAAGAGGATCCACCTCTAGAGTCTTCAGAGACAGCATGGCCCTGCTGAGAACTTGCTCTCAACTTCCAGCCTCCAGAACTGTGAAAAAATAAAGTTCTGTGTCCACACCATTTGTGGACATCTGTCATAGCAGCCCTAGAACATGAGTACAATGTTTAACATTTATCGCCATAGCTACAGGATGTTAATTACATTTCTAGGCATCACATCTGTGGTCTGGGGAGGAAGAAGGGGAAAGACCAAAAGTTGGATGGGCCATTCCAAGTCCCCACTTTCAGGATCCTGGCTTCAAAGTCCAGCAGTGATATCAGTGTATGGTTCATTGATGAGCACTGGGTTGTGTGGTCACCATTTAGCTGCAAGGGAGTCTGGGAAAGTGACTATTTTAATTTTCAAATCTATATTTGAGGAAAGAAAGAAATATTCTACATGACCTTCGGTTTGCCAATCCATAAGGACATAGCTGTATTAAACGTGTGATTGTTTGTTCGAATACTACTGTTAATATACATCCTGTGGTTGCCCCTCCCCAACACACACACAATGTATCTTTTTTGAAAAAAATACATGCTATATTTATGAGAACAGGCACTGTGGTACTGTTGGCCGGTTAGAATATTACAACAGGTACATCCTAAATGGTGAGTGTAGATGTGACAAGGCTGAATCCAGTCAAGGAACAGAACTGCCCACCCACCACAAGCCTTGTGGGACCACTTCCCTGGCCATGAGGGATCCCTGCCTGAATGCCATCCATCCCAGTAAAACTTGCAACCAATAAGTCAGAAGTGGCTGCAACCCCTTTGAGTTTCATTCTCATCTTTAAGAAGGTTTACACGGTTTGGAGAGGTAGCTCAGTGGCAGAGCACCTGCCCAGCAATCATGAAGCCCTGGGTTCAATCCCCGGCCCTGCAAAAGAAAGAAAATCCAGCAACCATGGATGGATGCTTCTTTAAAAACATAATTCATTAATTATTTTTAAAAAGGGAGGCCAGGGGGCCAGGAATTTAGCTCAGTGTTTCCACCGCCTGCCTCGAAAGTACAAGGTCCTGAGTTCGATCCCCGGTACCACAAAGGGGGACAGGGGGCAGGGATGTAGCTCAGTGGCACTTTGCCTGCCTGGGAAGCATAAGGTCCTGAGTTTGATACCCAGTACCAAAAGAAAAAAAAATTACAAGCAGCCAGGAATGGTGGTACATGCCTATAATCCCAACTGCTTCAAGGAGAGCCTAGGCAACTTAGTGAGTCCTTGTTTCAAAAAAATAAAATAAAGGGAACCGGAGGTATAGCTCTTTGCTCCTTCAGTTCAATCCCCAGTACTGCAATATAAATAGGTGAGTGTGTGATAAGTTTTAAAGAATTTAACAGTGCAAAGACTTATGCAGTAGAAATGAACTCTCGGTATACCAGCACCCCCTTATCCTCTGCCCTAACACATCCCCCTTGGCAAGGGCGATCACTATGAACAGTCTGTGTGTTCCTTCCAGTAGCCCTCATCCATGCACACACACACACACACACGCATACACAACAAACCACAGATGGACATTTTGTATTTTTTTACACTGATTGCACTACCACCCATTTATTTCACTTTACAATATCTTGGTCTTCCTTGTAAGGGTTTTCTGTGATTTAAAGAGCCAGTTCTCTACTGGATGTGGGTGAGTGGGACAGAGCACAGACCTATCCCACGGACCTGGGGTCACATCGCAATCTTTGCTTCTGCTAGCCGAGTGGCAGGCACTTTATGTGTGCACTGCAGATGATAAAAGTACTTACTCTCAGGGCTGCTGTGGAGGATTAAACGAGCCTGCTTACATAACAACATGCTTAAGGAAAGGCTTCTGTGAGTATCAGCTATGGTTAATAGTAACAGCAGCATTTCTGCTTTCTGCTGTCATAACATCTTCATAGGACCTTGTCGGTCGCTCTGTGTGAGCATGTGCATTTCTAAAGATCAATCCCTGCTCCTAGAAGTGGCTTGTTATATCAAAGAACACACATTTTAGCTTAGCTAAACTGCTCAGTTGGGTCTCCAAAAAGCAAAATGATGTAAGAGTGTATATTTATTTGCACCTGTACCAATACTGGCATTGTCTCCAAATCTTTGCCAATTAATGGATTGAAATGTTTTGATGCTATGCTTTGCATTTCCCTGATTATCACTAAGGGTCAGTATAGTATCTTTTCACCTATTTTAGCCACCTCCATTCCCCCTTCTGTGAATCCACGACCCCAGTTTTTGCCTAATTTTCCTCTGGGTTTTCTTTTTCTTATTGATTTGTATCTACTTTTTCTATATTGTGGCTTTTAACCTTTTGTGGTTATATGTGACACATCTCACCCAGTAACTGTCTATTACTAATTTGTCTTGCACAACTATCAACATTTTAGTGGGAAATCCTGTCTTTTCCCCTGGCATTTTGGGTCCTGCTTCTAGGAAAGTTTTTTTCTACCCAAACTCCCGGAAAACAGTTCTCATGATTAGAGGACAATTGATATCAAGACAAGATGGTTGAAAGGGAACCCAGCTAAAAGGGGGAACATCTTTCCAAGACAAATAATGAAAAAAGTTAGAGGTTGAAAATTTATCTGGAAAAATGAAATTAAATTTTTTGTCTTCTATCTAACAAATACTTTTGCTACAATTTCAACCATAATTGAATTTTCAGAATGAACAAGAAAGAAAACAGGCTTTTACAGAGGGGACTGTTGTTTCTGATGCAGTTCTAGGATTATATAAGAGCCTCGTGCATGTTTTACAACAGTTTTCTTTTTTCTGAGCACGTGTTTGCAGTTTGCAATGATAATATGTACTGTGGGGAGTTGATGCTTGTAGATAACATTTCTTTCATCCGTTTCTTCTCTTCTCCCTCCATCTCTTCGTTTTGCAAATCATCTATTTCCTTATTTCCTATTATATGTCTTTATCTTGCTCTATAATTTATTTACAATTTGGGTTTCTCCGATAAGAGAAACCATGCGATATTTAAGCTTGTGTGTCTGATTTATTTCACTTAGTGCCACGGTCTCAAGGTGCATCCATTTTCCTACAAATGACTCAAGTTATCTTTCCTTATGGCACAGTAGTCTCCACGGTGTGTAGACACCGCATTTTCTGTGTCATATATCTGTTGTCGCACATACAGCGTGCTTCTTATGAATTGTGCTGCTATAAACATGGATATGTAACATTGTAATTCATGTCTTTGACTCTTTGGGGAAGACACCTAGAAGGGGAATATCTAGGTCAAATGGAATTTCTAGTTTTAGTTTTTTGAGGAATCTCCACACTGATCTCCACAGTGGTTGTACTAATTTATATTTTCACACAAAAGAATTTGCTTTATCAGTTCTCCCACTGGTCTCTCTTCCTCCGTTGCTGTTTCAGTCACTGACATCCTCGTCATCTTTCTTTTCCTCATTCCTTAACCAGTATCTGTCCCAGAGCCTCCCTTACTGGTGGCTTTGCCTGACCTCTAAGTGCTGACCCAACGCCATGTTTACCGATGTCCCGAAAATCCTACACTTCTGCCACATTCCCACCAGCCCATCTGTTTTCACCCGGTGTGACCAAGTGTTGATGACACCAGACAGTGGTCAAAGGTTCTTGGTACCTGGAAAGGTGTGAGCAAAGGAAGGTTTTACACGCAGCCAGTTCCGTAGTTAATCCTTCCATGGTGTACATATTTTTGCATTGGGGCATATAACTTGATAATTTCAGAAATAAAAATAATTTTGAAAATTAAAAATATGCATAACTTCAGGAACTCAGATATTAAATACGGGGCTAATGAGGACTTCTTGAACTCAGTTCTATTGAATCCACCCAGTACTGCAGCTCTGTGCAAAGCACTACTCCAGGCGTAGGCAAGGGACCTGTATAGTTTTATTCCCTCACCTGAAGCAGAGAGGGGACGGTGCACACTGACCAATCCCACCCCAGCCTCCTCGACCACACACACACACAGATGCCACCTGGGGCCACTACTTTCCTCTGCTCAGTAATTTCCATCATGACCGTAAACAATCATTCCCCAAAACAAGGAACAAACCCAAACTCAAGGTCTGTGGGAAAGCTGACGAGGTCTGGGCCCCAGCTCTGAAGTGAATGACATCACGAACACTGGGGCTCGCTCTCTCACCTGACACCAGGGCAGGTGGGCGGGCATCAGGTTGGGAAGAAAGTGAGCCCTGCTCTCTTCCAGCCCCTGCATCTACACTTCAGCATCTGCCACCTTGAGTCGGGACTGATTCACATTACACCTCCGAGTTCCCAAATGCACTGCACGGGACAGCTGTGCCTGGGCCTCTCGTGGTGCCAGACTCTAGAGTGACAGAGGACTGGCGGTGTCATTACAAGTGACACTGCAGCCAAATGCACTGAGGGTCACTTATAAGAAGCCATCAGGATTCAGCAGTGGGTGCCCCACGGGGCCCCAGGAGCTCCATGAGGACCGGGCCCGGGTGACCTCCCACCCACCCAACTCCAACTGGAGTAATTGCTTTTGTCAGGTTTATACACTGGATGTTGTTGGAAATGGTTTGAAGGAAGTATCCTGTTTCTAAAAACTGAAAAGCAGGGCTCTAGAGCAGGGATCGGCAAGCTGCATCCTGGGCTGGCTGAATCTGGCCTGTCACCTAGTTTTTGGTAAATAACATTTTATTGGATTATCTAGGGCTGCTTTGTGCTACGGCAGCAGCTGAGAAGAGTGTCTGCAACAGAAACCATATGGCCCACACAGCCTCGGATATTTACTTTTTGGCCTTTCACAGAAAAAGGTTGCCAACCCCTGATTTAGAGGAAAGACACGTGAACTTGAACAAATGCAAATATTTGTGCTTCCATGGCAGTGGCGTTAGGATTCAGAGGCAAGGGAAGCCCAGAGGCCAAAAGCTCCTCCAACTCTCACCTTCTAAGTTTCATTCTTCTAGACACCTATTAAAATGCAGATGTTGGTACTTGCTTCCTACCTGCTCCAGGAGACAAGGGAAGCACCTTCTACTCTCCTCCTGCTCCACCTGTACCACCTCATCATGATCTACGGTAGGCCAGAACCATATACTGCACTCAGGCCCCTTCTAACGCCTCTTCTCAGGCCTGATTTCGTACTTTTTATCTTAAAGAAGGTTCCAAACAAATAGCATCTGTCCCAAGTCTGTGTAACATATCCATAGTGGTACCCGCCCCCGCCCTGCATGGCCTTTTGCCTGTAGACTCCTGCATTGAAGGACAACAAGCTCCCACCTGCAGCCACCTTGTAATGACCCTGTTCCCTCCAGCCAAGGCCTCTGGTTGGGGAGGGGGGTCATCCTCTAGCTTTGACACCTACAGCCACCTGGTTGTGATGATTAATTTTTTAGGACAACTTGGCTCAGACATATTATCTAGATATGTGGCTAAAATTATTCTAGATATTTCTATGAGGGTCCATTTAACTCAGTGGACTGTAAGGCCATTTGGACCTCCCTAATGTGGGTGGGCCTCATCCGATCAGTTGAAGGCCTGAATAGAACTAAATGACAGATGGCCTTTGGGTTCCATCTAATACATCAGCTCTTCTCTAGGTGACCGGCTAAACGGCCCACAAGCAGAACTTGGCAGCCCCCACAAGTGCATGAGCTGATTCCTTGAAATCTCTCTTTCTCTTCCATGTACACAGATAGATTGGGTGGGTGGATGGATAGATGAATGATAGATTAGATAGATAGATAGCAGGAAGGAAGGAAGGAAGGAAGGAAAGAAAGAAAGACAGACAGACAAGACATACACAAATCCATTTTTATTCCCTAAAGAACCTAATCCCTGTCTAGCCACACAAATTCAAGCTGGGACAGGACGGAGAGGCCCAGGTCTAATCTCCAACCTGATGGTGCAGCTCGAACACTTCCGGGGTGGTGAGCACTGCCTTGTGGCCATTAATGCCACTAATACCCATTTGGGGTGCTTGGATTTGTCCTCTGTGGGAGAAGAGGGATGGGGGAGGGAGCAGCTGGACTTCACCTGGATCGGAAGCTCCTCTGAAGATGTAAATGACAGCAGCCTCAGCATTCGTCTTTCTGGGGGCTTTTGCCTTTCAAAAGGAAACCACTTGCCTGAGGTTTCCTGGTGGTTTTATTTCTCTTCTTTATACTTGTGGAGTTTTCCATATTTTCTTCACTCATTAGGTAGTGTTTTTGTGTTGCTAAAATGAAATGTAAATATAAACTGAAGATGCCCCCCACTTCTCCCGGGGAAGCTGCTGCCGTTTCCAGCCCCCTGGTTTAGCAGTTTCACAGATGGCTGTCTCTTAGCAGGTACAAGGGGCTTTGATTGCAGGACCCCCTGAGGCCAAAGTCCTTAGATGCTTAACTTCTTTCTGTAAAACGATATAATATTTGCATAGAACCAACGCACATCCTTCTGAACACTTGGAGTCATCTCTAGATGACCTATAAACCCTAGCACAATATCAGTGCTACCTCAATACTTGATACACTGTATTGTTTAAGAAATCCTTACGGCAAGAAAAGTCTACAGGAGGCTGAGGCAGAAAAGTAGCAAGTTTGAGCCCAGCCTAGGCAATGTAGCTGTCTCAAAATAAAAGGTTTTAAAAAAGAGCCCAGAGGGCCCGGGATTTAGCTCAGTGGTTTCGCCGCCTGCTGCGCAAGCTCAAGGACCCGAGTTCGATCCCTGGTACCAAAAAAACAAACAAAAAAAAACAGGAAGAGGGGAGAAGGAGGAAGAGGAAGAGAATCCGTCATTTCAATACAGGGGCAATGTTTATCCTGAATGTTTCAGTCCGTGGCTGGTTGAGTCCCTGGATACGGAGCCCATGGACTCCGGACCCTTTTTCCGCGCGTCTCTGCCCATCTGCATCCTGGGCCCTGGAGCAAGTGCTCGGCGTTCTGCAGGGGAGGCCAGGTTCCTGACCCAGTTCTGTGGGCTCAGCCAAGTCACCTCATCTGTCTGTTTTGTGGGTTTCTTTGGTTTGAGTTTTTTGGGTTTTTTTTAAGTTTAGCAAACGGTCTGAGTTACAGGTGCGGCGTGGAGGGCAGGCCTGTCTCTCAGTGCGCTCCGCACTCATCAGCTCCAGCTCCGGGGCGGCAGCAGCTGAGAAGGAGCAGCTCCCGTGCTGGAGGGGGAAGAAGGTTTGGGGTGCTGGTGTGGACCGGGCTGGGGAGCAGGAAGCAGCCAGGCTGTCACTATGAGGACAGCAAAGAAGATGTGAAGAAAGAGGGAAGTTGGAGGCTCCAGGCTGGGGTGGTGGATGCGGGCATCAGCACAGGGACAGAACAGGAGAAAGACACGGATACGCCCAACTGCGTTCCAGCTTGGGGGGGGGGGGAGTGCGGGTCTGTGACACTGTGAGAGGCACCCGGCTGTTCTGTGACCAGAATGAGCCACCCATCGGGCTGGCGTATAAGGAAGGTTGCCTTGCTTTTTCTGTTTCAAACTGAAGCCTGCTCAGGCTACAGCGCGGCCAGGTTACCCTGAAGTCCAGGGTCGCCTGCTTTCTGCTTCCCACCAACCTCTGCTGTCCAAAACTTGCCACGTGTTCATCTGTGTCCCCTAGGCCAGTCCCATCCGGTCAGGGAAGCAAAATTCAGATGGCCCTTGAGGGTCGAAGAAACCTACAGAGCTGTCTCCCCCTGGAGGGCAGCTGCTCTGAATTAGCTGCCGGCCAGGCACTGAAGATGGCAAGAGCTACGATCCAGTGCACGCTCATCACAGCTGACCCAGGGAGATCACTCGCTACTGTCGGTTTTAAGACGCAGTGCTTCTTCAAGGCAGGAAAAAACCCACTTTTCTAAGGACATCACTACACAAGGAGCTCCATCCCCAACAGCAGCTGGACTCCCAAGGCCCTGCTTATGAGCAGAGACCCACTGCAGGCAGCCTGGTACCCCTGCCCAGCACTACGTCAGAACCTCCTTAGCTGCCACGTCAACCTGCCATCCGGGGAACCAGGAAACACTTCCACTTCCCTCCTGACCCTGGAGGGTCCCGCTGCCTGGAGAGCTGCCTCCGTGGGGGCCATCTCAGCCTCCAAAAGACTGGGGTCTCCAGCCCTTTCCTCAGAGGAGGCCCCTATCTTCCTGCTCCTTGATGACCGGAGCTAAAGGCAGCCTCCTCGAGTCACCGCAAAGGCCCTGCCCTACCCCAAAGCACAAAACTTGCGCCATGTTTCTGGAAGCAAAGGGCTCGCCAGATTCTTCTTGAGACAGGAAATCTGAGTTGCTATCTCCAGCTAGGCAGAGGAAAAATTAACAATGGCAACTTCCCTCCATTAACAATAAAAAATTGGGGAAAATTGGGGAAAAAATAAGAACCAAGAGAGATCATGTAAAGGTGCGAATTTCCAATGATGAATGTCATTATATTGTACACTAAAATGTACCAATAAAATTCATTTTAAAAAAAACAATAAATAATTAATTTAAAATTGATTAAATATGCTTGGTGTTGACATAGTCAACAGAAGTAGCTGGGTTAGAAAGAAAATGTCCCTTCTTTTGAAACTGGATTTCCTGGATCACTGGTCCCAATGTGCCCTTTGAGGCCGTGCCAGTGGTCTAACCTCTGCACAGTGGGCCCCACCAGCTGGGTGCTGCTAAGTCCCAAGCATCACAGGCCAGGCACTGGGCACCAACATGTGGGTTTAAGGGGATGTTTAAGATCCACACTGTAGCACTGACCATGTGCTGGGCCCTGAGGCATGCAGGGGTGAGCAAAACCACCAAGCCCTTGCTCTTGTTAAATTCACCTTCTCATAGATCACCATGCACTGCAGTGGAAGCTAACAGAGAAAGGGGGAAAGGGAGGGAACAGATTAGTTTTCCATAGTGGGCTCCGGAAAGGACACTCTGCTAAGATGACTCTTGAGTAGAGACCGAGGGCACATGCGGAGCAAGTCTTTCAGGCAGTAGGGACGGCACAAATTAGGGCCAAGCCTGGCACCTGCACCACTTAGGACTCTGCAAGAAGGCCTTGGGCAAGTGTGGTCCCTTGACCTTGGACTTGGCAGCCTCTGGGACCATAAGGAATAAATTTCTTTCCTCTGGAAGTTACCCAATCTCCGGTATTCTGTTACAGCAACAGAAAATCAATGTAGGCAGGATGCAACGGGCTGGTTTCAAACAGAGAAGAGACAGGATCTTTCTTACTTCCACTTTAAAAAGACCATGCAGGCTCCTAGCTCCTGTACAGAGAAATAGACAATAAGGGAGACGCCGTGGAAAAAGGGAGACCTAGCAGGGAGTTTTTCCAATGGTTTTTCCAACAGTTGTCTTGGATTGAGCCGAGGGTAACGGTGGAAAGAAATGGCAAAACACTAAAGCTGCCAGGATTTGCCAATGGATTAGGTGTGGATGTGAGAAAAAGAGCAAAGGGTGAGCTTTTGGAAAAATGAGATTTCAATTTACTGAGAGGAGGAAAACTGGACAAGGGCTGGTTGGGATGGGAGGTTGGAAAAAAATCAGAAGTTTGATTTTCAGCCTGTTTGCTTCTAAGGACTTACTAGACATCCAAAGGGGATCACAGAACACTACCCCCAAACACAGCACCTGGAAAAGCTGGGTAGCTTAGGCTAAAGGAGATGAAATGTCCCTGACCCTCTCTCCTGAAGATCCTTAGGTGACAGATGTCCTGTCCTGTACCCAGAGGGAAGGAAGGCCACACAGAGACGCCAAGAAGGCTCTGAGCCACATGTCTTACCCTAGATACATGACCCCAGACTATCACCAACGTCAAACTTCCTTTTTGTTTAATCACACTTATACACAACTGTCCCTTCTTGATTAAACCTAAGCATAAAAAGACCCATGGTCTCTGGGTCTTTGGCTCCAGTGTCACGTAGAACTTTGGTTCCACAGGTTTTCTCTTGTTAACCTATCTTTTGTTATGGGGGTGTCAGTGTGAACCTTGCACTGGGTGAAAATAAGACAAAACTTCCCCACTCCAAAGCAGTGAGATCCAGTGTGGAATTTAGGGGGAAAGGCTGGAGGAGGCTGGAGTAGTCAGAATACAGAGTGGGATCAAAGCAGAGATTTAGAAAGCTCTGTAGACAGAGACAGGCGGGAAGAGCAAGCCTTGAGTGTCCCAGTGTTGAAAGCTCAGAGATAAGAGAAGGCAACAGCAGTAGGTCCTGAGGCGGGCTGGGAAGTAGGAGGGAGAACACCGAGACAGGGGCTCGGAAGATGACGGTGACATCGACAATAGTCAGGTCTGGGGACTGAGACGACTGTCAGATTCGGGTAATGTCCGTCTTTTTTTGGCCTTGACCAAGCAGTTTGGAGGTAAAAACCTCACTGGGAATAAACTCAATAGATGGAAAAATAAAAATCCAGGTGCAGTTCATAAACCTGTAATCTCAGCTAGTCTGGAGGCTGAGGCAGAAGATTTCAAGTTCAAGGCCAGCCTGGGCACCTGAGCAAGACCCTGCCTCAGAACAAAATCAAAAGGGCTGGAGATGTAGCTGAGTGATGTAGCACTTGCCTGCAAATGCACAAGGATCTGGGTTCTATTCCCAAGGTGGGGCTGGAATAAAGGAGGAGGAGGAAGAAGAATTTGAAGAAAAGAAAACATAAAAATGACTACAGAAAACCCTTGGAAGGCTTACTATAAAGGGCAGAAGACAAATGGGATGGTGGCAAGAAAGAATTGGAGGGTGAAGGCAAGATCTCAATTGCTTCGTGTGGTTCTAAAGTGGATGATGTAGCAGCAGGCTTCAGTGCCAGTGAGAATGACTCAACAGAGAGGAAAATCGATGACGAGAGATGGAGGAAAATATGAACAAGGGTTTTGAGTGGGTGAGAGAATGTAGGATCCAGCATAGAAGAAGCGATGTTCTCAGATAAACACAGAATAATTCATCAACTTTCCAGGGAGAGATAAACTAAAAAATGATCAGGCTTTAGAAGTTCACAGAATTTTATGAGTGGGATGTTCTGCTGTTTCTTTTCTATCTTTTGCCATAAGGTGGCAGTAGATGGCTTCATCTAACACGAGACAATCTTAGTGCCATTGGGAAACCAGCAACAGCTGAAGTCAATTTGGAAGACTTTTTTTATGGACACAATGGCTGTGTTTGGAAGAGTGCTGCCTCCTTGTCCTTTGTCCTCATCTTAAATAGCATCATGCCCCAGTTACCTTTCCCAGCCTAGCCTCTTCCAGACCATAAAGGTATTCTGGGGACCTCAAAAAGACACTGGTGTTGGGGTGCTCTTACCCACGAGTGGAATCTAAAAAGATGACAGAGTGGAAAGGTTGTTACCAGAGGATGGTGGGGGCCAAAGATGGACAGATGTTCAAGGGTACAAAATCTCAATCAGACAGAAGGAATAAGTTTTATGATCTACTGCACAGCGTGGTAACTACAGTTAATAATAATGCCCTGCAAAAAAATAATAATGCACTGCATATTTCAAAACTGCTAAGAGAGTAAATGTCAAATGTCTCAGCAGAGGGTGTAGCTCAGCAGCGGAGTGCTTGCCTAGCCTATCATGTGTGAGGTGCTGGATTTGTTCCCCAACAGTACAAAAAATAGTCTCACCATAATAAAATAAGTGAAGTGAGGAATATGTTAATTAACTTGACCCCAACATTCCACTGTGCCCCATAAATATATACAATTATGACATCAATTAAAAATAATAACAAAAGAGCGAATGAGAATAGCAATTTTTAAAAACAAACCTCTTGTCTAAATATGGAAAAAAAATCTCTTAAAACTCAATAATAAGGCCAGGCATGGTGGCACATGGCTGTAATCCCAGCACTTAGGAGGCTGAGGCAGGAGTATCACCGTGAGTTCAAAGCCAGCCTGGGCTACATAGTGAGTTTAAGGCCATCCTGGACTACATAGCTAGACTCTGTCTCAAGAAACAAAACAACAAACAAATAAACAAGACCTCAACAGTAAGGTCAGTGGTCTGGTTGAAAACGGCAAAAGACTTCAGCAGACATCTCACCAAAGATGATACAATGATGGGAAATAAGCATAGGAAAAGATGCTCCACATCATACGCCCCCAAGGAAAGGCAGAAATGCAAGTGAAAATGAAGAGATTCCACTACACACTTATTAGAATAGCCAAACTTGGGATCATTAACCACAGCCCAAAGGCTGATGAGGAGCTCCCATTCATTGCTAATGGAAATGCAAATGCAAAACAGTACAGCCACTTTGGAAGGCAGTTGGGCAGTTTCTTACCAATTGAAACACTTTTTTTTTTTCCGTACCAGGGATCAAACTCAGGTCCTTGCACTTGCAAGGCAAGCGGCAGAACCACTGAGCTAAATCTCTGGCCCTGAACCACATTTTTATATCATTTCCATAGTTTTAGGGTGAGAGCCCAGCTCTGGGGTTCCATCCCAAGACGCCAGTCAAGGTGAGCATGGTAAAGGACAGGATTACTCAACACCCATGCTAGGAGGGACAAAGAAAGGGTTCACGATCTGTCTTGGAGGAACTGACAGAAACTTTGAGGTTTTATAGAAAAGGGGAGTGAAATCAAAGGGCAGGGGCCACGTGGCTGGCAGGTGGTCACCGGCCCATGATCCTGGTCAAGCAATGGTCTGGTTGATCCCTATCTCAGATCCCTAGTTCTGCACCACTTGCTCCAGAGAAATCTTAATGGCTTGAGAGGGCAACTGGCTCCCAGGAGATGATCGTTTCTGCTTGCGGGGCGGGGGTCGGCACTTTCAAGGGGTGGACTGTGGGGCTCTGCTTCTCATGCAATCTAAGGTGACTGCCGGGTTGGGACAGTGAATGGAGACTTCTAGGCATCACTCCAGGGCATCTGAAACAGGATACTGTAAAAAAAAAAAAAGCAACTGACTCTCCCTGCAAATCTTGAAAATGCCTCAGTTATTCTTATCTGGACATCCTCAGTCTTGAAGGGAGATGAGAAAGGCTGGGTAAATTTAGGGTTAATAAACCTAACCTGCCTGCTGGGAGCGCTGCTCTGTAGATCACTATGGCCAGGCCTAACTTGTCTCCTCCTGCCAATGAGGCAGGATGAGGCAGGCCCCTGCGTGGAACGAGAAACATGATGTGCCTTCCTCTCCGCCCATTCCCCATAAAACCATCAAAGCATGATGTTCTGCAGACCTTAGCTACTCTCCTGGCTCCAGTTACAGACCAGCCTCTTCACCACCACCACCCCTGCTCTTCCTTTATTTCTACCACTATAAATAAATGGGCTGCAGTTGCCGGGCTGCCCTTTTCTCCCATCAGGAAGAAGGCTCCACCTGGCCCCAACTTGTGTATCTGTCTTTTTCTTCATCCTCCACTGTTCTCCCTCCATGGACCCTTCAGCTGTGCAGGCTGTGGCACCTGCCTACATGCTGAGCTGAGCAGGGATCCAACCCAAAGTTTTAAGGTAATGAAGACAGATGTAAAAGGAAGGCAGTTACCCACTGGGCATCTGTAGGCCCGGCTTCTAAGTCCCTATTATAATAACACAATCCGGCAATCGCACTCTAATATCTACCCGAAGCAGTGAAAACTTATACCTACACAAAACCTGCGCAAAAATGTTTATAGCAGCTTTATTCATTACTGTCAAATCTTAGAAGCAACAGATGCATCCTTCAGGAGGTGAGTGGTACTGTGGTACAACCAAAGCATGGAACACTACTCAGGGCTAAAAAGAAAGGGGCTATCAAACCACAAACAGATATGTAGAAACCTTAAACGTATATTTCTAAGTGAAAGGAGCCCAACTAAAATGGCTCCATACTGTATGATTTCAACTATAGGTCAGTGCCATTCTGGAAACAATACAACTACAGCAACAGCAAAGACATCAGTGGTTTCCAGAAGGTGGGGAGGGGAGGCCTGAACAGGCTGGGCACAGTGATTTTTAGGGCAGCGCAGCTATGCCCTGTGATACGATATTGGTGGACACCTGGCTTCCCACATGTGTCCAAAGCCATAGAATGCACAAGATGAACCATAATGGAAACCATGGACTTTGGGGGATAAGGATGTGTCCGTGTAGGCTCATCAATGGCAATAAATGTGCCATTCTGGTGAGGGATATTGATAATGGGGGAGACTAAGCACGTGTTGGGCTGTGGAGTGTATGGGAAATCTCTCAATTTTGCTGTGAACATAAAACTGCTCTAAATTTTTTTTTAAAAGGATTCATGGTGGGCCAGGGATGTAGCTCAGTGGTGCCGTGCCTGCCTGGCAAGTGCAAGGTCCTGAGTTCGATCGTCAGGTACCAAAAAAAGGATTCATGGTGCTACTGGGGGTGGGCAGAGAGGAAGGGAGGGAGGGGAGTTCAGGCAGCTGTCTGCAGTGCCATGCAAGGGGCCGCATGTGAGAGCCCAGCGCCACGGGTGGTAGAAAAAATTCACCAATAGTCAAGAAATATGGAAAAGTGAAGAGTTCATTGACACATTGCAAGAGAGCAGTGGGCAAATCCAAGAGAGGCACATGGCTGCAGGGTGAAAGGCTGAGATTCCCATATTTAATTTTAATGTGAGGAGGGGATTCTGCAAAAGTCCCGGGAACACTTTCACCAGCCTCAGGGAAAGGGAGAGGGGCTGAGGGTTCGAGTGATGAGCAAGGATCAAGGATTTCATCAACCATACCCACATGTAGGAGCTTCCAATACACTCAAAGGAACAAGGATCAGTGAGTTTCAAGGTTGCCACGCACATCCGAGTGTGGAAGGCAGCACACCCGACTGCACAGGGGCAGATGTGCCTGTGGCCTCGCCCGCCTCTTCATCTGGCTGTTGATTGCTGTCCTTGGCAGTAAAACAGCAAAAAGAAGGAAAGTGTTTCCCTGAGTTCCAGAAGCAAATGATCAAACCTAAGGGTGCCTGGGAACCCCCAATTTATAAGCCAGTTGCCCAGAAGGACTGGAGGCCGAGACCTACAGCTGGCATGGGTCAGGGGCCAGCTGAGACCTTAGTGCCGTCTGCTGTTCTCTCCAGAACTGAAGGGAACTGTGGAACATCCAGCTGGTGTCCTGAGAACTGATGCCCAGGGAAACCCCTCATGTACCTGGTCACAGAAGCGATTGGAGCTGAGGGTACAGTAGGAGAAAACAGCCTGCTGGGTTTTTTCTTACTGTGACAAGCAGCAAATATGGAAAGGACAGGATGGCTTACTACATATTTGGGAGGTGATCTGTAAATGCAGGGGAGAAATCAAGACTAGCTGCCAAGTCTCTGGTGTGGATGAACAGAAAGATGGTGAGTACGGGGAAAGCGTGCAGGAGGTAGAGCTGGTCTGGTTAGGCTGATGGCTAGTTTGGGACTGCGGCACCTGCAGTACATGAGAAGACGCAGGGAAGATGTGCGGGGTGACACATGAACACGACACTGTAGAAGAGATGCGGGCTGAGACCATGGGTTGGTTAGGAACAACACAGGTAAAACATAACCTCAGGTGACACATGCTGGGCAGAGCACGGGGAATGAGGAGGGACTTCTAACCCTGAGAATCCCCCATATGTAGGGTGAGCAAAAGAAAAGAAGTCCATCTCAAAAGAACAGTTGGGAAGAGAAACAGAAAAACCCAATGCTGTGGGAATCCAGGGAGCAGAGAGTTTCAAAAAGGACAGTTATTGTGGTTGGGCTGCCGTAACAATATGCCAGCGATGGAAAGCTAGTTCCTCACAGTCCTGGGGGCTGGAAGTCCAAGATCAAGGTGTCAGCGGGGTTGGTTGAACACATATGGATGAACACATATGCATAGGGAGCTTAGGAGAGTAAGAAGAGTAATTACTAATGTCCTCAATGACTTTTCTCCTTTGTAAAGCAAAGTATATTTGGTACAAAACAATCAAGATGTTTCAAATATTATGGGATGATCTCATCTCTAGTGTGGAATAATTTCTTTCAGTGAGCACTTTTTATGTGCCAGAAAAACTCACTTAATCCTTATAGCCAATCTGTCATATACTATCTTCTCTACTGAGTGAGGAACTGAGGCTTTTGGGGTGTGAGCAACCTGGGAACAGTGGCATCCCTGGAGGTGGGTGGGTTGGGACTCACACTCCCAGCTCCAAAGCCCTAACCCTGAACCACTTCATTCCACTGCCTGCATCTACAGCCGATGGTCTCCAAATTACATGGAGTATTCACCCACATTTTGTTTGTAACTCATTTGTTTGGATCTCAGAATATATTTTCCCATAGAAATAGTCCACCAGCCCACAGATAATGCACGTTTAAAGTATAATGTATGAGAAATGCTATTTATACTCTACCCAAAAAAGAAAAACATGAGGTTTCTGCCAAACTAGTGATTACATAAAACAGCAAAACAAGAGTATCTTTGAGCAAGAGCCTTTTAAAAATTATCTTAAATGCTAGGACTTGATTAAATGCTGATAGGAGTTAAATAGGGGAAGGCTCCAGGCATTTTGTGAACACTGGAGTTCAAAACCCTTGGTTCCTTATCCTGTCTGATTGACTTCAAATGTTATGGCTTCCTTCCTCCTGCTCCATTTGTCCCTCCTTGATTCAAGTCATTTATTGGGCATTCTTGGGGATTTGCTTCACTTACAAATGTAATTTTCTAGATAAATGGAAAATAGTCTTGAAAAATGGTTAATGGGGGTGGTAACCAGAAGTTCACTTCTGGGCACCTGGAGAAGTGGAAGTGCCAGGCCCTGTTGCTGGGGAAAAAGCCACAGACACTTGGACCAGGACTGGAGCACCGAGCCATGAGTGAGCAGCAGCTGAGCAAATTGAGAACTTCAGTGACCTAATGGGCCTTGTCCCCAGTCTATGTGAGGATTTCCCTCTGTTGGCCAGCCATGAAAAAGCCAGAGACAGGATGGTGGGAAAGGATGGACTGCCCTTTGTGTGAGTACAACAGAGATGGGGACTCCTACAGGTCGCCGTGTAGTGATGAGTATGACTGTCCTCTGGCAGATGGGGCCATGTCATCTGCCTGGCTGAGAAAGCTGGCGATGGAAGCCAACAATCCCTGGGACCAGTCCTGAGACCTGCATTTTGAAGGCATCGTCTCATCTACCTGTGCGATCTAGATCATGGCTTTGCTGGAGTGAGCCTCATAAAGGAGCCTGGAGATGGATCAAAGATCAGAGCCAACAGGAATTCCATCCGCATGTTAAAATATAGAAGTCCAGTGGCCATACTGCCCATTACACGCTGAAGCTTCTTTCTTTGAAGAGAAGGCAGATCCCAGTGATGATTTGCCCGCAAACCAACAAATCCAGCTTAGGCACCATGAACCTCGGGGTAGCCCCACCAAGCAGCAGGAGATGGACCAAAGAGTGAGCAATGGCTCCCCAGACAGAGTCAATATCTGCTCTCCAGTAGAGGACAAGGAAAACCAAATCAAATCAAAAACAAAGTCTTACTGGATGGAGGTCCATGGGACTTCCTTCCAGGCCTTTGCTGTCTCAATCAAAGAGTTGGACAAGACACACAGAAAAGGAGCAAAGGTGTACATTTATTGAAGGTGGAAAAGAAGTACACACTGTGGGGTGAAGGCTAAGGGAAAGGGGTCTTTTGAATCCAAAATTCTCAAGTTGGCTTCCTCCTCATGCAAATAAGGCATTGGGATACTTGTCTTTCCAAAACTCGCATTGTGTTAGCCAGACGTAAACTATCCTAGGAAAAAAATTGCTTGGCTTCTTGCTGGACATAAATGAAGGGTGAGAAACAGCACCTTCTGATTGGTTGTGTCCACACATAAATGAAGCATTGAAAATAGCATCTTTTGGGGCCAGGGATTGAGCTCAGTGGTTCCGCCACCTGCCTTACAAGCACAAGGACCTGAGTTCAATCCCCGGTACCAAAAAAAAAAAAAAAGAAAGAAAATGGCATCTTCTGATTGGTCCTGCAGACAGCATCAGATTCAAATGAGGGATTGAGAATATTACTCTCTGACTGGCTCAGGAGCCAGGCAGTCATTCTGGGTCCCTCGTTCTGTGCATGTCCTCTGGGTTCTTGTGACCTTTGACACATTCCACCCAGCCACTTGTCCCTTTGCCCCAGTCCTCATCTCCTACCTCAGAAGCACCCTGAATGACTTCTATCTTGGAAAATCAAAGGACATTGTCAGTGGGCCGAGGTCTGTGCAGACTTCTGCAGACAGATAAAAGCTGCTGCTCTTAAGAACAACCTGGTGGCTGCCTGGGATTTAGCTCAGAGGTGCCACACCTGCCTTGCAAGTGCAAGGTCCTGAGTTTGAACCCCAGCACCAAAAAAAAAAAAAAAAAAATAGAACCACCTGGAGGAGGCTTTGAAGAGAAAGCAGAAATGTCCAACTTCTGCTTTCACTAACCAGCCATTCCATGCACACATTCGGTTCCTTTCGCAGAAAACTGATTTCTGCTTCCTTACCCTCATCCCTTCTTTCCTGGACGGGTCACCAACAACTTGCGCCACTAACCTGACTGCACAATGTGTCCCTGAGCATGAACCCTCACCGCCTTCCCTGGCTGAGACCCGCTTTCCGCTCCCTTGTTCCCATACAGACTGGGTGGTTTTGGTTCGATTGGGCCATCTTCCTCTCCTTTCCTTCATTTATTGGAATAAAATACAATGTCAGGCCCTCCCCAGCTTAGTGTAAAAAACATAATACAAAACTATGCAGTGGAATACCTGGTGTGTGAAAGGTAGACAGAAAATGGAAATCTGAAAAAACAGAAAAGGAGTTAATTTAGGTAAAATACTCAGAAGAGCGTCTGCTTATAGTAATTAGCTTGTATGTGCTGGTTACTCTTCTGGGCTGTCTGAATGTTTTAGCTCATTTAATACTCATAGCACAAATCTTGGTTTATGCCGAGGAACGAGAGGCCCAGTGGGACAAGTGCTGCCGCACTCTCATGTCAGCACGCTGCCCAATGGCAGAGCCAGGACCAAACCCATGCTTCTAACCTCTTGGCGAGGAAGGTCTGCACATGCGTGTTGGAATGTCACTGGGCTGCAGTGCGCAGCTGTTTAGTCAAACGCTAGTTCAGATGTTGCTGTGTAGGTCTGTTTTACATGTGATCAGCATTGAACTCAGCAGACCTGAGTAGAGCAGCCGAGGCTCCACTCTTCAGGGGGGCCTCATTCAACCTGGGGAGGCCAAGATTGAGGGCCCTTGCCCACCCCAGAAAGAAGGACTTGGCCTCAAGACCGCACCACGGAAGTTCAGCCTGGGTTTCCAGCCTTCTTCCTGAGAACTGCAGTGGCAGCTCTTACCTGAATTTTCAAGCAGCTGGTCTGCCCCAGCATTTCACACTTCCCAGTCGCAACCACTGTGAGAGCCAGCTCCTTTAACTCTCTTTCAACAGATATTTTCCCCAACAGATAGATAGATACATAAACACACACACACACACACACACACACACACACACACACACACAGAGCAGATAGGCAGATAGATCCCAGTGGTCTGATTCTCCCAAGAAGCCTAATGCACATGACGAAGATTGCTCAAGGTGAACAGTGAAACTCTGTAAGAGAGGCAAAAAAGGAAAAGCTCGCCATGGGCCACTTTAGCCCCCTACCTACCTACCTACCTGAGAGGAGGGTGGGTAGGGAAATGCTCCCGCTGGCTCATATTACAGTACTTAGAGCTCTGCACCAGTTGGACCAGGACACCGTGGCTGCTGCCAGGCAGGAAAGGAGGGCCTCTGGGGTGCAGTGGGTGGAGAAAGGCACACGCAACATGCAATTCAAAGATACACAAGCAAAATGAGCATCCATGTCTGAGCCACTTCCTCATCGCTGGGACACTATACTTGACACCCACAACTTAAAGGCTCACAGTTTGTAAGGTTTTAGTCCATCGTTGGCTGGCTCCAAAGAAGAAACAGCATGGCAGAGGCGAGGCAGAGAGAGCTGAGCGGGGAGCTGGCAAGGGAGATAGACCCTTCTGGGTCACGCCCACTCGGACCCGCCTCCTCTGACCAGATGCCACCTCCTAACAGCAAGTCAGCTACGGTATAAGCCTCCATATAATCCTGTCCCCTTCCAAAAGCACGGTCTTTGAGCACATAAGGCTCTTGAAGGACACCTGGACATAAACCATAACAATTTGCAAGCTGAGAAATCCTACTTAGTCAGTACCTTCTTCATGATTTATTTTGGGCAGTGCTGGGGATCGAACCCAGGGCCTCATGCATGCTAGGCAAGTAGTCTACCACTGAGCCATACCCCAATGACTCTCATCTTTACTCCTTCTTATAATTTTTGTCAGCTCTTTTGAGTTGTAATCTATCTACGATGAAATTCACCAATTAAGTGCAGTATACTGTTTGACGAGTTCCAACAAATGTACCTGGCAACCCCCCCACTGCCATAATCATAATATAGAACATTGCAGCACCCCCAAAATCACCCCATGTCCCTTTGCAATCAATCCCTGTCCCCTCCCCTGCCCAGCCTGGAAACCTCTCTATTTTCTGTCATTATAGTTTTCCTTCTTAAAAGAATTTTATGTAAGTGGAATCATACAGCGAGTACTTTTGTGTACTTAGCATTATATTTTTGAGATTTGTCCATGTGGTTAGGTATATCAATGATGCATTCCTTCAGTTTGCTGATTAGGGTTCCCTCCTATGCATGTACCAAATCTGTTTCACTTACCCACAGAACATTTGTGTTGTTTCCAGTTTTATCTATTACCAACAAAGTTTCTATAAACAGGCAAGCACCTGCCTTCACATGGACATGTGTTTTCATTTCTATCGAGTAAATACATAAGAATGAGATTGCTGGATCACATAGTAAGAGCGCATTTAATTTAATAAGAAATGCCCACGCTGCTTTCCAAGGGATTAGCTGTGATTTTTAACTTATAGCAGGAAAAGGAGGAGAAAGGAGGCCAACATTTAAAAAACTTCTTGCTGTTATTTAGTTAAAATCAGCAAGAAAAAGTCTGAAAGGAGAAAATCAGCTTGGGATGAGAAGTGGGGTTTATGTCTATTTGCTGTTCTTTTCCACAAAATCAAGAAGTGACTGAACTTTAGTTTCCTCAGGTTTAACATAATGTGGAAATTGGAGGACTATTCTCAGACCTGAAATCCAAGTGTGTCCCCAAAAAACGAATTTTTGAAGTATCCTTTAGATCAAATGAATTTTGGCTCAGTACTCACATTTCCTGGGCTGCCTGAAAACTCACTGTCAGTCATTCTTGGGGTTCTGTCTGCCTCCAGAAAAGTGGGATGATGCCAGGGTCTTACTGGGGCCCCAATAGAGAAAGAGGTGCAGGAGTTGTCAGTCCTGGCACCTCTGGGACACCAAACATCCGGTCCTCGGGTCACAGCTGGGCTAGAAATTCACTGACACGCTCTGCCAAGCTTGTGGGTCTATGTAGTTCTAAATGTCAGCCTCTGTGATGCTCCTGTGAGACTTGGGGGCAGTGGAATGTTAGGTAAGACTGGGGATCCCCACACCTGGTTCCCTCAAAGCCTTTGCCACCCCTGGAAGTAGGATGCAGTTCCAAGGATGATTAGTAAATAAAAACCAGCGGGCAAAGGGGACCTTAGAGATAACTTCTACTCTCCAACCAGGCAACCCATTTGCCAGAGCCTGCAATATTGATTATGCCCAAAACATGATGTAAGCAGTGCTGGCTGCAAAGAGTTAAATCCCTCAATTGGCTTACTTTAAGAAGCGAGTCTGACTGAAGCTACATAACTCACAGAAGCATCTCATGGGCACTGCAGTAGCGCACAGGTTAACATGACCTCCCCGCTGCCGGCCATGGCCGAGACCAGAGTAATGATCTATGAAGCTGTGGGGCTGATAGGAGATAATCTCTGTAGCTGAGGTCGGAGTAATCGCGCCCCAATTCCATTCCCACAATTAGTCCCTTTGTAGCTTGAAGGACAATGCTCTAATTACAACCACATATTTTGTCTGTCTTGCTTCTAATTTGAAAATGCTTTGACTTCTCTTTAAAGACTTGCCTGCATAGTTTCCACGGTGATTGCCCATACTACACATCTATACATGCACCTTTACCCTGATTGATGAATAATAAAATTCGGTGGAAGAGACGGGCCAGGGCCTTTTGCCAAAGGAGCATTGGTCATCCCAGTTCACACCTTCTCTTTAACTCTGTCTTAAGTTTTTCTTCACCCTTGTGTCACACACTGGGCAGGTGGGGACTAGAGACTTACTGCAGGAGTCTCTGGCACCCATTAACCATTTGAATTGGAGAAGAGAAAGACAGGAGGGAAAACATAAATGAGTCTGACAAAATTATCCTCCCAAGATAGGTGACCATGGGTAACACAGTCACGTCAAAGCTGTCAGATTCAAAATGGGGCCACCTGTGACAGACCTGGGTAAGAGGAGCAGGCCAGGCTATTGAGGGAGGCTCGAAGCTTGATTTGCCCAGTAATGGGAACTATCATGGGAAAAGCTGGCAGAGAAGCACAGCTCACGGCCTACGCAGCAACACCCATGTAACGCACTGATTCGCGAGCCCAACGCAATGAAACTAAACGTGGTTCTACCCAGCAACTGCAGCCACCTGCCAGTCAGCTAGCCTCTAGTCAGCGTGACACCCGCAGTGCCAAGGGCTCCTCCAAACTCCTCACCCAGCTCTTCTCTTTCATGGATATAAATCCAACCCTTTCTTTGTGCCTTAGTTGCACCAGAGGCCACTTGGCTCTGTGTTTGTGTCCCAAACTGCAACCTTATTGTCAACCTAAGTTAAAAAACCACAGAGTGCGCAAGGGGATGGAAGAGCCCTAGAGCCTACGCCAGTTCGCCAGCTGGCATTCATTTGGGAATCACAGAGCACTGCAATAGGAACACAGTAAACAACGGGCCTATCCAAGGAGGCCGAGTCAAGGGGAAATTTAAAAGAAAAATGAGGAGGATCACATCATATGTTCTGAAACAACAATCCACGGCCACAAGGTCTCATATTACAAGAGTGGCATCAGCCGACGGTGAACCCAGGTGCTGGGCAGATCTCCTTGTAAAAAGGACTTTTCATGAGGTTCCTGTGGCCCCTGGGAGCTCAGGGTTCCACCAGTCTTTCATGATCATCACTATGAGTTAATCCTGCACAAAAACCCTTTCTTTAAAAATTCCCAGCTGTATTGACTTTCTTATTGTTGGTATTGACACAAGCTACTTTATTTTGATTCCCACAACTTCCACAGCATTCCTTGTTTATTCCCAAATTTCCTTTATAGGAGATTCATCTCTGTTTTTATTTGACTTGACAGTTGATGATAATTCATGATTTTGAAAGCTGACAATGGGAACACTCATAACCACTAGAAACAGAGATGCCAAACGGGAAAAGGACTGCACATTCTGTCCGCTCTCATCTGCCCGCTAGACTTGACCTTATTTTTCAGGAAAGCCTTCAGCTACGCAAGCCCCAACTCGCTCACCCAGAATCAGTAAGCACCTGTGACGCAAAAGAGACAAAGTCTGCAGATTGGGCTGGTTGAGGCTGGGAGGAGAAAGGGAAGATTGAGGAAGTTTACGACCTACAAGGGGAAGGCCACATCCTGAAACAACAGCAAACTAGGGTGTGCGCTGAGGCTCTTCTGTCCCACAAACATGTTCTTTCAAGCAACAAAGAGAGCAGAAGCCAGACTTGGATAGAACACTGAGAAAATTGGGAAGAGGAAACTGTAGGCACCTACTGATAAGGACGCATAATACACTTCGGGGGGCTAATCACCAATTCCATTCCCAATGTGGTGACCACAAATCGTGCTTGCAGTGCTATCTCAGAGGACACCATGAGATGTCCCTGCCAAGCACTGTGGACTTATGGCAGGGGAACCCCACGGACCAAGAGACTTCCAAGGGGCCTGGATGCCATTAGCTGGAGCTCTGATCCATTTAGATTCTCACAGCTCGGGACTTACCACCTCCATTTCTCCAGGTCCAATGACACCATTTGATCCATCTTGTGGAGTCACCAGCAAGCTCCCCGCAGCAGAGGGGTCCCCCTTGTGGCACCCTGTTGGCTTGGCTTTGAGACAGCGCTGGGCTTCCTGCGTTTCTAGCCACTTGTTCTTTGCTGCCCCGATTCCACATTGGCCTCTCAACGGTGACACCGGTCACAGCTCAGCCCTCTGACCCACTCTCCTGCTGGACAGTCTCACAGGTCACCTGGTCTAAGCACCATCTCCTGCTTGAAGAGCTTTCTCTCCGGCTGCTCACAGTTTGGAGGGCACCTGTCAGGATTTCGCCTCCGCACTTCCCCAGTGTTTCTGTAGGGGCAGAGTCAGGTATGGTGGTGAATGGGGTAGAGCTGCTGCATCCTCTCGGGTCCTCCTTCCCTCCTTGTTAGCAACAATCAGCCCTCTCCTTACCAGCACTGCTGCTGGTGGGGTCTTGCTGATCGCTACCCTAAGGTGGTTCACACTGCTAGGAAGAAAGGTTTTCAAATCAGACTTCCTTCTGCCAATTTTAATCAGAGGTCAGAAGCCAGATGAATGTATTTTCAGGGTATAAAAAAAAAATCTCAAAGTATGTGTTTCTGTTACGTCAAAATAACCTTTCTATCATTTCCTTTTCCAGGTTTGTGATGATATATTTACCTGGGTAATTATTTTTTAATTTTCACTAGTTGGAAACTTGAACTGACTAAGGCAAAGACTGTATCTGTACTGTGGCCTCACTCATTAGCAGGATGCCTGACACATCGTGACAGGTGCGGACAGCATTCACCGGATGAATAAATGAATGAATTAATCCGTCCGGGAGACAGGCAATCATGTAATCAATGTATTGCTAGGAGCAGGTCATCCAGTCTCATTCACAGCACCAGAGTAACAGTTGACCAGCCCCACTTGCCACGCTGATGTGTGTGTGAAGGTGGCAGTAATATGAAACAGTAACACGTTCTTGTGATATGCCAAGTATGCTTCTCTATACCCAGGTGAATGGATTCAAAGCATGAATCCTTCCTGTCTTTTGTCTCCATGCACTTTATAGGGTAGAAGAGATAGGAGCTCACAAATGCCTCTCAAAAGTCCAAGCAGAAGAGAGGATTCCGAATGTTCTTAAGTAATACATGTAAAGGAGGTAACATGCTACATATCCTGATTCGATTATTACACTGTTAGACCCAGCGAGAAAGAACCAACCAGAGACCAATATTAAATCCACACAGGAGTTTGTTACCGGCCGGACCCGAGCACAGCATCAGACCTGAGCCCCGACTGGGGATTGACAAACATGTTTTATACACCTTTGAGGCCAACAGTTTTTAGGCCCCCCTATGGGATAGAACTAGTAAAGCAAGCAAAAGGTACAGAAGGCAAACATCCTGCCGGCCGTTAGAACATTTGTAAAACAATAGTTGATTAATTGTTGTTTCTAAAAGACTTTCTAAGGGGAGGAGGTTTCTGAGCTTCCTCCTTTTAAGTTCATCTAAAGGGCAGGCAGGTGGGTCCTTCAGCAGCAATATGGAGTGTGTTTTGCTAACTAGGGTCCTTCATTCCCCACTGGTTCTTGTAACTTAATCAAATCTTTGATTTCTGTATTTATTTTTCGGATTCTCCCTCTAAAACATCTTCCAAAATCTCATAATTTTGTCTCAACACCATCAGTTTAACTGCATCAACCCTGGGTCTAACATATTTAGTCAGACCAGTTATAATACAAGGTCCCACGAGCAAAAGCAGAAGTAAGATAACTAAGGGGCCTGCTACAGCAGAAACTAGGGTAGTTAACCATGGGGACCAATCAAATAGATTTTGAAACCAATTTTGATCCTTTTGTTGAGCATATTTAGTTTTTAAATTTTCCCTGACCATAGCTAAGGTACCTCTGAATGACACCAGACTGATTAGCATAGAAGCAACAGGTTTTTTTCTAGAGCTACACATAACCCTCCTTGTTTTATGAACAGAAGGTCAAGTCCCCTGTGATTTTGCAGGACCATCTCAGCTAGGGAATCAACCTGGTTTTTTAATCTGGAGATCGAGTCTTTCAGGTGACCCACATCTCTGGCTACTTGCAAGAAGTAGCCCACAAAAATGTACAATTATTATACGTCAATTAAAAACAAACTTTTAAACCAAGAATGAAGCAAGATGTATAGATCTAAATGTAGTCTATAAATACAAAGGAATATTATTCAGTCTTAAAAATAAAATTGGGACACATGCTCCAACATGGATGAACCTTGAGGAAATCATGCTAAGTGAAATAAGCCAGTCACAAAGGACAGACACTGTAAGATTACACTGATGTGAGGTACCCAGAGTATTCAGCTTCAGAGACAGAAAGTACAATGGGGATTGCCAGGAGCAGGAGGTGGGTGACTTAGGATCTAAGGGGTACAGAGTTCCAGTGTTGCAGGATGAGAAAGTGTTCTGGAGATGGTTGTGCAACATGTGAATGTCCTTAATGCCACTGAACTGTTCACTTAAACACGGTGAAAATGGTAAATTTCATATTATGTATATTATACCACAACTTTTTAAGTTTTTTAAAAAATATAAGCCAATTGCTGTTAGAGATCAAAGGAAATACCTCTAGTTCTTCCCTAAGAAGACTCTGACCAGCTAGTAAGATAATGCATTTTTTAATGCCTGAAATGGAATATTATCTAAGACCATGTAAGGGGCCGGGGCACTGTTCGTAAATTTATTTATTTATTTTGGTAGTGGGGATCGAACTCGGGGCCTCACGCTTGCTAGGCAGGCGGCAGAACCACTGAGCTAAATCCCCGGCCCCTGTTCATGAATTTAATAAAAGATTGAATGAAACTAAGGTGAGAAGGAAAATGCATTTCCTGAAGTATTTCTCAAGCGCAAGGTCTGGATGCTCTTCCCTCAAGGCATGGTGCAGACTGAACGGTGATCTCCAACTCTGATCATCAGGCTAGGCCAGACGTGGTGGTGCACAATCATGACCCCTCCACCCTGGGTGGCCAGAGCAAGGTCGTGAGTTCAAGCCCAGCCTGCACAAATTAGTGATTTATTGAGACTCTGTCTCAAAATAAAAAATAAAAAGAGAGCTGGGGATGTAGTTCAGTTTGAAGGCCCTAGGTTCAATCGCCAGTGCAGCAAAAACAAATAAACAGGACTTAGTACCTGAGTGACCTTTGCCAAGACAAAATTACAACAAATCTAGCTTGAAGATCTTAACTGAAGTTTATTTGCAATCCTAGAATCAAGCAATACTGTACCTCACCCCACAGCATAGCTCACACGTTCTGATGGGGAAATGAATGGCCCGGGATCACCTGGGGCTTCTACCACACTGCCCTGTGAACTCGGACCAGCCCAGCTGCATCCGTCACCACTTAAATGTGCTGTGATTTTGCGTGGGGCACTCACTTTGATCTGTCGTATGTTGTTGGAGTTCAAAACCTGGTACTCTGAAGTAGGACACTTAGGTTTCCTTCCAGTGAAGGAGACTGGAAGGGTTTCAGAAACAAGAAGCGCCCTCTGAGCTTCCTGTGCCCCCCACTTCTCCTCCCCCAAGGTGGATCCTAGCAATTAGAACTCCTCTCCCCCAAGACAAGCCATAACCCAGGAAGGTCACTCTGACCGCTGTGCTCTTGAAGACCCTCATACCTACCCCTGGAAGGAGGGAATGCCAGTGAGGCCAACAGGGACCCAAATAAGCAGAGCACGCTCAGCCCCACCCCAGCCCTCTCCTTACCATCCTATCATACCCTGTGTATCCAAGTGACACAGGAAGACAGGACAAGCAAACCCCTGGGGCCTTAACCCACTGCTCTCTAAAAGCATGGTTTGTGTTTTCTTCTCATACAGTCAGGGACTTCTGATGGAGCCCAACGTTACTTGTCGAACAGTACCTGAATGGGGGAGTGAGGATGAAGAAAAACAAAGACAAAGAGATAGAGTCGGGAGGGCTCCCAGAGACCGAGCCCCCAAGTTTATTTTTCTCCTCTCTTTTATACAGCAGGTGAGTTTGGTTGTTAATCATGACCCTTGTCCAGAGACACCTGCTTCCTTGTTTTCTAGTTCTTTGGGAATTCCCCACCCTCATAGGCATCCTTGTTTCTCGGGGTTACAGAACGTTCATCACGTTCCAGGGCAATCTAATTCGGCAAGGACGCAGTTCCTCATAACATAGTCTCCTTGCTCTATACAATGGAGGGTAAGATTCAAAATGGAGCCTCTTTGGCTAACACCGCTCTCCACACACCGCTCTCCACAGACTTCAAAGCAGTTTTTGCTAAAAACTACAACTTCACTCAAACCTACAAAAGCAGAACGAAGCTTGACCTTCATTTGTAAAGCTTTGCTGAAATCTCTTCCAAGTGTGCATATAGGCCTGTTGGTCACTTAGGAGGTGTTTCTCCAAAAGTTGGCAAAACAAGTTTGATTATCCTTAACTGACCTAACTCAGAGATGGCGAACCTTTTAGAGACAAGTGCCCAGACTGTAGCCCAAAACCCACTTATCACAAAGTGCCAACACTGCAATTAAACCTGAATACTGCAGTTTTAGTTTAGAAAAAACAACACAGATTAACATCTTTTGTCCCTAAAACAAATAGCACACGTGCCATAGGCTCACCACCTCTGACTAACCTATCTCATCCTTCTTCAAGACTGAGGACACCCAGAGAAGTGGTTCATGGGGACATTCAGCTTCCCGCATCTCCCCAAATCGAGTGCCACCTGGGGTTCCAGAAGGGCCTCTCAAGGCTGAGACTAGACCCAGTCGTCATCTCCGGGGAGCTGAACCACCCCTGGAGCCACTGGGGTCCTCCAGAGCTGGGCAACCAGGAGAGGATGACCAGGCAGACCCCAGCCTACCACAGCACCCCATAAGATGGTTTGCTCTTCCCTGAACTGCACCTCAGTTCTCACGGAGAACCCCTTTCCTGGCTTCTCTTGCTATCCTCCATTAGGGGCAGGCTGGCTTGATCTTTGCCAGAGCTGAGCCGCCTTCCATTTTCTCTTTCCTGTACACTAACGTGCTGAAGGCTCCGGGTTTTTATTTCCATTATCACTGAAGCAAGAACCCACACAATCACATTTCTCTACAACTATCCACTTCTTTCATCACACTTGCACAAAAATAGCTTTCATTGGGTCTTTGAATCCTCCATTCTGAAGGTCCCTGTGTCATGTAAAACGAAATAGCATTTGAAGTTTTCCTTGTTAGCATATTTTTTGTTACATGAGTATAGGTATGAACTTTGCAATGGGTGACGAAAAATTACTTATTTTTCTATCCTACATTACCAGAATTGTTATTATAAAATAATTACTCTTCAAATTATACATAATTCCTTTAGTCAAAACTTTTTACTCTTCTGAATTTCTTTTTAAAAATATAAACTCATATAACACTTGGCCATCTTTAAATGGAAAGGCCACAAAAAAGAGCATTTGGTAAATATCTGAATTGTTTTTAAACTCTGCAGCAAAAGGAAAATTCATAACTTTTGACGATGTTAGTGTTTAATTCCCAAACTGATGGCTTGCTTCACTGCCAAATAAATATTAAATAAGGTCGGTACATCAAAAGAGTCACTATTTAAAAATGCTAATACTGAGAGTGCACGCAAAAGAGGGAAGACAAGTGCAATTCATCTCCCTTTTTATGCGGTAACATTTCCTATTGAGGACAAACAGCTCCTTGGGGTTAGTCAATAACACCGCTAGGCCTAAGTCAGGGCCCTGAGCAAAATGAAAATGCTGTTTGGGACCCTGGTTCAAAAAACAAGGGCAGGCCTGGGGATTTAGCTCAGTACTGTCGCCTGCCTCGAAAGCACAAGCCCCGAGTTCGGTCCCTGGTAAAAAAAAATAAAACAAAAAACAAGGGGAAAAGAGTTCTCCTGTCTTGCGCTGTCTCTAGATCTGTAGTGGGCTTCTCTGGTATTTGACATCACATCCCGTGGGCATGAGGATGGTCACAGGGCCAATGTCAACTCTCACAGGAATGCCAGCCTGTGAGATCCCGCCTCCCAAGCTCCCACTGGGCAGGGCTGGGAGGGCCCAGGAAGGAGCCCAGGGCGGTGGAGGGGAAGGGAAGCAGCACCACAGGTGACCAGGGGCTCCACGCTCCTGGGGGGCCTCACACATATGACACAATTCCAACAGAGAACAGATCCTTTCAAGATGGCAGCCGCCACGCTCTGAAGCTCAGGCACAGGGCCCCTTCAGAGCCTCTGGAGCACTCGGATCCCAGGACAAGTCGACACCACACATCAAGAGTGTCAGGACCAAAGCTGGGAGACTGTTAGTTGTTTTAAACACACGTGTGGGTGCACACACACATGTACACACATAATCAATCACTAGTTTAAAAAAGAAACGTGTTTTTGGTTTTGATCAAGTGTGAGCAAACCTTTTGTCTGTAAAGGGACGATTATAAATATTCTTACCTCTGTAGGCTGTGAGGTCTCAGCTGCAGCTTGAGTCAGCCCTCAGGATCAAGAGCTTGATTCCAGGATCCCCACCTCACTTCCAAAATCCCTGGATGTGCAAGTCCCGTATATAAAATGACAGAATTTGCACAGAACCTGGACACATTGCCCCACATACTTTATATCATCTCTACATGACTTATACTTTCCATCAACAATGTGAATGCTATGTAAATAGTTGTTGTACCATGTTATTTGTATTATTTGGAATTGTAAATTTTTTTTCAAGTAGTTTTGATCTACAGTTGGCTGGATCTACAGGTGCGGAGCCTGCAGACATACAGGGCTCACGATGTTCTGCTGGCCACGACTGCACACCACAGCCACAGATAACACGCAAATGATGGGCATGCGTTAGAAAAAGGTTCAGATCCTGAAATTTCAATTTATATGATTTTCCTATGTCACTAAGTATGTTTTTCTCTTTTGACTTCTTTCCCTAACCCATTAAAAAATATGAAAACCAGGGCTGGGGATGTAGCTCAGTGGTGCCGAACCTGCCTCGTAAGCACAAGGTCCTGAGTTTGATTCCCAGTACTGAAAAATAAATAAGTAAATAAATAAAAACCATTCTTAGCTCATAGGCTGAAGAAAAACAGGCGGTGGCCAGACCATGGTCAGTAGCTTCCTCTGGGGTGTAGTAAATTCTGTATGGTACATTAAAGAAACCTATAATAATTCCCCAAATCTATGTGTATCACTTACTTCATGGCAATATCAGGAGAAGCAACATTTGTGAATATTCAAAAAAAGAGAGAGAGAGAGAATGGGAGCAGTAGTTAGGAAGCCTGGTCTAGACCTGGCTCTATTACACCAGAGGGACAACTGTGAAACAAAGGCAGAAAATGAGCAGATCAACTCCACATGCTTTTTCTGGCTGCAAACCTTGTAGCATGTGAGAAAATATCTGGTATAGTCTTAAAGGACTTCTGCAAAGCTTTTCCTTTATTCATACTTTCCAAGTGAATTCCCTAGGGGTAAGCCCAGAAGAAGATCCTAAATTCCAACTTGCAAAAGATAAATTAGTGTTCTTCTTAGGTGTCACAAAGTGTTTCTTCTTAAATTTCCTGCATTTTCATAGTCTACACGGTGCCTGTGTGGAAGGGGGCTTATGTGAACCCGAGATTGGGTGGACAGTGCTTTTAAAATGTGGAACTATCTGAAAGTTTCCATTCAGCCCCTTCAGAGCCAATGAACTGCAATTTTAACAATACCAATAAAACATGCACATAATGTTGCTAATAATTACACAGAAACCTCTTTTCCCTTTGTGTCCAGCAAATCTCTAACCATAGAGTCCATGAAAATAGTTGTGATCTTCCAATAGCCTGCTGTTCTCTTTAATAACCACTTCTGTAGGAAATCTGTTAAAAACACAAACTTCCAGCTACTATTCCAGACCTGTGTATTGGAACCTCCAAGATTGGAGCCCCTCAATCTGTAGGTTTTAATAGATTCCCCATTATTTTGATACAGTGAGCCCAGTACAGTTTCTTGGACCAATATCTAGATGCAGCACTGAAGCACACAGGTGCAGTCTTCGGGGAATGTGGTGGTCAGCTTTCCATCACTATGGCCAAACACGTACGGTGACTGACTTAAAGAGGAAAGGTTTATTTTGGCTCACAGTGCTGGAGATTGCAGTCCATGGTTGATGGCCCCACTGCCTGTGGCCTGCGTGAGGCAGAACATCATGGCAAAAGTGCAGGGTGGAACAAGAGCACTCAAGTACAGCCAGGAAGCTAGAGAAAGAAAGAAGAGACCAGGGTCCCACAGTCGCCTTGAAAGGCACACCCTCCATGACCCAAAGGCCTCCCACTAGGTCCTACCTCTCAAGGATTTGACCACCTTCCGCTGTGCTATCCAGCGATCAAGCCTTTAACACAAAGGCTTGGAGGTGGAGGATAGTCAACATCCAGACTGCTGGACTGGCTGCCCTGATATGGACGCACTGGGTCACAAAAATTTAGGAGCCAAAGATTGTTCATCTGATGACTGCAGAATCAGAGATACACTAGTTCTGCTCAGAGACCTAGCACAGGATGAGCCAAAAGTGGGCAATGACTCCTCAGTGTTCTCCTCAGTGAAGGAGAGATAGTGGTGCAGAGCCGTGCACCCTGCTCCATGCACACCCCATCGCTGAGCCCGTGCCCTGTGCAGGTGACAGGTGAGGTCCATGCTCTGCAGAGGCAGCTGAGGACAAAGGACGTGTGGAGGACCCCACAGGGACGACTTAAGAGGGCAGAGGACGGCCACCAGGCAGTCACAGGCACACACGTCACATTCGAAAGTGCTGAGGGTGGCGAGGATGCTAGTGCTTCTCTGGCGTGTGCCACAAGGCTCAAATCCCCAGCTGGCATCTCATTCCTGACGCGGAATCCCCCCCAGCACCCCAGTGGCCCACACACTTCCTGCACATGCACACCGACACAGCTCACACTGTCTGGGTTGCTTCCTACCTGTGTTTGAGTCCTAATCTGTGTGTGCGCGTGCAGCCCTCACCAGCAGCCCTACGTCCAGGACTCTGCTGCAGAGAACGGCCAGGAGCAAGGCCAGGTGCCCAAGGGCCTTCAGGAGAACGGTAGCCCGGCCCTGCTGTCCAGGCAGCCAGACGCACAGGGGACACAGGACACGGGACTCGATGTTGCTGTCTTCCCTCCTGCCTTCTCTACCTCGTTTCTCCTCTTTTTCCTCCCCTCAGGGAAGGACAACCACTCCAACAGAGAAGGAAGAAGCCAAGTTTCTCGTGCTCCCTGGGGTACTAGAGGGCACTTCTCTGGCTGTGCCAGGACCCGGGGTGAGGCCCCAGGCAGGGAGTCCCTGTGTCCCTCACACAGACACACGTGGCTCACGGAATGCCCTGCATGTCCACCCCGGGCACACGACTGCTGCAGTCACCAAGTCTGCAGAGGGAGCCACAAAAGGGGTGCTGATGACAGGGCTGCGACGGGTGCCCTGCGTGCAGCAGGTACACAGAGCACAAGGGCGCCAGGCAGGGGAACAGCCACCCAGGCACCAGCAGCCGCAGGGCAGCCATGTGGGAGGGGCAGCTGCCAGGTCCCGCAGGGGACCCATGGTCACAGCTATCAGGCCTGGGGTAGGTGGCCGGGCCATGCAGGTCTATTCGGAACCACTGATGCGGACAGCGCCCATCCCAGCCAAGTGCAGGAGACAGGACAGAGGGGGACGGTGCCACAGAGGCCTGGCCTGGCGGATGCGCACAGCGTGGGGCTCAAGGAGGCCACGCCTGTCACCCCAAGCCACGCTGCTTCCCAGTCAGCCGGCTGTGCCCCTCCTCCCCAGCTCCCCAGAGAGGACCAGACTCAGCCCAGGCCACAGCCCCCAACTGAGCCAGACCCTGGACGGTCTCTAGGCGGGAGGAGCCCCACGCTGTGCACGACAGAGTCCAGGGGCCAAGTCTCCCTCGAGGACTTCAGCACCCCCACGGCAGCACTGGGGAAGTGGGCGATGGTGAAGGGAGGCCACAGGGGCCCGGTCCCCAAACCATGACACCAGAGAGGCTGTGACCTTGGAACCGCACTAGGCCACCGCAGACGCAGAGCCAGAACACAGGGAGCTGCCAGCCAGGTCCAGGACAGGGGCAGGTTCCCAGGGACACGGTCTGGCTCTCCTGAGCACAGACAGACATTCAGCCCAGGACACAGACTAAGCAGGATGGGGAGGCTGAGGCAGGAAGAACACAGGTTCAAGCCCAGCCTGGGCAACTTAGCCACTTAGAGAGACCTTGTCTCAAAATAAAAATTTTAAAAGCTCAGTGGCAAAGGCCCTAGGTTCAAACTGTAGTACTACCAAAAAAAAAGTCTGAACAAGTTTCGGTAAGGTCTAAAACTCCCAAGGGAAGATAGGAGGCCTGCCTGGCTCCGACATCTGTCAGCCCACTGATCACTAGGGTTGATTCAGCGAGCTGGCTGGCCAGGTGGGGGTCCACTTCCTCCCTCACCGCTCCGAGTGCATCCCTCCCGAAGCTGCACCCTCTGTGGAGGAGGCAAGGCGACCACCCCGATAGCGGAGGACTGCTTCCTTGGTCAAGGACACACGAGTGCTCCCCTGCTAGAACCTCCAAACAAGCGAGCGCTCAGAAACCCCAAGGGACAAGAAAGTACGCTATGTACCATACGCTGGTGCCACGAGGAATAGAAATAACGCATACAGGGAGGTGCGCTGGTGAACACCCGTGCGTGATTCGAGCTACTCAGCTAAGCCAGGAAGGGCTGGGGATGCAGCTCAGTGCTCCCTAGGATCAGTCACCGGTATCACAAAAAAGAAAAGAAGGAAATCGAGGGGAGGGGAAGGGAGGGAATGAAAGGAAAAAAGATAAAGAATGCACAGAAAGTGCTTGGTGTACAATAAATGTCCTATAATGATGCTAACATTATCATTATTATTAATACGGTTGCTTTCTTCAAAGGGCTTATGAGGAAAGTTAGTCATCTTTCCATCACTGTGCCAAACACCTAAGACAATCAACTTAGAAGGAAGAAACCCGTCTGTTGTGGCTCACGGTTTCAGGTTTTCATCCACGGTGCTTGGCCCTGCTGTTTGGATCTGTGGCAGCTCAGTGCCACATGGTGGGTCTGGGTGGTGGGGGAAATCTATTCACATCACCAAGGCCGGGAAGCCGTGGGGGGGGGGGGACAGGAAGGGGGGCTGGGGGGGGAATCTATTCACACCACCGAGGCCAGGAAGCTAGGGGGGAGGGGGGGACGGGAAGGGGGGCTGGGTCCCAATATCCCTCCAGGGCATGTCCCCAGTGACCTCTTCAGGCTTCTATCACCCTCTACAGCACCACGCCCAAGTACAGAGGTTGATTTGGCCCATAATTCAGGCGGCTGGGAAGTCCAAACAGCACAGGCTGCTGTCCCCATAGTGTCCTGGCTGCATTCCAATGTGCCCTAGCAGCAGAGAGGGGCCGGACTGCATGCGGAAGGGGCTTGTGTGCAAGGGGGAAGCCCAGACAGCCGAACCTGTTTCACAGCTGCGCATGCTTGCAGGCACTCACTTGCTCATACTCACTCCACTGAGATCAGCAGGAACCCATTATTCACAAAGGCGGAGCCCCCAGGACTTACTTTTCTTCTACTACACCTCACCTCTTAAGGGTTCCGCCATCAAAAAGGTCACACTGGGAACCAGGTTTCCAGCACATGAACCTTTCAGGGACAAACCATGAACCATAAAGTGCATTTACAAGACACTTCTCAAACGAAAGCATAAAATGAAGTCATTTGGAAGATGGAGTTATCATCTTAGTTTTCCCCTATAAATACATCATACAGGAAACACATAGAAAGTGCAAATATCCAGGCGATCATGTACTGATGCAAAGGTCTTCAGAATGGAGCCAGTAGAGAGGGGAAAATGGCAGGGCATGAGACCTATCTGCACTGTCCCTGACAAGCTGGTGACTCTGGGCAAGTGGTTTTCATCCTCCGGGCTCAGTTTCTTGAGCTATGGAACTAGGACTAGAGATGTCTGCCTGCTGGGTGCCTGCCACCGTCAAATCCGTCCACACCTTAGCTGCTCACAAGCTGGTGGCAGAAGAAACCACCCTGCTCTTGTAAGCAGACTCTGAAGGAGCCTAAGACCTCTATGCAAAGGGCCTCATGAACAGCGAGCACACAATAAAAGGAAGCGACCATATTTCAAACCCTAGACACATCAATCCTAACAGGCCTGTCCTTAATGGAGGCACTCAGCGCTCAAAATCATTGAAAGCACTGGAGGGTGAGCTCTAGGCTGGGCTTTCAGAACGAGCAGAGCAACACAGAACTGACCCGCTGGGACAATGCCTCTGCTACAGCCAGCCACCCGGGACTCAAGAAGCTACCAAAGATCTAGGTTCACGCAACTTAGCAAAGATCCAAATGATAAAGAAGCCACTGTCACTGTGGCTCAGGGACAAACTGGTGGCTCTGGAGCCACACCAGCAAGAACCCTGCTGGGATCTGAGCTGGTGATGCTGTGGAAACATCAATTCCAGGTGCTTTCCCAAAGCAGCAGCAGAGGCAGCAGAAGCAAGACCTCCGCCTAGCCCTGTTGAGTGACCCCCAGGGCCAAATGATCAGCAGACCCAGCTTCCCATCATAAACCCCTGCTACAGCAGAACCCAGAAGGGCGAGTCTCAGCCTGCAACGGCTATCATTTAGCAAAGCACGCTGGAGGATGAATGAGGACCCGGCCACCACACACACCCCACCGAGCGTCTACAAAGGACTTGGGGCTGTGCTGGCCACCTAACAAGCTTGAGCAAAAAGCACGAGCATGAAAAACAACACGCTTTCCTTGTTAGCTTGAGGAAGAATGAGTAAAAGCGAAGGCTAACCTGTCCCTTTTCTCCCGGGTGGCCTTCGTCCCCAGACAGGACCCTGTCCCACTGTTATCAGCCCAGCAATAACACAGATGGGTTTTTGAAGTTGCTGGATTGCGAAGCAGCCAAGAAAATGAAATTCCTAGATAAAGCAAACAAAAGAATGTTGTATTCAACCAAGGCAGCTGCCTTCTACAACCCTCACAGCAGATTCTCTGCAAAACAAATGTTTTTCCCACAAATACATTGCTTTTTTCAATGATTCATTAAGCCCTACAAATTTCAGAAACTTTCTGAAAGTTTTCCCTCTTGCTTCCCATCAACAATTTTAAGGCTTACAATGTCTGTTTCTTCAAGACAGCCAAAAGACCAATGCGATTCATCTCAGCAACATCTGCCCTAACCGCCTCCAAGTTGAGAGGGAGCAGTGGCAGGGGCCTAAATTGCTCACACACGGCCTCCTCAGGGACACAGCCATGAGGGCTCATCTGTGCACCGGTCCCTGTCACCTCCCTCACCTGACCCTGAGGAAGCCGCTAGCTCCCTAGACTCCCGTGTCCTCAGCTCTGGAAGGGGAGCTGAGCCTGTTTTCTCTACCAGCCCCTCAGACATTTAGGCGAATCCCTAAGTACAGATTGCATACAAATCCTAAATATTTTAAAGAAGTAAACTAATTTGCGCCACTCCAGCCCTCACTACACCACGGTAGTTTAAGCCCTTGTTATTCCCTCCATATTTTTATAAAACCTACTGAAGGGCCGGGGATTTAGCTCCATGGTTCCACCACCTGCCTCGCAAGTGCAAGGTCCCAAGTTTGATTCCCGGTACCAAAAATAAATAAATGAATGAATGAATGAATAAATAACCTACTGAAGCCTTACTATGGCTGGAAAAACCACACCGCATCTTTCTTTCTTACCTAAGAGACAGCATAACACCAGACACTAGGAGTGTCACCCCCACGTCCCAGTGTCCCCATGTCCCAGGGAGTCATGTAGTGGCCATGAGGCTCAAAGGACAGAGCTGGGTCTTGCTGCCAGAATAGGATTTGGATCTCTGCAACTGGTGTTAAGATCTTCCACTGGCTGCTCAATGTCTCTGAGCCACTGTCCTCATCCTCTTAGTGGGGACCGACAGAGTCCTGTCCATCAAGTGAAGAGGAAATACGTCATTAATTGTCCTGGCTGTTGTGGGCCACTACTCAGACCTCCCCTTTCCGAATGGAGGGAATTTTCCCTCAGCTGCCAAAAGCTATGGCTGTTGACAACTTCCACCTGAGGGAAAGAACGGACTTACTTTCACACCATGGATTTTCAGTTTGGAGTCACGAAAAGGCTCTGGAGATGGACAACGGTGACACTGCACAACCATGTGAATGCACCTGAGGCCACTGAATCACACTCAAAAATGGTCACAGCGAGGCTGGAGGCAGCTCAGTGGCGAGCCTTGCCTAGCACATGCAGGGCCCGGGGCTAGTGCCCAGCATGGCCAAAACAAGAGTGAAAAAGGCTAAAATGGTCAACATTGTATGCACATTTTTTAATTTAATTTTTAATTTAATTTTTAAGACAGCATCTCACTCCATTGCCCAGACTGATCTCAAATTCCCGAGCTCAGGTGATCCTTCCTGTCTCGGCCTTCCCAAGTGCTGGGCAGCAGTTCCACATCGCCACACCTGGCTGCATCACAATTTATTTTAGTACTGGGCATTGAACCCAAGGCATTCACACTGAGCCACACTCCCTTTCTTTAACTTTGAAACAGGTTCTCACTAAGTCACAAGTGGTCCAGGCTAGGCTCTAGATCACAATCCTCCTGCCTCAGCCTCCCAGAGCCTGGGATTACAGGCATGGGCCTCTGCACCAGACCTACATTACAACTTTCTAAATACAGAGTTAGCCACACAGTAAATAAACATTAACTATTACCACTGCTCTTAAGAGAGCTCAGGAGATGAATTTATTTATAGATGAATTTATTAACAGGTTAGCAATGTTGGTGAATAGATGTTATCTAAGCTAGGTTTAAATGGAGAGGTAAGATGGTCAACAGCGTTAGCAATGACTAAAATCAGCATTTTACAGACCAAAACTAGAAGCTAGGTGACAGGGGTCTGAAGATGCTTCTGTCAAAATTTAAAATAATAAATTAATAACTATTATGTGCCAGGCACAGGGATTATATCAATAAGAGATATAAACACTGCTCTCCGGGAGCTTATAATGCATAGAAGTCAAAAACACAGACGAGTATGAAAAATGAGTTGGTTCAAGCAACAACAAAAATGCCTCTTTTCATCTAACTCTGCATTTTACTGATGGTATTCAGCAGTTGATTCTGCTTTTAACAATTTAGATTTTACAGAATTCTAACTACATTTTAGATGTTTTCCTCTCTCTGTACTATTCTACTGTTCCCAATTCCTCCACCCCATTCTCCCTCCCCACTTCTCTCTTCTACAAAAAAACCTAAATGAGCCATTCAGTTTTACTGTGCAGTTCGTCCGAGTGGTAGAAATCTAATTAAGAAAAAAATTAAAAACTGAGTCACACAATGTGAAACCGCTAATATTGTAACAACGCTTAAACTCTTGTTTTAAAGACTTTTAAATATAAATCTGAGAAAGGCTGGGGATTTTGCTCAGTGGCACCACACCTGCCTCACAAGCACAAGGTCCTGAGTTTGATCCCCAGTACAAAAAAAAAAATCTGAGAGCTGTCTTTCACACTCGAAACCTAACAGCCAATCTAATCCAAATCAGCCTTTCTGTCTTAGTTACTTACTCAAATAGTAAAGTTTCACTTTATTTGGAAGTGAAACTTTTACACTGCTTTTAAAATATCCAAACTGTCATTACTTAATGTGAGACACTTAACATTTAATTCCCAAGTTTCACCTGACTGGACCAATATACAAGAGAACTTACTATTCAGCAACAAGAAAGAATGGACTACTGATGCTCAACCGGACCAATCTCAAAAACCTACTAAGTGGAAAAAAGGCGGCGTGCCCTAGAGGATTCCATGTACATGAATTCTAGAAAAGATAAGTCAAATCAATGGTTAAAAAAAAACAGGATCTTTGGCTGCCTACAGGTAGGGAAGAAGAACTGATTGGGAAAAGGGGTTCAAGGGAAGGAACTTCTGGGGCAATGGAATAAGTCTGCATCTTGATCATAACAGTTACATAGCTATAAATTTGTCAAGACTCAAGGAAACATACATCCAAATGGGTGCTTTTTAATGTATGTACACAGTACAACAATAAAGTTGATTATGACGTAAAATGACAGTACTTTTAATTAACAAGTGAAGATGAATATTTTCTTATTTTGAAAAAATTAACGTATTATGAATAAAGCTTTGACTACCTTCCAAATCTGGTTTCCACCCCAATCTCTCTCATTTATATCCCTCCTCCATAAGTAAGCTTTGTTAGGAGTTTGGTATTGATTGTTCTGAACTTTTAAAAATAAATTCACACACATATGCAGCCACAGGAAATGTACAGTACCGTTTGGTACACAGATCTAACACCCTTACATAACTTACTATCATCACTTTGTATCATGTTTCTGAGCTCTACCTACGTTAACACAAACTGAGGTTATCTCTTTAAGTCCGAACAGGAATCTCTGCCATGACCACACCACGGCAGGGTCAGCCAGGCCACGCCCTTTCAGAAGCTACTTAGATTTTCTCCCTGTCACAGTTTACCAGTGGAGCAATAAAGAATAACTACCTCTGGGTGGGTACAGGGACTGCAGATGGCGTTCCAAGCAGACTTCAGCACCTTATCTCCAAGGTTTAATTGTAGAATGAGAATATATCCATGTATAATTCATATATTTTAATTATTAACTTTTTTAAAAGAATGATACATAAATTACCGTGGTGGGACAAAAATCAGTAATAAGAAACTGCATATCTATTATGTATAAGGAAAACAAAGTTGTACAGCATAAAGTAAATGTATGATTTGAAGCATAAGTATTTATTGAAAAATAATGAGCACTAAACACATCATATAAACACACTGCTGTGCAAAGCAATTATAATTAAAATATCAGAATATTGGATGTTAATGACACAAGCATAATGAATTACACATACGAACATTCACTTATGTTTTTTGCTTTCTTCTTTTATGACTGTGATGTCTTTCCCCATCCCTGCAACGAAAGGGGTATAAAAAAGGCTTATAAATTATGTGTTAATATCAACACTAATTTAACAGTAATGTACTTTCATCAGACATAAGTCATGATGGTTTAAATGTGCAATTAGAACTGAATGGTAATTCTGGAAGAGTAAATAAAAACATCAATTATGAAAATTAAGAAAAAACTGAAATGGTAGTGAGCAAAATGAAGTCATACTTTGAAGTCCAGCTTTAAAATGAACTTTGAATAAAATAAAATGATAGACCAAGAACCAAGAGAGACTATGTAAAGGTGCAAATTTCCAATGATGAATGTCATTATATTGTATACCTAAAATGTACCAATTATTAGAATGAATAATCGATAATGTAAAACAGGAAGAAAAGGTCCAAAGGGGTAGGGGTAGTGGGAGGCACAGGGGAAAGGAAAGAAGGGAAAGGAAAAAATGATGAGAAATGGAAAAAATGGAAATAAAGTCTTTGTAAATAGGGAAGGGTGGAGGATGTGAAGGGAGGGCTAGGAATGGGGAAAAAATAAGAACCAAGATGCATTATGTAAAGGTACAATTCCCAATGAGAAATGTAATTGTGTTGTATACCTACAATGTACCAATGAGAGAATTTAATACAGAAAAATAAATAAATAAATAAAATAAAATGACAGACAACCAGAGAATTCATTTCAAATTGAGTATTAAGTCATGGGTGGGGAAAGAGCTCAGTGCTAGATGACACAGACTCACCTCTCTTTTCTCCTTCTCGACTCAGAGTTTTTATCCTTATCTTTATTTCTTTTCCGTTTATGTGGGCTCCTGCTCCGATCCCTTCTATGGCGTGAACTGTCAGCATCCAGATAGCTCCCACCAGACTGCCGTGAATCCACTGAGGCTGAGCGCCTTTCTTCATTCCTGAGACGCAGAAAGGAAGTGAACCAGCTGGTCCTCCACTGGTCTCCACTACACAGACACAGCAGCCAGTGACAGAGCGTCCACACTGCCCACATCCCCTGATAGTCCCCAGAGTAGGCAGTCCAACAACCACTATTATGTTTTCTTTTTAAACTATTTCAGTAACATGATTGTTACCCCAACTGTCTGCTTCCAAGCCTGACGACATCATAGAATAACTCTAGTAAAATTCTGAGTACAGATGACAATAAACAATAATCCTCCTGAATTACAGGACGCTAAGGGTCTCAAAAGTGCTACAATTTGACAAATATAGGTAATATTAAAAAGGTACTCTTTTGGGGCAGGAACACAGTTCAGTGGCAGAGCACTTGTTCATCATGCCCAAGGCCCTGGGTCTGATCCCCAGTACTGCAAAAAATAAATTAAAACAAAGGCAACATCTTTACCAATAAAGACAACGACATACTTTTCAGCATTGCCCTCTGCCTTTTCCTGCTCTTCTTGCCAGTGGTTACTGAGTTCTTCCATGTGCACATTTATGACATCCCGAATCACCTTGGGAGAAATAAGCACCAAATTTCAGACATGAAAGTTTTTCAAAAAACTGAGAAAACCATTGCTAACAATCAACCAAGAATTTACTGAGAGTCAAGAAGTCAAGGGGCGAGGATTTAGCTCAGTGGCGCCACCACCTGCCTTGAAAGCACAAGGTCCTGACTTCGATCCCCAGTACCAAAAAGAGAAGCCAAGGTGCCAGACTAAGTAAAAAGGCCTCAGGACAAGGGTGATCTCAGAGATGCTGCAGTTTTGTCTGCTGCATTTTCCCTGCCTCAGAGAAATTTCCAGTAGCTCCGAAGTGAAAAGGAACAATGTCTGCACTCCTCACTGAGGCCCTAAGAGCCCTGCTACCTCCCATCCCCACAGCAGGGGCCTGCCGAGCCTCATGGGGCAGCTCTCCAGAAGTCCCGAGCCACAGCTGCCCTGGATCACTCGGGAGTCTCTAAAAGCTCCTGCTCCCACCTGGAAAAGCCTACCCCCACCTCCTCTCTCCCACGGTCTCCTGTGGCAAACCTAAGACCCCAGTCTGACTCGGCACAGCGGCATGAACCCCCCCACTGACAGTCAAACTCCAGCCCCAGCACTACCTGGGCATGGAACCCACCCGGCACAGGTCTGCCACACAGGCAAGGGCCAAGCCGAAGGCCCGCCCTACTTCTCCCTTTCCTTCAAACCCTACCTTCTCTATGAAGCGAACTCTAATTTACCTTCCAAAAAGAGCCACTCCCTCCTCCCACACACTTATTTCAGCTTTGTTCCAGCACTGTATTTTGGAGCATCTGTTCCACTTGACTCTGTGAGCTCCTTGAGGGTGGGGTCTGGGCTCCATTTCTCTGCATACCACACGGCACTGTGTTACGCTCAGTAGCTAAATAGAGTATGTATGTAATGATTTTTGCATACAGTGAGGAATAGATAAAATGTTTCAAAAGCCACGACCAGATATGATACATCATACAGGATTTGTAAACACTGGAGTATTCACTGATGATGGATATCTGGGATCTGCTTTCAAAGTTACCAAGTGCAGGGCAGGGGGAGGTAGGCAGTGAGTGGAGGTATAAACAGCACAAAATAGCTGTATGCTGGTAACTGCTGAAGTCAGGTAATGGGTATGGAAGGCTATGCCATCTACTGTAGTGTATCTTTAAATATTTCCATAATAAAAAGTAAACCATAAAATTATAACGAACACCAGTGGCAACATGACTATGAGGTTATGCGACCAGACAAAAACCAAATGCTGAACCACCAAGTACGTGAGGGACCGTAAGAATCACCACGGTCACACAACATGGTCCCAGACTTCTAACGGGAGAGCTAATACAAGAAGAGCGTAAAATGCTGCACTGAGCTGTGCAGGGCACAGCATTTGGGATGGCTCAGTCAAGCAGCACACTTCATGCAAACAACAGCTCTTAAACTCAGCAAAGTCAAAATGGCAAAAAATACCGAAAGACTTTTAGAGCTAATAAATGAATTCAGCAATGCAACAGAGCATAAAATTAACATCATTAGCTTTACTGTCTACCAATAATATACTAGCAGAGAAAGAAATCAGGAAAAAAATTCTGTAAAGAAGTTGTACAATGTTAAAAAAATGCTTGCATTCAAGAAAGTAGTACTGTATCATGATAAGAGCATGCATTTCGGTTTCAGTCAGGTCTTAGCTTGAGGGTTTTTTTGGTACCAGGGATCAAACTCAGGTCCTTAGGCTTGCAGTGGAACCACTGAGCTAAATACCCGGCCAGCCTGAGTTTTGATTGTGCCATTTATCATTGGCTGTGTGACTTGGTCAGGGTCAGCTTTTTAGATTTTTTTTTCATTTTATAGTCATATAAACTTCACAGGGTTATTATGAGAACTTATTGAAATAATGCATGAGAACATGGAAATTTCCCAGTAAATATTAGCTGTTACGTTTTTGAGGCAGAAATCCTAATGTGCTTTTGTGTACTTTACTAACCATTCGGGCTTAAGAAGTCTCTGGTTATAAATTATCCATCAGTCTCTTGGTATTGATTTTCAGGTGTCATTTGATGTGTAGAGCTGATTGTTTTTTGATACATGAGAAATTTCTGTGCTGTCATAAAAAAAAAATCTAAAAAGCTCAACCTGACCAAGTCACACAACCAATGATAAACAGCACAATAAAAACTCAAGCTTTCTTGAACACAGGTATTTTTTATGATTGTGTAACTTCTTTATATAAGGTTTTTGTACACTGAAGCCCTTTGTCTGGTAGAGGGCGGGTCTGAAAAAGATGGGACAAACAACAATCAGGAACAGCCATCTTGAGGACACGTCCTTGGACACCTTCAAAGGGACCGAGGAAATCCACAGAACAGACTCAGAAAACCATCTACGGGAAATTTTTGTTCTCAACAAAGTTCTACGTGCTTATGTAAAACTTACCTCAGTATATGATTTCTTGGTTATATGAACATTCTTAGCTCTATAGGACTGGCGTCTTCTTTTATAATCTCTAACTTCTGCCAGAATTTCAAGGTAAGACTTTGGACTTTTCCGACTATTATCTAGTGAAAGAGTAAAATAAAATTATTATAGCTTAAGAGTTTTTAAATTCTTTAGAATTAACAGGTAGTCTAGCATGGTGGTGCACGCCTGTAAGCTTAGCTCTTGGGAGGCTAAGGCAGGAGGATCACTGTGAGTTCAAGGCCAGTCTGAGCTATATAGTGAGACCGTGTCTCCAAAACCCACAGGTAGAAACACCACAACCGTCCTATACTACAACATGTTTCAAGGTGGTATACCAGAACTTTCTAGAAACTCTTCCATCTGGGCTGTTTTATATCAGGTTTTTTTCCTCTAGCCATTAGTTGAACATAAGAAAGTTTAGGTCCCTAGATAAAAATAACAGCACACTTGGGCCAGGGATTTAGTTCAGTGGTACCTCGCCTGTCTTGCAAGTGCAAAGTCCTGATTTTGATCCCCGGTACCGGAAAAAAATGAATAAATAAATAACATCACAATTGTAAATAACCATTTTACAGAAGAAAGACGCTTAATATAAGTCATAGTAAAACTTCATGCACTGAATATCTCAATATATATGTCAATATCAGATGATACAAGCCATCTTGTCCCCATTCAAAATGGCATGATAATAAATCATCTTTACACTCACAAAACAGAATGACAGTAAGAAATGTGAAGTATGATATTTATCTCAAACCTTGATTGACTTTGGCAGCCAAGTCTACAAAGAGATCACTGTCGTTTTCAATGATTTGAGAATCAGAGCGCTTTTTCTTTGTTTCCTCAACAACAAAATCATAAAGGGCAAGACGATCTGCTTGGGTCAGATCACAAACAAACCGTTTGTGATTCAGAGGAACTTCAACAGGCAATGAAGAATACACTCCTAAAGTAAAAGAAAAGAAAAAAAAATCACAAGAATAAACAATACACAAAGCATTATAGGCTTAAAATCTACAACTTTAAACATGTGCTGCCCTAATGCAGTACTAACACAGTGTTTCACACACATAGTAATCCAGAAATAAACAAAATATCCATACATGTAATGTGATAAACAGCAAACAAGGACTATGCCGAAGCTATTATCCACAGAAAGGCTGTATCTTGGATGTTCATTATTCTTTCCAATAATGCTTAGACAAACCCTAGGAAGGGAGGCAATAATATCACAAAAAGCAATTTGCACATAAGAAAATCTTTTTCTCGGTGGGAAGGTGTTGAGACAGGGTCTTGATAATATAGACCAGGCCTGGGCCGGGGATTTAGCTCAGTGGTTTCGCCACCTGTGCAAGCACAAGGACTCGAGTTCGATCCCCAGTACCCAAAAAAAAATATATAGACCAGGCTGGCTTTGAACTCGCAAACCTCCTGCCTCAGCCTCCTGAGTGATAGAATTATAAACATGCATCACCACACCTGACAAGAAAAGCTTTTTTCTTTCCTTCCTTCCTTCCTTCCGTGTGTGTGTGTGTGTGTGTGTGTGTGTTGAGGTCTTGCTATGCTGCCAAGATTGACTCCTGAGCTCAAAGGATCCTCTTGCTTCAGCCTTCCGCTTAGCTCGAACTAGAGGTACGTACTGTCACACCCGGCTAAAAAAACTTTGGGTAGCAATTTTTTAAAGACTACCTATATTACAAACCTAGATATTACTTTCTGTGTATATACTTCTGCCATAAAAGCTGGAAAAAGTTTTTTCTACATAATATACATTGTAGTCCCTTCGAAGATAAATTATGGGAATATGAAAAATGGGTAAAAAATGACTTGCTTGAACTATCAAGTTAGGTGTTCAGTATTTGAAAAAAATTCCACTTGTGCAATGACTTACAGTTGGGGTCAAAAAAACAATTAAGTAGTAGAAATCCCAAACTTCCTCAGACAGATTAAACTGAACTCATTTTAATTTCCTAAGGAAAAAACGGAGTGGCTTAACCAAATTAATTAAGAACAGGTTACAGCAGTGCCCCCTGATAGTTACAGAACTTTTTAAAGTCTGCTCATTAATGAAAAAAAGTAAATACAATACCTTGATATGATGTATTAAAACACCGAAGAAAATTTTTGTTTTGAGATTCAAATGTTCTCAAAGAAATAAAGTGATTGTGACTGGAAATAAAGCAATTTAAAGCAATTCTTTCTAAACTTCATTATTCACTAACGCAAATAAAGAACATGAACTACTAAAGGAATCCTTCTAATGTTTGCTAGTATATCCTAAAGTAATTACTCAGTTCAAGGAACAGTGTAAAATCCGTAGCTCTTCCAGATACTTAAAGTCTTACTATGTTAACTTCTCAGGTAAGAGGGAAAAGAATTCAAATAAAAACATATTATGAACTAAGCATTTTAACGAGTGAGAGAGAGAGAAAGAGAGAAAGAGAGAGAAAGAGAGAACTTTATATTTCTCCATAAAGTAAGAGGAGAGCTACACTGAATCTAAGGTTGTGGCTATGGATAATGACACATGGTCATTTTTACTAGTCAAAAGGTTTAATTAGTTGGGAAGAAGAGTTCCCTTTCAAGTTAATCAATTTTATTCTAATGCTGGTAGGCACTAAGACAGGCCTTTTGATGAAACCAGGTGTCAAAACATTAAATTTTATAATATAAAATTAGCTTTGATACGCCTAATTAGTTTGAATACAGGCTATAAAAATTTGGGAGAAAAATACAAAGATTAGAAAACACTGCTATATTACAAACAAGCTCCTCATGAACATTTGTCTGTTAATCTTTAAACAATGAAATATAATTTCCCCAAAATATTTTGGAGTTTTCTTTATCTTAAGTTGGTGTTATTGTAAAGAATGATGTTTAGACTACTTAAAATTCAACAAAATTTCAAATCAAGACTATAATGTTGTGACAGCTAGTAAGATAGAAGTTGAGAAGTTCGAGTAATACTTTTAAAAGGATATCATTTGCAAAAAGGATACTGCATATCTTTAAATAAGGAGTACATTCAGGTTCCTAATTCCTCTTTATACTCACCCCAATTACTGAAAAAGAAAAAGTACAGGAAAAGTTAAGCAAAAAACTGCATTCAAGTCTTTCAGAACATAAGATAATTCTGACAGAAAAAAGAATAAATACACTTAAATAAGCTACATTTACATAAAATGTAAATTTTCAAAATCCAAGTTTCTTCATGATATATGTGCCGCATTTGTTATAATTCTGTGTCCCTCTTGATTGCAGCTTTTAAAAAAATTGTGGTAAAATAGAAATAACATAAAACTCACCCTCTGAGTCATTTTAAGCATATGGTTCAGAGGCACTACGTACATTCATGTTGCTATGCAACCTTCACCTCCATCTTCAGTGTCTCATCACCCCAAAAGGAAGCAAGCCCTAATCGACTTTTTTATTAACTAATTCTCACACCCCTTTTTTAGTCACTTTTGCCATCAAAGGATACCTTAAATATGACCTACAATATTAAATATTGGTAAAAGGCGCCGTCTCAAAGTTACAAATTCACACAGCAACAATCCCTAACATTAGAGATAAAGAGATTAAGGTCCAGAGAAGTAAAATGAGTTTCTCCAAGTCTCACCAGTGGTGAGAAGAGATCTGGTCTACAGCCATCCTATCCTCTCTTATTTTCAGTCTACTGAATTTTTAAATCATGGCCACGTTTTAAACACACTTCATTAAATTTAGGAATAGCCACCTGATTATTTAATATTGGAGGAAAATGATAAACCAGTAAACATAAAATTGTTTATTACTGAAATTGGTGTCTTGGTGTAAAATTAAGTAATTAAATATATCTAAAAGTAAGTACGTAGATCTAATGGCTGTTCAAGTTTGTACAAAGGTTAACAGGTTAAGAATTCTATGCACTGAGGTTAGGCCTAAAACTAATGAAGTGAAAACACACATAACCTCATCAAAAAATTTACATTTTCCTGTATATTCAGCAAAATATTAATTAGATGGAGAAATGCAAAGTTTTTCACATTAGTCCTCCTCCCTTCAAAGTAGTAACTTTTTTACTCAAAGTAAATTAAAAGATATTTTAAAAGATTCTCATCCCAATGCCAAAGGTCTAAAATTATCTGACATAAGTGGATCACAAAAATAATCTGTTGGGAAATTACAGAACTGTATATAGGACATAAAAACATTTTTTTAAAAGGGTTATAGTTATTCTGGTAATAACAATGGAATCTTAATTTAAGGGAGTATAAGAGTCCAAAATCAAAGTTCTAGGACCAGGGAGTAAGCTCAGTGGTGTTGCTGCCTGGCCCACAAGCGCAAGGTCCTGAGTTCGATCCACAATACCAAAAAAAAAAAAGAAAACAAGGGCCGGGGATTTAGCTCAGTGGTTTCGCCGCCTGCTGCGCAAGCGCAAGGACCCAAGTTTGATCCCCAGTACCAAAAAAAAAAAACAAAAACAAAATCAAAGCTCTTCTTCACTATCTACTGAAAAAACTATTCAAAGTAATTATTTTCCTTTACAATGAACTAAATTCAATATCTAAATTTACCTTATTAATCAGGTATATAAATTTATGACCCTACAACATTTCCTAAGTCATTCAAATATATAAAACTCTCACATTTCACTGTTTTAATATTGTTTTCTGTACATTTATTTTCAACAATCACTGTAGCTAGGGCTAGTTTAGCATTTATCATCTCTGTTCCTCTAAACAATCCTATAAGAAAATTTGTATTACAGATAGAAAAATTCAAAGAAGTCGTCATTTATACAAGGCTAAGTAGCTAGCTTATTTCTTTAGAACAGGCTTTTCAAAATGAATGAACAATGAACACTGACAGGAATATGTACCGATGTCTGTAATATTCTTCTGCTTAATCATGATAGAAAAATAATGAATACATTTTACCGGTATCCAGAATCCCAGTGTATGAATTTCACAAAATGCAGCGTTTTTAACCCAAATTAAAACAACTCAGTCCAGACTTTATGCGAAGTTCAGAATCTGGTTCTGGATCAGCGTTGCTATTATTATCCAGCAGAGATGAGTTATACCCCTTTTGTGAGCCTGTTTCTTCACCATATAATAAGAAGAAAATACCTTTCTCACCTACCACAAGTTTGTTGTGAAAGAGAAATGAAATACATAAAAGAGCTCTGAAAAAAGAAACCTTTTCAAAAATAAAAGGACTGAAGACTTTGAGAATAAACACACCAGAACTTCATCTTATCTCAATCAGTGTCTTCCCTCTCTGTAAAATGCAGGCACTGGGTTAGACGATCAGCTCCATGGATGTGGCTAACCAGCTAAGAGTGGAGCTGGAATTAAGCTGACAGGCACAAAAGTGGGAGCTTCAAGACAGATCCAAGAAAGAAGTTTCTGGCTGCTGAAGGAAAGCAAGGTAACCGAAACAGGGCAAGAGGAAGATGGAGGCCTTCTGAAGCCTCACAAAGATCAGGGAAATCAAGACCAGATTCTGGCTTAGAATTATGTTTGGTGAAGATCCTGAACTTCAGAAAGGCAGGAAACCAACCATGACTACAGCCTCATGAGCATCAGGATATAAAGGTAACTAGTGTCCAGAGAAAGCCACCCACAAAAGGTTCGAGATGCCAACTCAGAAACCCTTGTAAGAGGAACCAGTCATGCTCTGGCTGAATGTCAAATCCAGGTCCGGAAATCCAAACTCTTCTGTTAACTATTCACTTCTGTCTGACAGATTAAGTTTTCTTTCAATGTCCTAAAAGTTTATGCTTCTGTTTTTAGCCTAGTATCTGTTGAAGTCCGGGTCATAAACTCTTGAACCTAGCTCTAAAACTGGACATGAAGAAATTCACAGAGCCTCTAAGACGAGATGGAACACATTACGCTGGGGCTTGCTTCCTGAGGAGGGATCCTCAGAACTCATCAGCAATCTTACTTCCTAGGTAATTCCAAAGCGTGCACCACTAATTAACAGTGACTGAGGGAGGCTGGTGAACACATAACGAAGGTGAAAAAAGCAAATTAGCCCAGTGTTAAACGTAAAGCTTAACCTTTCCCATGTAACTCTTTTCACAAAGTTTTTCATGAAGAAAAAATTTAGTAACATGTCCTTGGGGGAGAAAAAGAATTTTATTCATTAATTAGCTCAAACTCTGATGGCACTTACTTTGATTGTAACAATCACCATCTTTTCCAACTGTGGTTCTAGCTTGATTAATGATATGGAATTGTGACTCCTTATCTGCAAAAACAAAACAAAACAAAACAAAAAAACCTCAAATATATTATGAATCAACAGTGTCCACTAGTTTCCAATCCGAGGTCTCCAGACACACTGACAAATCTTCCAGAATCACCAATGCCTACATAATGTAAATAAAGAATTCTTTTACATCTACCTAGAGCCCAAGAAGTGATAAGACTTCAAGCACTTCAGAAAACACTATACTCAGGGCTGGGGGTTGAGCTCAATAGTCTATTGTTTTCCTAGCGTGCCAGAGAACTTGGGTTTAATCCCAAGTACAAAAAAAAAAAAACAAAAATCCAAAAAGAAAAAGCAAACAAAACACCACACTATAATCAGGTATGCAGGAGCAGCAGCTACAAACTTTACTAATATCTAACATTTCTTCTAGTTCAGCTAAGTGTCCGGCACTATTCTATGTATATTACAAACATAATTAATCCTCACAATACATTATTATCATGATCCCCATTTTTTAAAAAAATGTAGACAATAAAAAGGGTAATTACCTTGTGAAAGTCACAAGGTCAAAACCAGTAACTAAATCCGGGCATTGTGCTTTTAAAACCCGAGATTTTGACCTCTAGCCACACTGCGAATATCTGGAACAATTTCCATGCTCACTCTCATTTTCAGTGTATGCTGGGTGCTCAGATTCTGTTACAATCAAGGAGGAAGGCATCTACTTCACAGGGTTTTCATTGCCTATTATATAAGCTTGGTCTTTAAATTTCAGATTACACGAACTAGTTTCACAGTACTTTAATGTAGGATTCTACATTCTCTGAAGGCGCTAAATATCTTTCCTAATCATAAGCATGTTTATAAAATCCATTCTTTTGATAATTCAAAAATGAAAACCTAACACCCATACTAAAATACTTTTAAATTATAATCTAACAACGTAATACTTACTCAAAGTAATTGAAGGTACCTTGGCATTCTCATAGAAAAAATCAGGATTATATATTTCATCCTAAACAAGTAAAAAAAAAACATTGTTCTTCAGGATCAGATAACTATTTTAAGAGTTGATATAAACTAACAATAAATTAGTATCTTTAAGTATTTCTCACAATAATTTGTGAAATTAGGCAAGTAACATCCTACCCTACAAATAAGGGTTATTGTTTTGTATCAGAAAACCTCACAATACACCTTTGAAATATTGTGAATTAATGCATGAATTACATGACATATATGTAATATAGTAAATATATGCTACCTCTTCTTCTTTAGTATAGCCCATTTTCCTCAATCTGCAGGATTCCATGTGCTTTAATAAAGATGATTTGGGCATGTGATGATTAGAATCATAAGGACATATCACAACTTCACCCTATAAAAAACAGAAGCAAAGAAAACGGTACACAATAGTTTACAAATAATTTTACCATTAAATGTTTACTATCTGAGTAAGCCAAATACTATCTGCTGCTTCCTCTTTTGCAGGTCTCTCTCAACTCCCATACAAGTGTGTTTGTGTTTAAAACAAAACAAACCTCCCTTAAACTCCGTCCCAGTTTTTGCACTCTCTCCACCTTGCCAAAGCCTAACTCTTTGAAAGATGTGATTACACTCAAGTCTCAAGGACCTCATTCAAGGCCACTGTCACTTCACTGATACCCACCAGTTTGTCACTTGCACCAAAGAACATGTCACAATCCTTACAATACTGAACTCACAAGTCACCTATCCATTTCCTCCACCCTGACACACCTTCCACGTCCTTTCTACAGCGTTGGCTCTTTTCCCTTGGTCTCTGGTACTCGGTTCCCCCCTTCTGTACTTGTCCTCCTTCATATGCTGATGTTTTCTGTGAGTCAAACTAGCAATGAATTCAATACTAACAAAAAGTAAATTCATCATATTTGGGGTCTTCTAACCCCTAAATTTGTTCCTTCTGTGTCTTCCTATTTGGCTGAAAGGTTCCCCCCACTCAAACAAACTGCCTCTTGTCCCTCATCACCTCATCCAATAAATCACCTGGTCCTGTCAAATTAACTCCTAAATCTATCTGATCTCCTCCACATACACAGTCTATCCTCATCATCTTATCGCTTCTGAATTCCAACAGCCATCTCCTCAGCATTCTCTCTCTGTTCCGGTCTTGCCCACACCGCTGCTAGGTGGAAACCCCAGCTCTGCCACTTACAGGCTGTATGAAACTGGGCAGGGTACTTAACTGCGCTTTGCCTCAGTTTCTTCATCTATAAAATGGAAATAGCTCACAAAGCCATCACAAAGACTAAGTAAACCATATATGACTTCATATACATAAAGCAATGTGAATAAGGCCCAGAACATAGGAAGTGTTCAATAAGTATAAGCAGATATTATTTTTATTAAAAGGCAAGTATGATTTTGATATGCCTTGGCTTAAACTATTTCTGTGCCTCCCCATTGCCCTTATTAAAAAAAAATCGAGACTGTCAAATCTGGAGAAAAAGGCATCACCAAGAAATCAGCTCTACGAGGACAGAAACAGCCACTGTGGTTCACTAAACTTTAGTGTCACAACAACAAAGAAAATGGAGATTCATTAACTACCTGGATTGCCATCTATTCTAGGAATTATGTCACTAACCAGGATTTCTAACTAGTCACTCTCTTGAATATCAGATACAAGAGTTGCAAAAGTTAGATGTATTCACACAGCTTACTGTCAAAATTTGGGAATTTTAAAAAATAAATTTTATTTTATCCCATTCCACCCCCCCATAACCCCTCCCCTCCCTATGTACAAAAGCTTTGTTTAAAATTTGGAAATTTTACAAGGATCTTTAGAAAAGCAGCACAGCCATTAAGCACACACTCTTAGGAGCCAGAAAGCCTGGGTTCAAATCCTACCTGCCATTTAGTTATTGTGTGTTCATACACAAGTTACCACCTCTGTTGTTTGTTTCCTCCTCTATAAAATGTTGCCAACAGTACTCACCTCATAGGATTATTGTATTAAGTGAGGTAATGTACAGTAAACGGCATACACAAAGTGCCAGTTAAGTGTTAATACAAAGAATCCAGTTCTCCTGCAATACTCTACCGAGTAAACAACTGTATGAAAGCTGTCAAGCCTCACTGAATGGCTAAAAATACCCCTCTACATGAACAATGAAGTCTTTTGTTTTTTAATTTCCACTGTGGTTTTAACACAATAAATAGTGAACGAAATTTATTTTAAACGCCTCTGTGGAAACCAGACATGCGACTTAAAACCAGGAGAGATTATTACAGTGTAGTACACTCTAAGGAAACATACGCAATTATCCCACAACGGGGCACGCCTCTCCATCCTACCCCACCAAAAGCAAAGACAAAACGAAAATCCCTCCAATACACTTGTTTATATATTTTTTAATAATTCTACGGTTCAACTGAGTGCTGCTAGTTACCGTTTCTTAGTGGCATCTTTAATAATTCCAGAATCTATGCTGCCGCAGCCATAAGTGTCCAATTTTAGGATAGAAAGAGGTGCACTGGTGAACTCCCAGCTCTCAGGATCCGACATCTGGCGTGATGGCGGAATTCTTACGACACATGACAAAGCAAACCGCCCACCCTCTAAGCGCAGCACTTGACGCCCATTGGCTTATATTTTAAATAAAGACCTTCTTCACCCACATCTCCCTATTTTCCTGACACCCCAAGTTAGTGTCACACGGTGGGGCGTCCTGGCGGCCGCGAGATCCCCGGCACTCCAGGCCACCCCGGTTCCGGGCGCCCGGCGCGGATCTCCCAGCCGCCCGACCACAGGCCTGGAAGGTCCGCAACCCTCACCTTGGCCGCCTCCTCCTCCCCAGGGTCCAGCTGATCCAGACTCCAGCCCAGGGACGCCGTCACCTCCCCCAGCGTCCGGTAGCAGCCCTCCACGAACTCGCTCAGCTCCTCCTGCAGCCGCCGCCGCTCCTCCACCGGAGGTGGCTCGTCCTCCATAGCTGCTGCCTAGCCGCTGGCAGGAAGGGGAGGGACGCTGGGCTCGCGAGGGCCTCTGGGAGGTGTGGGCGGGGCCTCATCGTCACGTGACTGGATCAGCCTATAGGGAAGGACCCCGGCGAGGGCGGACGCTGTCATTTTCGAAGGCGTTTTCCAGTGTCTTCGGAACCTCGCTTCCTAGCAGCTGCTCCTGCGTGCTTTTGCCCCTGTCTTCCCTGAATGGGATTCTCCTCCCCGTCGACATTTTTGTAAATTATTTATATCGATAGAAAACTTTAGATAGTTCAAGGAACGTTCGTATCGCTGTCCTCCAGCTCATTAATTAACGTTTTGCCACATCTGATTTCTCTAAGTCTCCTCTCCCCAAAGATAAATTTTTTTTTGCTGAATTCTTTGCAAATAAGTTGCAGATTCTTTGCCCCAAAATATATCTTCAGAACATTTTCCTATGTAACTGTAACGCATGATCAAACGTAAGAAAATTCCATTAAATCTAATATATGGTTCCAATTCTCCCATTCATCCCCCAATCCTTTTATCACAGTTTTATTATTTTTAACCCATAAAATAAACGGTTGTCTCTTTTAATCTAGAACAGTCTCACCTACTCTCGACAGTTACTGAATTTTGCGATGCGCTTAAACCAGTTGTCTTGTAGAATATCCTTCATTCTGCATTACATCCCTCCACCACTACAATTAGTTTAAACAATTTTGCAAGAATACTACGTAACAGATGTGTACCTTTTATTACATGCTAAAGAGAAATATATCTTATTCTCCTTGTAAAGCTAAATTTGATCACCTGGTAAGGTTGGTGGCTAAAGTGCTCATTGTAATGATATATTTTCCTCTTAGTAATTGGTGGTCTGTGGGCATACCTTGACATACCTTGAAACCGTAAGAATATTATGATCCCCAACTACCTCATATATCCTTTACTGAATCATTTATTACAAGTTATAAATGTGATTCCCTTACAGTATGATGCTTGCTACATTTATTAGCTGGCATTCTTTCCACATATTTTATTATTTCACCGTGGAATCAAGGAGTTCAAAATTTAAGGTTTTTAAGTGTACATGCTGCATTCTCATCATTACTCTTGTTGAAACTCAACTTGTGTTCAATTTGGCCAGTAGCAGCCTCATGAAGCCACCCCTGGGTGTCTCTGATGTATACCTGTTCGTCTTTCACTGATTTGCTTTGCCCGTGCTTATGTTGTTCTAGTTCCCTCTCAAGACCTGGAATAGCTCTTTTAAGTTTTTCCAAATAGTTTTCACTCCCAGGATCTACTCTCTTTTATATTGTTATTGTCAGATCAAATCTGTGCTTCCCTTTGCATTTTGTTTACCCATGACTGACGGGTGGAGGACATTATTGTGAACAATTATTTCCAAAGGCAAGCAGCATAGTTCTGGCCTTTGAAAAACATTGTAGATAGGCAGCACCATGAAACACAGGAATGGCCAGCACCTGAGGGGCAAGGAATGAGTTCCACAGTAATTTGTTTGTACACTTCCCTCGGTATCTTTGATTTTTGTTGGCATTTCCATAGTTAGTCATGTCATCTGGAAAATGTGAAACCAATTTTTGGATACTCCTGATAACTCTGGTTGAAAGCTACCTGTATTCTTTTCTTGAGTGGTTGCACCATGTATGTGAAACAAAACTCAGCTCAGGTCAGGCATGTCCTCTCTCCAGGACACAGCCCCATCTTGTCTCAGAGCTGAGGGACAACTTGGACAGGAGCTTAGAGGGGGCAGGAAAAATGTGTACCCCTCTCTAGTTCCTGTTTTAACCTGGGGACTGCTGTACATGGGTGCTATTGATCTTTTTAATCATCACTTTCCTGGAGAGGTGTCTAAACCTGTTTTAGGTTAGACCCTTGTTCTAGACTGACTTGGATCCCTCCAAAGTTCCTGTGCTGAAATCCTAACCCACAATGTGAATGCATTTGGAGATGGACCTTTAAGGTCAATGCTAAACAAGGTCATGAAGGAGGGGCCCTAACCTGATAAAACAGATGTCTTTACCAGAGACCAGAACTGTCCCTCTCCTCTCCACTTAGGCAGAGAAAAAGCCATGTGAGCACACATTAAAGAAGTGGCCACACACAGACCCGGAGGAGAGGTCTCACCAGAAGTCAGCCCTACCAACACCTTGACCTTGAACTTCCAGCCTCCACAACTGTTGAGAAAATTTGTGTCTTTACGCCACAGTCTGGAGTCTTGCTATGGCACCTGAGGTGACTAAGACAGTTTCCCAACTCTAGCCTAGGAATTCTCATACCCCACTCCCACTTCCCACCTACAGCATGTTTTTCTTCTTCCTTCTAGATTACACAGGCTAGGGCCTGGGGATGTACCTCAGTGGTGCTATGCCTCCCAGGCAAGCACGAGGTCCTGAGTTCAATCCCCGGTTGTGAAGAAAAAAAAAAATTACTCGGGTTATTTTTGTACAGTGCTATTTCTAGCAGGGAATCCATGGCTTATGGTACACATAACTCAATGACTTAATGAATAAAATTAATTTTGAGTCCTAAAAACTGGGAGATGGAGCAAAAGGGAGAAAAGAGGTGACATAAGAAATGTGTGTCGTGAGGAAAGTGGCCTATCCAAGTCCCCAATAACTTTGGTACCTGATGCTGATAGTTCTAATTCTATGTCTACCATTTCGCTTGTCTTCTAATTTTCTACCTGTACTCTAAGGTTTAGTTCTGTTAATACATACTGTTGTCCCACTGGTTGCTTTATGTCTTCTATCCCCACCCAGACTGCAAATTCCTTGCAGTCAGAAAGCTGGTAAATTCTACTCACTCTTGCAATACCTAGCCCAATACCTTTCCTAAATGGTATTCCATAATCATACTGATTTAATGACTGAATTTCAGTCGCTTCCTTTTGAGCCAAAGGAACCAGCTTATATTTCATTGTCCTTCAACACAGAGCTAAGAGCCCTTCAAGGATCATGTTCATAGATCCAAGAACAACTCTTTCCTCTTAGGGGGCAAAAAAGCACTACCTACTTTGAGGATATCAAAAAAAGAAAAATCTTAACCACCTGATGATTTTTCAGGGTTATGACAGTGACCTTTGCCAATGTTTTCTGCTACACGCCAGAATTGGCCAGAACAGAGTTTTGACCTCTGGAATAGCTATTTCCATGGGTGTCTAAGAACTCTGCCTTGTGTGCAACAGGTGAAGTGTTGAAAGCACTACCTTCAGAAGACCACCTTTAATGAGAATTATAAGCCATAATAGTATTTTAATGGCTTTTTTTGGCATTGAAATATTTAGAAACAAATAGTTTTAGACATATGATAAAGAAAAAGCTGCTACGATGTGCACTTGCATGTATAAACATATTAAATCAAAACACAAATATGTCCAAAGTCTAAAAATTTATTGCCAGAACAGCAAATTTCATAAAGACACCTTTTTAAAGTACATAGAAAATGACAAGCAAAATAAACAGAAAACTTTGACCAAAGAAAAGCAAAGATTACTGCTATCATGCACATATAGTCAAATTAATACCAGACCAAACAACTGCATTAAAGAATATATGGGTTATACAATCCATGCTTTTTCACCTAAAGGAAACACATTCCAAAATACTTGGGTTTAGGGCAGGGTTTTTTGGCAGGTGTATGGATAATTTTCTCCTAATGCAGAAAACAGAAATATTTAGATGAAAAACAGAATGATGACTGAAATATCAGATTGCTTTAATTTTTATCTCCAGGATAGACATCTCCAAGATAGAAATCTGTCTTATAGGCCCCCCAAAAACTCAAAAAAAACTAAACACAGAAGACAAAAAACAAATTCTAAATTCAATATTTGCTATCCTTACAAGTGATCACCTCTTCGTTTAACTACATCAAAGAGGACTGCATTAGTTAAGATAAGCTAAAAAGATAAAAAGCCAGAAAACCTTTACTATTCTATTCCTACCACGGCTATGTGTTAAGCACAGAAAGTTCTATTCACTATACCGCAAGCACCAAGTTTTCCTTTTAAACTAGAAACTCATATAAATGAATCCAAGGTATAGCAACCATTTGCCGCTGACTACTAGTGGCCAATTGAGCTACTGCTAAATGAGTAGGAGTATGAGTAGGAAGAATTTCCCGTGGCATCGAAGCTTCCTCTCCGGGACCCACTGCGGGAACCAGAGCGGGAACCGGAGCGGGAGCCGGAGCGGGAGCCGGAGCGGGAGCCAGAGCGGGAGCCTGGAGCCGAAGACATGTTGTAAGGGCTAGGTAAGCCCTTGGAGGACACCGAGGCAGCTTCCAGGAGGCGTAGCCCAGTGATATCCTCCACCATGGAGCGATTCATGGCATCCTTGTAGGATATCTTTAATTTGGTCTTGGGGCAGGTCAGGATTTTGGCATAGCTGCTGGTGTCTTGCAGCCTCTGTGCTGCTCGGCCATCGATGAAGCCTTTTCTGATGGCTTCTTCAGTGCTTATCCTCCCGTGCACTTCTGGGTCAACGAGACCACCAGTGAGGAACTGGAACTCCAGGAAGCGCTGGCCTGCCTCATACGGGAGCCACTTTTCTTTCACCGCTTCTGCTGCTGACATCTTCTTCTTGCCTTTCACGCCTTCAAAGCCAATGAAGGCTTTCTGAGCAGGCTTCAGCCTGGTAGCCATGTCTGAATCAATCAGACCCTGGGCCATCGCATCCTGAAGCGAAAGCTTCTGCCCAGTGGTAGGGTGGATGATGCCGCCCGTGCAGGCCTGAGCCTCCAGAAGCCTCTGCCCGGTGATGCTATCAACAATGCCCCGATCTATAGCTTCTGAGACGGAGATTTTCTCCAGGTTTTCAGTGTCAAAGATGGCTGCAATAGGGCTCGATTCTTCCAGGGGGTCAGACAGAGAACTGCTCCTGATGGTTAGATTCCTGACGCTGGAGATAGTGGAAATCTTACTTACTGATTCGTGTCGGGAGCTGCTAAAAACATCATCGCTGACACCACTGCCCATGCTGATGCTACTACCGACACCGTTTTTCAAGGAGATCATGTCAGCAAACTGGGTGAGGCTAAGGCTGCCAGATCGGTACTGATCAAAGAACTTCTTGTCGACCAGGCCCTTATCGATGGCATCCTGGATGTCATACTGACTGCCTGTCTTCCTGTCTACCAGGACCACGCGGGTGGAGCCATCTGACCCTGTGATAGTTATTTCTTCCCACTCGCATTCCTGCTCACATAGTTCTTTGAAGGTTTCATAATCGATGAGGCCCTTCTTGTAGGCCTCCTGAACAGACATCTCCTTATTGGTTTCCGGGTCAACTATGACCACTCTACGTTTCCTGAGGGTGTTCTTCTGTGATGTCTGCACCTGCTTCTTCTTTTCTTTTAGGGGCAGAAGACAGAGCCCTGTTTCCTCATCCTTAATGCATCTTTCTTTCAGTTGCAGATAGGTAAGATTTTCTTCAGTGTTGGGATCAAAAAATCCTTTGGTGTCATCACTTGGATCTGTGAGAATCTCACTGAGCTCCTCATTAAAATAGCCTCTCTTGTATGCTATGTTGACTGGTAAGCGATGGCTCTCCTTGGGATCGATGATCCCACCTGTGGCGATCTGTGCTTCCAATAAGCGAATGCCATGGCCCTTTTCAATGAGCTCCTTGTTCATAGCTTGGAACAAAGAGATGATGTTTCCAGTTTCAGGATCATTATAACCCGTGACGGCGCGTTCAGCAGACAGGAGTTTCTCTTTGAACTCAATGCCCACCAAGCCTCTTTTGTAAGCTTCTTCCACGGGTAATCTCAAGTTGCTCACGGGATCCACTATAAAGCCAGTGGCTGCTTGGGCTTCTAGCAATTCCAGGGCAGTACCAGGTCTAACTAAGCCAATTTTCATGGCTTCATAAATGCCAAGCTTCTGTTTTGTGGTCTCATTGTATATGCCTGCTATGCAGCTCGAACCCTGGAGGAAGTCCTTAATTCTCTCGCCAACCTCGTCGTAAGAAATCTGACCTGATTCCAGTTCGTTTACAGTGGATGGTCTCAATATGCCAGAATCCACTAGTTCCGTGACGGTCACTGGCTGTCGGATTCCCTGGAAGGACATGCTTCTCTTCTGGACCGACAGCAAGAGCAGTCCAGTGTGGGGCTCGATCCTGCACCGTTCCCTCAGCTGCACATAACTGACCTTCTTTTTGGTGAATGGATCCACAAAGTTCTTCTGACTGTCTCGGGGATCATTCAGGGATCGGTACAAATCTCTGTCGATCAGCCCACGGGCCAAGGCAACATCCTTTGGCAAAAAGACACTGTTCACGGGGTCTACTATACCCCCTGAGGCAAGCTGGGCTTCTAGCAGGCGCATTCCAGTTTCTCTATCAATCAAATTCTTCTTGATGGCTTCTGAGACAGATACTGTCTTGCCTGAAAATGGGTCATCAAAACCAGTGATGGCTTTTTCTGCCATGTAGATCTGCTGGCGGTCATCGAAGTCAATGAGGTCCCGAGCTATGGCATTGTCCACGGTCAGCTTCTCGTTCCGGTGGGGGTCAATGACCCCACCCGTAGCCGCCTGGGCCTCCAGAAGCATGACTGTGGATTCTGGAGAGATGAGTTTCTTTCTCTTGGCCTCTACCAAAGAGTATTTTTCCTTAGGAGACGCAGATGCTCCTGCGATTGCTCCTGCACCCCGAAGGAAAGGCTGGATTTCAGAAGCAACCTCTTCCACCGACTTCTTCCCCTTCAGCAGTTTGTCCAGGGTCGTCTTGTCAATCAGCTGGCACTCGTAGAGCTGCATTGCCGTCACCTTCTTCCTCAGCCCGTCAAACACCAGCTTGGAGGAGTCAACAGTCCATTCATACTCGGTCTGCGTCTCCCGATGAGACCCGTAGGGGCGCTGTTTGAGTTTGTCGAACTCCCTCTGAAGCCGGGAGCGCTCCGTTTCCAGCTGGGACTGGGTCTCCCGGCTGGAGTCTTCCAGCTTTTGCCGGCATCTCTCTTCAATCCTCTTGATCTCGGCCTGGAGTCTTTCAATCTCACTTCGGAGGGTGTTTTTCTCTCGCTCGCTCTTTTCTCGGTCTGACTCTATCTTCCTCATGGCCTCCTCCTTGCGGGAATACTGTGTCTTCCACTGATTCAGGTCGTTCTGGATCTGCTGCTTCTCACTCTCCAGCCGCTGCTTCACCCTCCCTTCTGCCTCCAGGGTGGCTTTCAGGCGGTTCAGCTCCTCCTCCAGCCTCTGCAGCCGGACCTTTTCCTGCTCCAGAACCCTGATCTTCACCAGAAGGCTCTCTCTCTCCTGCACCACCTGAGTGCACTGACTCTTTGACTCGTGGATCCTATTAGATGCCTGGAATTGCAGAAGAAAAAGATGGGGAAAAATGTTTGGATCAGAGCATATGACTATCATAATTTAACCTCCTTTCCTATATCTTTTTTTTTTTAAAAAAAACTTGTTTTTCCTTTCTGTATTTTCCCTGGACATCCTGATAGCTTGGTATTGGTTCAAATCCATGGAAAAAATTCTGTAAATATGTGTCACCACTTCAATAAATGGCATCGTACTTACTTTTTTCCATAGAAGAAACTACAAGTTGTAGACCTGTCTTACTCTTAGCAACCATTATAGTTTGAAAAAAATTGGGGAGTTTTGCTCAAGGTTATTATCCTGCTATATCTACATCTCACCTGTTACAGCTATACTAATACTTAATAAAACAATACAAATATATGGATATATGCATACACCCCACCCAGCCCCACACAAATATTGGTCACATGTATTAGAAGTTAAAAGAAGTTATTATCAAACTAGGGTTAAAAGAAAGCTCAAACGAAGAAAAAGATTAGCAGCATGGTCAAAAGGAAAGAATAATGCAGGCAGAAAAATCAAGTGAGCAAGAAAGAAAAGGTGAGCTTAAAATCACATAGATAAATGCTTTAATATGATTTTTGTTGAGGAAAATCTGAATTAAAAATGCACATCCTATTATGTACATGTATCAATTCCCCACAAGGAATGTAAACATTATATACTAAAATTAGTACAAACATGTACTAAATAAATGAGTTGTTCTCATTAATAAAATATACATCCCAAGGGCTGGGGATTTAGCTCAGTGGTTCTGTCGCCTGCCTCGCAAGCGCAAGGTCCCAAGTTCAATCCCCAGTACCGGAAAAAATATATATGTATACATCCCAGCAAACTAAGAATGAGCTTCTATTTTATTTATTTCAAATTTCATTTACTTATTTAATTTTCTGCTGCTAGGGATTGAACCTAGGACTTTGTGCATGCTAAACACGTGCTCTACCATTGAGCCACACCCTCAGCCAAAAGATAGTGTCTATAAAGGACAGTGGAACATTCAGAGAAGTGAGCTCAGATGTTATACACATGCAGAGCTAAACACAGGCCCCCTACACTGGCATTTGATTCAGTAATAGGACAGGAGGGCAAATAGCACTGCAATTATTTTAAAGCAGTTATCTGGATTACGACAGTGGTGGTTGGGCAGTCTTGTAAGTAGCAAGAGAACAGTTCAGAGTAGATGAAAATGCAGTGAATTATCGGAGAAACAGTGAAGCTGGGATCAAATATTTGTGAATACCTCTAAAGCCTGCTTTTGGAATTTCTCAATTTCCTGTCTCAAATTTTCCCTCTCTCTCTGTAAGTCATTAATCAGGCCCTGCAGTTCCAGGGTTCGGTTGTTGCTGATCTGCAGTTGATTCCTCAGTTCGCAGATGGCTGCGTTTTTATCATTATCCTCCTCACTCCGGCCCCTCCGCAGGTCGTCGTATTCCAGCCTCAGGTTCCGCAGCTCTTCCTCCAGCATCAGGTGCTCCTTGGTCAGGTTCTCCGTGAGAGACTGCAGCCTCTCAATTTCTATTTTGCTTTCGTTGAGGCTTCTGCTTTTATCTTCTATGGCCTTCTGGAAATGCTCATTCCTCAAGTGAGCCTGTTTGACATTTTCTTGCTCCTGGAGAAGCTGCCGCCTCAGGGCTTCGACCTCCGAGGACAGCCTCCTCAGGTCCTCCTGGGTCCTCTGCTTATCCCGCAGGTGGCCGTCCAGCACCTCCCTCTGCTGCCGGAGGTCATCCTCGCTCTTCTTCTTCACAATGGACACCTGCTCCAGCTGCTGGGTCAGGCTGGTGATTTTGATGGCCTGGTCTTTCAAAGACCTCCTCATGCCTTCCAGCTCCTCCTCCAGCTTCTTCCTCTTGGAAGAGTCTTCGCAGGCCGTCCTCTTCAGCCGACTCAGCTCCTCTTCCACTTTCTGCTTCTGCAACTGCAGCTCCTTTAGGGAGCTCTGGAACCGTGCGATGTCCTGATCCTTCACATTCCTCTCCTGGGAAACCCTTTCATAGTCAATCCTCAGGCGCGTCAGTTCTTGCTCCTGACCCTTCAGTTTGCTTATGGTCTCAGTCACGCTGCTGTTGGCTTTCTGCAGGTCATACTGGACCCTTTCCAGTCTCGCATTTTCACCTTCCAGGCATTTCCGTGCACTTGATTCTTTTTCTACCAGTTGCTTTAACCTTTCTAACTCCCTGTTTTTATCCTGGATGGTCTTGGCAGCATCGTCAAGGGACTGCTTGTAGCGCATGCTCTCTTCTGTACGCATCTGGGTGACCTGTCTCAGCTCGATCTCCAACTGCTGTTTCCTCTGCGACATCTCCGAGCCGGTGGCCTTTTGCTGCTGGATGTTTTCCTCCACCCTCTTGAGATTCTCGGTGGTCTGTGCTAGAGTGTTCTTCAGCCTCTTGATCTCTTCACACAAGCTCCTGTTTTCCCTGGTGAGATTGTCAATCTGAGCTCGGTAGCCACTCGTGTCCTCTTCCTTCTGCATCGTGAGCTGGTGGATGGTGGTCTTGGTGATGTTGATCTCCGTCTCGAACTGGTTTCTTAAGCTAATGATCTCCTCATCGTAACTGTTTCTTACCTTACTCAGTTCATTTTCATACTCCCAGCGCCGCTTGGCCTCCTCCTGAAACTCAGCCTTGAGTCTTTCAATCTCCTTATTTTTGTCCTGAATGGTCTTCGCAGCCTCCTCCAGGGAGTGTTTGTGTCTCGCATTGTCCTCCGAGCGCTGCTGGATAACCTGCTTCAGTTCAATCTCCAGATGTTGCTTCTTTTGCATGATCTCAGAGCCGCAGGCTTTTTGCTGAAGGGCATTTTCCTCAGCCCGCCTTCGCTGCTCAGTGGCCTGCAAGATGCTGTCATTGAGCCTGACAATCTCATCTTTCAGATCTCGGTTCTCCCTTGAAAGTCTATCAAGCTGGTTTCTAAGATTTTTGGAATCATCCTCTTTCTGCATGGATATCTCCTTGATGGTGGTCTTCGTAATGTTAATCTCTGTTTCATACTTGTTCCTTAAATTACTCATCTCCTCATTATAGTGGTTCCTTACCTTTGCCAGCTCATTTTCATATTCTCTCTTCCGGGCGCCCTCCTCCTGCAGCAGAACCTTCAGCCTCTCTATCTCGTACTCCTTCTCCTTGACAGCTTTCTCAGATTCTAGTTTCTGCCAACCCAGGCTCTCCTTCTCAGACTGCCTGGCTTTCTGCAGTTGATCATAGTCACTCTTCTGCTGGTCAAATCTGTCTTCCACAGACTTTCTTCTTCTCTTTTCATCTTCGATCTCATAAGTCAACCTGGTGATCTTCTCATTGAGCTCTTTGATTTGGGCATAGCACTTGTCTAGATTTTGCTTGGCAGACTTTCCATCCAGCTCCGCTTGTCTCTTCAGCTCCTCCAGGCTCGAGAGCTTCGCTTTGAACTGAGAACATTCCGCCTGGTATTTCTGCAGGTTCTGATCCAGGAATTTGTTCTTATTGCAGTTTTCTGAGTTGGCATCTCGGGCCAGTCTGAGCTCCTCCTCCAAAACTTCAATCTTGGTGTTTTTCAGCTGTGGACATGAAATCAGAAATTATGTTAAAAGAATAGCACCTTGCACCATGAAAAACAACAGTACTTTCCTCTCCCAGAGTGATGCATATTTTTCTTTTTCTTCGTACACCCACAAACACATATCCACACCTATGCACATGTGCGCACACACACACGCACGCGCGCGCACAGTGAAATGAAAAACTACTAGACACAAATTCAAGAAATCTGAATTCTCATCGTAATTCTTCCACCAGCTGCTTGTATGATCTTACTGAATGATCACTTTACATCTCAGCTTCCTCATATACAAAATGAAGTAACTTCTTTCAAGATCAAAAGCTTATGATTTCATACGTGACCATCCTTTTATTTCAAGGTAAAAAGTTTCCATATAAAATCAATTCCAGCATTAGAAAGGAATAGTAAATAATCACCTGACATGAAAGATTCAAATCCAGCTAGTCCAGGATGTGCTTATTCAAAATTTTTTCCTGGTCTTCTTCTCTCTTTTTGGTACCAGGAATTGAACTCAGGGCCTCACGCTTGCCAGGCAGGTGCTGCACCACTGAGCTACATCCCCAGCCCACTTATCCAAAATTTTACATAAAGGAGTAAAGGAAATTCCTTAACCAAACACTAAATGAAATTACAGTTTTTGGCAAAGTAAAGTGGCTGCAATTTTGCAAATACTTCTTAGGTCCAGTTAGAGCAGTATACTAGAGCACAAAACTAATTCCAGACTTACAAACAAACTATATAATGTTAAATATTTACAGGAAATGCAGTTTTATCAGTGAGTTTCCAAATCTATGTCATAATGAGGCTGTAATAAGGTTCTGTTCTATTTTCTTTGACACTCCAAGGAAATGAAGTAAATAAATTACCTTCAGATCTTCCAAACTCTTCAGCATCTCACTTAAGAATCTATAATAGTCTCCAGACCTTGTAAGCAGTTCTATGTACCGAGCGTGCATATCTGCAGCCTTTGAGAAAAGAAAATAATAATTTCTTTTTAATATATTTTAAAACTCTTGCAGTGTATAAAGATTACATTCATTGTGGGGAATTGGTAACGTACATAACACATTCCCAGCCTTTTTTCCCCCTTCCCTCCACCCCCCTGAAAATAATTTCAAAAATATTTCATTTTGTTTTCTAAAACAATAAAATAGTGACATTATAATTTAAAGAGTAAATTCCCTTTCTTTCATATTTGTTGGTTCCAAATTCTAGAAGTATACCAAATCAAAGGGACAAAAACATCTGTATTCCATTCTTACCACCCCAGTTTTTTTCCCTAAACCATCTGACTATTGATATTCTTTGAAATCTTTTGGGAAAAGCTGTCTTTTAGAAATCGACTATTTAACTTTCACTTTTCAGAAGTCTCCCTCACCAAACCCAGAAATTGAAGTCCAATTTCTGTAAAGACTCCAGTTTATAAATGAAACACTAAGAATTCTAGTGATCGTTTCCAAAAACATGATATGTTTTGAGGCTCACACTGGAAAGTGTATTATCTGCTATTGATCTTTTTTTGTTTGTTTCGGCGATCGAACTCGGAACCTTGTGCTTGCAAGGCAGGCAGCGGAACTACTGAGCTAATTCCCCAGCCCCACTGATCTTTTTTGAATGGATACCCTAAAATAGGGATGAATTCAGGGATGGTAGGGACTCAGGGAGGAAGCAGAGGAAAGAGGCAGAAGGAGGAGCAGAAAGTGAGACACATGTAATGACATACATACCTCTTGCAGTATCACCCCAGACGGGGACTGGACCATGGTTCTCTTGATGGGTATGTTCAGTAGAGTTTCCAACCCAGAGGTGTACGATGCCAGCTGGAGTTCGTAGTCCTGCAGAGTAGAGTTTAAGAAAAATGTTTTTTTTTTTCTCCTGTGCTGGGGATCAAACCCAGAACTGTGCACATAGTAGGCAAGCACCCTACCACTGAGCTACACTCTCAGCCCTTAGAAAACACTCTTAATGGACTGAAAATGAGTCACTGGTGGCTCAATTCCACAGCTTTAGATCATAAAATTATTTCTAATAACCAACCCCAAAGGCTGGAATGTGCCATAGTGTCTAAGCAACTAATATGTTATTAAACCAAGCATGTACATCTTTACAAGCTAATTGGAGAATTTTGCATCAAACACTAGACTATCCCATTCTGTGGACATTGCCAATGTACTTTGACACATGAATTTTTTGTTTTTGGTTTTTTTGGTACCAGGGATCGAACTCAGGACCTTGCGCTTGTAAGGCAGGCGCCGGAACCACTGAGCTAAATCCCCGGCTGCCAATGTACTTTGAATTCATTAATGGACAACAAACTTTTATGGTGTTCAGGAGAGAATATATAAAAGCCACAATCACCACTCTCAAGGAGTTGTTAATGCTGAAAGTAAGTCAAGTACAGTTAATATCTGCAATGAAACACATCATTCTTAGTGAACTCAACATACCTTAATTGAATTTGCACAGAGTTCGGCAATCTTCTGTACTTCTTCTGATTTGTCTCGTTTGCCAGATATTTCATTGTGCAAATTCTATACAAAGAATAAGATATTTATAAATCTTAAAGTATACAGATATTTTTAAATAAATGCTATTTCTCTCTTTTACCTTGGTTATTTTTTTCTTTCTTTCTTTTCTTCTCTTTCTGTACTGACCTCATATTTTCAGTTACAGGTTAAGAGAAGAGCATTTTTTTTTCCATGCAGGAAAGAGAAGAAAATTCTCAACTTATTATTATCTACAAGAGGTCATCCTAGTCAGCACCGTTTTCTGGCCCTGTCACCTCAGTTTATAAACATACTTTACTATAATGAAATGAACATTGTGACATTATTTCTATGTTCATATTGCATTTCTTTTTAAGTATCTTGGTCGCTTTTGCTAGGGGCAATCTTTAAGCATTCACAAAGGAGAATCATAAAATGAAGCATTCATTATTTCAAACAAAGGCCCTGCTGCTTTGAAGACCAGAGTTTACAACCAACTAATCACAAAACAGCAATGGAATGACAAGCTGGCTTATACCTTCTGCTCATTCAGAAACCGCATAACTGTGTTGGAGTCTCCAAACTTCATGGACTCTAAGGAATCCTGGCGACGCTTGGCATCATACAGCCACTTACAGAAATTCTGATAGTTATCACGATAATTCCTCAGCTGCTTAATTTGTTTCTCCAGGTCCCATAACCTAGGGAAAACAGATATAATAAAAGTATTGAAACACTATTATTGGTTCCCAAAACAGGTAACATACTGAGATGACCAGCAATTTTGCTTGGTGTTTACACGTGCCCACACAAACACACATGTATGTTCATAGCAGTTTCATCAGATCTAAAAATCAGAAATAATCCAAATAGCCATCAACTAATGAAAAGCTTATGGAAATGTGGCACAGTCAAGGGAATGAATACTACCTAGCCAAAGAAAGAAAAAGACATGAAGTGCTAAAACATGACACAGTCTGCATGAACCCTGGAAGCACTGTGCTACATGAAGTAAGCCAGTCGCAAAAGGTCACACAGTCTTATGGCTCCATTTATACGGAAGGCCCAGAGTAGGTAAATCCACAAAAAGACAGAAAGCAAATGCCCGCTGCCAAGGGCTGGGCAGTCGGGAGGTAACCAGTGGCTATCATTGGGGAGGATGAGATTTCACTTTGGGGTGATGAAAATGTTCAAAGCTCAGATTGTAGGGCTGGGCGTGGCTCCGTGGTAAGCCTCCAGGCAGAGCCCTGCATTCCACCCCCCCACCTCCAGTACCGCAAAAAAACCCCAAAACAACAAGAAAAAAAGCACTCAGGTTGTAGTGACGGTTGTACAACTCTGAATACATTGAAATCTACTGAACTGTATAAATGAGTGAACTGTATGATATGTTTATTATATCTTCATATTTTTAAAAAGCACTACTAGTAAAATGGACTAGAAGCGAGGCGATTCAGACCTTTTCATTTGCACTGAATAGTCATGTAACGTAGGGAAAACCTAAATAAACCCTCCAGCTTCGTTTGTTTTTAGTTGACTTGAAGGATCACTCATTTTGCAGGCCATGTGACACCTCTGACTGAAGACTTCAAACAGGTTAAACTGCTGCCTTTTCCCATCTCTTGCGTGTTCTCTGGGGAAAGAGTCCTTTGTGTCTACAGCGATTATAATTATCTTAGCTGCTCCTGGGGAAAGGATCTAAAAAAACACCAGTCATAAAGTTTACTAATCAGTAACTTTTATTTAGTGTCACAGAACTCAGGAAAGCTGACATCTCCAGATAACATCTAGGTGTGGACCAAGGATTTAAGAATCTTATTCTTTCATCAAAAGTGGAATAATGTTTAACCTGAAGGGAAATAATGTGTTTATCTAAGGAAGTACAGGACTGGCCTAGGAGATCTATTCCCAAGAAGGTTCCATCTGAAGGACAATCTGGTAGAAGAGAAAAGAAAGCACAGACCCTAGATGATGAGAGCCCACTCAGCACACAGCCTTCTGTCCACTCTCCCCTGCTCCCCGCTCCCCTCCCTATAAATGCCCTTTGCACCTGAGTTCCCTAAGATGGCACTTTGAGGACAAAAGGCCCATCCATCATCTTTGGTTTGCAAATAAATCTTTCTCCTTGCCCCAGTGATGTGGCTTCAGTTACACTAAGGCATTTCTTTTGCATAAGGTTTAATTTCCCCAAATTTCTGGAGAACACACACTCAAAGCAGCTTCTTCCAACAGTCATAACAAAAGCTTATAGGGCAGATTAAATGGCTTCTGCTGTTTCTCTAAGACCCTAGAAGGCTACTGGGACAAAGCCATCCCATCACAAAGCTGCTACAGGCAGTCCAAGAAAGGAGCACAATTAGCCTTAACTTCCACACAAAATGATTTTTTTCTATAGTGAACACTTCCACTGGTCAAAGTCATTGTTTTTTAACAGTGACTACTTCATTGACCCCTTGAACCGCCAAATGGGGAAAAAGTGGTGAAGGAGCTGACTCACCTATAATCTATCTGTTTATCTATTTTCTGCCAGCGGTCCGTCAGCTGGATGACTTTGTCATTGAACTTGCCCAGGTCCAGGTCATAAAGCGGATACTGCTGCGAGGTCTGACAGTGGATCTGCTGGGCTTTCTGCAGTTCTGCCTTCATGGTGGCCAGCAGTGACTTCTTCAAATTCAAGTCATTTTTTATTTTCTGCAAGAGTCAAAAAAAAAGAAAAAGAAAAAGTGAGCACAAATCATTCTCTTTTCCCACTACATGCAATACTGCATGTCACTAAATTTAAAAAATTGGGGGTTCAGGGATGTAGTTCAGTGGTAGAACACATACTTGTTATGCACGAGGCTCTGGGTCCAATCCTCAGATTGAGGAGGAAAAAATGTTTATAAAACTCTTCAGAGCACTCATATTGTTAGTGATAATCCAGAAAAGTATATTTACTGAATTACAATTTTTCAATATTTGTTCCAGTGATCTAATTCCCTGTGGTACCCAGTTCAAAAAGCATTCAAAGGGCCGGGGATTTAGCTCAGTGGCACTACACCTGCCTTGCAAGCATAGGTCCTGACTTTGATCCCTGGTACCAAAAAATAAATAAATAAATAGATAAATAGATAAATAAATAAATAAGGATTCAATGTGTTAGTAAGTTTGAGAAATAAATGCTGAATATCACATACCATTCCTGAATAATTCTAATGCCTATAAACATATTAAAGGTTCTAAGGTATCCCATTGTAAAGAAATCAGTTTAAGCATCTTCCAAACCAATCCTACCAAAAATTACTTTCTCATAGAGTTCTCAGTATCCCTAGCACATTGGGAAACAGTTTCAGGGATGACACGTGTCAACCACATGCGGCCTCAAAGGTCAGTGGTCGTAGAAACTCAGCAAACCTGGTGGGAAATTGGAGTGAAGTACACTGTGGGCTTCAGTTCACACTGATACATCAACACTGACTCACTAACTGTAACAAATGCACCATGCAAATGTAAGATGTTAGTAACAGGAGAAACTAGGTGCAGGGTATATGGACTCTACCATCGTGTCAATTTCTCTGTGTATCTCTATCTGAAAACAAATTGTCTTCAAAAAGTTATCAACAACAACAGCAAAAAAGCCCACTCTTGAAACTTCGTGAGGTTCTGTAACTGGGAGGTGAGTCCTACTGCACTTTCTGTCATATCCACTTGAGTTACCTTCAGTCCGCAGCGGTAAGCTTCCACTTTATCCAGGTCCAGGCAAACAGTCTCCTCCTCAGTGAGCCTGGCTTCGTAAACCTTCAGCATGTCTTCTGTTTGCAGGATGGCCTGGAGGAGCGCTCGCACCGTGAACAAGCTGGAAAGACCAAGAGAAGCAGACAAAATCGCTGGGAACACGATTACAAGGTGAACTTGTGGCTCTTGGTACCATTTATGAAAAAGAATGACGTCAAAGCAGATAAAATACATCTTGCTTATTTTATAAGCTGTGGGAACAGTAATTTTTTTGCTCAATCATGGGCCTAGAGTACACATTACTTGTAGTTCTAAGAAACATGAGAGTAGCTCTAAGATTTCAGAGCAGTAGAATTAATACCCTAGGCTTGAGGACGCTTTCACCAACCCAAGAATATAAAGACATCTAGTTAAAAAAAAAAAAAAAGATTTCACAAGGCAATGCTCTGATAAGCCAAACACATATGGCAAGTGAAATCTGGCCAGAATGAAGCTTGGGAAAAGCAAAATACCTTTGATTGGTATTAGCTGTGCTTACCTGTTTAAGTAGCCATCTGTAACACCATTGATATTTTCCAGTTTCTGAAATAGTCCAAATACCTCGTTCTGTAAATAGCAGTATTTTTCAGAACCTCTGAAGTTAGCCAGCACGTCTTTAAGCTGGTTGAGCACTTCAGCAAGTGCCTGTGAATCATTCTGTACACTCTGTCAAAAAAGAAGGAAAGCTCTTTTGATTATTTTTACTGTATGTACTTAAGGTACGCAATATGCTGCTTTGATATACATATGTGAAATGATTACTCCAGGTAAGCAAATTAATAATTCATCACCTCCCAGTTACTTTTGTGTTTGTCTGTGTATGTAAAAGCACCTAAAATGTACTCTTAGTGAATTTTCAAAATACCCAATATTATTACATATAGTCCCATTGCTACATATTAGATGTCAAAACTTATCAAAGAAAACTACAAGTTTGTACCTTCCTGACCTACATCTCCCACTTCCTTCCCAGTCCCATCCTTGGTAACCATTGTTCTATTTCTATTTCTGTGAGTTTTGACTCTTTCTTTAGATTCTACATATAACTGAGATTATGCATTACTTATCTTTCTGTGCCCGGCTTAATGTCCTCCAGGTTCATTCATACTGTTGCAATTTCCAGACATTTTTTTTAAAGGCTGAATGATATTCCTTTGTGTTCCACCGTGTGTATAAACCACAGTTTTGGTGAACTGTGTTCAGACAGTGATTTGTACTCTGCATTGGAGCTGCATGATTCTTATGATCACTGTTGCCCTTGAAGAGTCTTTATTGTAAGGTGTAAGGAAGGGATTATTATTTTGTCTATGTATACGCTTGTTTGTGGATAAGACAGAACTTTCAAACAAACTGCCAAAATTTGTAAAATACCCCTTGCCCAAGTATTTTTGGATGTGTTTCTGGTCTCTTTATCTATTCTACTGATTTAGCTGTTTCTTTTATGTACTTGCCTATAAACATGTGACGCAGGAGGTTATTACTCGTTTGCAGAGAACTATAAAAGATACACACGCGATCCAGCACAGTGCAGATGGGTACTACCTTGAGCTCGTTGATTTTCACTGTGATGTGGTGCGTAGACGGCTGGTCCGTCAGCAGGAGGTTCTTGAGGGTCATCCTGCCCTCGCAGTGCTCAATCTGCCTGCGAACCTTCTGGAGCTCCATCAACAGCCACGTCTCTTGCTTGTCATTTTCTCTGTTGGTCTCAATCATTTTATTAGGGTTGACGTCTTGGCAGGAACCAACATGAGTGATTTCCGTTTTGGTTACTGTAAAAATAAAGACCCAAAAATCAGAGAGTTTCTCACTGGTCAGATTCGAGGCCTCAGAAAGCATCCATACTGCATAAAAAGTACACCTGCTTCCTGATTTCTGATGTATATCTGGTGTGGCTTGGATAGGGCTTATCCCCAGAGATTCATGTGCTAGAAGGTCAGTCCACTATGTAGGTGGGGGACCTAGCAGGAGACGATTCGATTATGGGGCACTGCTCTCAGAGAGGATTAGTGCCCCTCACTTGGGAGGGGACTCAAGTCTCTAGACACTGGATTGATTCTCAACAGGGTGACTGCTCTGCAGCGAGCCTGGCCCTTTCTGCACACAGCCATCTCTTCCTGCTTGTCCGCCACGCTATGAGGTAGCCAAGGCTCCAGAGGCAATGCCGTTTGGCCTTAGCAGCCAACAGAATGTTTAGCTAAATTAACCTCTTTTCTTTACAAATTACCCGGTTGCAGGTATTTTTTTAATAGCAACATAAGAGACTAAAACAATAATTTTCAAAGAAATAGTCCTGTAACTCCTTTTACATACAAATGACTTTCTTTCTAGATTCACATAGGTGTTGGAGACAGAAACAGAGACAAAGATAAGACATCCGGGCTGACCTGTCTGGTGCTGCGGGTGGCCAGGCAGCTGAATGACCAGGGTCTGATAATGCTTCTGGGCGTCCGTGAACTGAGACTGCATTTTCCGCTTGTCATCGTCACCAAACATCTCGGACCCTTGACTGTTTCTGATGAACTCTTGGTAATGCAGCTCAAGGTCAGATATGGTCTTCATGTAATCTTCTTGTCGCATGGTTTTCAGCTGGAAGCCAGCAAGGCAAAGGAACTCAGGAGAAGCCATCGGCCATTTGTGATTCCCCCCAGCCAGTGCAACCAAGAAGTATTGGCTTAACAATGCCTCTCTCTAGATGGGGCTGGAGGCAGTGTGTGTCATAGGCCCCTTGAGACATAAAAGGTCTTTGAGAGCTGGGTGAGGTGCTGCATGCCTGTGATCCCAACACTCAGGAGGCTGGGGCAGGAGGATCCCACGTTCAGGCCCAGCCTGGGCAACTTAGCGAGACCCTATCTCAAAATTACAAAATAAAAAAAGGTTGGAGATGCAGTGCAGTGTAAAGGCCCTGGGTTCAATCCTCCAAAACATAAGTATTTGAGGTTTTAGTCATTGTTCCCAAGAGCTACAGCAGTGTTTTCTTTTCCTACAGAACTTTTTTCTTCAATCAAACTATTATTCAAATGCCCCAAATATAAAGCACAGCACGGCCAAACTGCTCTGACTACAAACTGAAGAGGGGGTCAGGGGACCCCAAAACTTTACCATCCTGAGTGCTTCTCCTCACTTAACCCAGTCACCCCTTATGCACTCCGGCAGCTAGGATTCTTCAGACCACAATTTAAAACCACTGTTTTTAGACAACAAATGCTTTCAGTGTTCGCCCACTCCCATCCTGCCTTTTCCTTCTGTGTCGTTTATGACCTATTTTCCCACGATGTCTAAGGAGCACAGGGTCTGGAATATTACAGGCCACACTGCCTGTTCCATAAGGACTTCTGGTCTACTAGATCACTTCAATTAGTGTTTCTGTTTGTCTCATAACCAGCCGCGTGCTAATTCTTCCTGTACTTTGGGTTTTTCTCCCCAGCACTAGGATTCAAACCCAGGCCTCGCACATGCTAGGCAAGCACTCTACCACTGGACCACACTCCCTGCCTCCGCCATCCTACAGTGGATAGATCAGAGCCTCTGTGAGAAGCCGAGAGTCTTCACTTGGGAGATGGAAAGGCAGCTTCTGCTTAGTGCAAGGCACGGCACTCCCCCAGGCAGCCCGCAAGGCCCGAGGACATACCTTGGCAATGGTCATGGCCCTGATCTTCTCGATGTCGATCATGCAGTAGTGCCAGGACACCAGACTCTTCATGTTGATGTACAGCTGGTTCCACAGAGCCAGGATGGCTTCATAGTACTGCTCGATCCTGGGAGACACAGAGGAAAGTCAGCCTCACTCTTCAGCCCAGGTCAGAGACCCGGACATGTTTACACAGCTGCACAAAAAACTCCAACAGCCCCTTACAGAGGAACTGGTATGTGCGTCATTTTTAAAACTATCGATATTTCAATGGATTTAGACTAATCTAGTTCCCCAAAAAATTCATTTTCAATCCAACATTAGTATAGGTCATTCAGATCCTTTTTGGTGAAAATGTGCAGTATGATTTTTCTGTTGTGTGTTGTTTGCCAGCAAGTTTTCCATGGAAAAGGTCTAACATAGGAGGGCAGGCGCATGAGATGCTGATGACAACCGGAGCCTGCCATGAGGACCGGGCCCTACACACCACTATGTTCCCCTCGTGGCCGAAGATGTCTATACCGACAGGTTTAAGAAAATCTGCTGTGAATGACCTGTGAAATGAACATTCTGCCTACTGATGAGCAAATGTTGGCGTGCCAGGCATTTTCTATCTGTGGCTACAGGCAATAACTGATTTACTAAGAATAAAGAACTTCAAAACAACAGTTTCTAAGTGAGAGGCAAATATTATTCACTCCACCCCTCCTGCACTGTCATACTCCTTTTTAACACTCTCAAAGTAACCAGAGTTTCCTCACCAAGACAAAGTAAAGGTGACCTTCATGAGGCTGCTCTTCTGGAAGGTGATTATGGTAAGATGCTAACCTAGGCTTCCTGTTTGAGCACAAGCCCTCCTTCCCCACCGTGCACACTTCGTGCCCTGGCTGCCAGGAGCGCCAGCAACGTACTTGCAAGAGAGGTCCACAGCCAGAGGATTTGGAGGAGGAATGATCAGTCCCACAGAAGGAACCAGCATGTCCACGCCTCCTGGGCCCGTCACATACCACTTGCTGCGTTCATTGTTGTCTTTCAGGATGCATTCGTCCCCCTTGTGCACAATTTTCTGAAAGGCAAGCAGCCCTTATGTTATGGCTGTGTCTAGATGTCCCCCTAAAGCCTCATGCGGTCATAGGTGGGGCTTTTCAAAGGTGACTGCATCTAGAGTGTGTGATGCTGGAATTGATTCATGGTGCAGTGCTAGGCTCAAGAGCACTAGGATTAAGGGTGTGAGTGCTGCCCGCCCTAAGTAGCCTGGATAAGATACCAGCTAGAAAGAGCTGTGGTCGTTCCTTAATGCTTTGCTACATTCTGTCTGCCATGAAGTTTTCTCCACCCTGCCTTGTTGCCAGCCAATTATGGACTGAAACCCCTCAAACTGTGAGCTAAATAAACCTTTCTTCCTTTACCTTTGGGTATCAAATATTTTGTCTCAGCAACAAGAAAAGTAACTAAGACACCTGCGTTTCAGCTTTATTCATAAGAGCGCATGTGTCTTTTTTCTATGCAAACATGCAGATTGTTGAGCTCTTATTCTTGCCACATCAATGAAGCTGATTATTCAGTGCACGGTTAAATTTCATGACAAGGGGCCTAAGTTATGATCTGGGTGTATTTCACCCTTCACCCAACAATACTGACATTTTAAATATGCGTAAGCCTAAAAAGTGTATATATAAAGCGAGCTCCATTGTAAGGCATGGGGGGAGTGACTTTTCAAAGACAGCCTGGGGAATCCACCCTTACCCGAGAAATCCCTTGGTATAGCAAAACCCCACCCCACTGTGTTTCTATTTTTGTGTGTTCACATTTTATATATTAGAATTTAATTATATGAGGGCGTGACCCATCCCACTTATTGGCTCATAAAATTTTTTAAAAATCTGGTATTAGTCTCCAGGAAAAAAATTTTCTAAATTAACTATCTAAATTGTTTCATTTATTAATTAACTCCAGTATCTATATAGCGTCTTAAAATGGTTACTTAGAGGCTGAGGATGTAGGTCAGAGGTGGGGCACTTGCCTACCATGCACAAGGCCCTGATCCCCAGCACCACAAAACAGAGAACATGACTACTTCAAATATGATGACTCTTTCAACTAGTAAAACATAAGAAGCTTGATTTCTATGTACTTCAATCTCCATTTCAACTTGTTTCTTACTTCAACAAAAATTCTACCTGGTAGACTAGACTCCAATGTTTTACAAGTTTATCTGACCAACAAATCACATTGTAGTTTCTTAAATCCTTCATAATTTTAAACTAAGAAAATAGAGCGATGGGAATCATATAAATAGCTGATAAAGTTTCTATTGAAATGTTTGCATTTACCCCACAGCCTGCAGAATTGATGAGTTCAATTACTGAATAAAATTTGCAATGACATTCGCTTTTTTAAAAAATATTTACTTATTCTAGTACCGGGGATTGAACTCAGAAGCACTCTACCACTGAGCTATACCTGCACCCCCTTTCATTTCTTATTTTGAGACAAGCTCTTACTAAGTTGCCCATGCTGGCCTCAAACTGATAGTCCTCCTGCCTCAGCCTTCCAAGTAGCTGAGATTACAGGCATCTACCACCACATCCAGCAATAACATTTCCCTTAAAGGCAGCATAATGGCATCATTTTTCATGTTCTTTGTCCAAAATTTTAAAATGAGAGTCGGCCTGGGAATTCAGCTCAGTGGTTCTGCCACCTGCCTCTCAAGCACAAGGTCCCAAGTTCAATCCCTGGTACAAAAAAAAAGAAGAATACTCATACTAAAATGAGAGTGATCATAGATAAGCAAGTTGTTTGTACCAGGAAAAAAAAAGAGGTACCAGGCTTTAGAAAGAATTTTTTTCAAGTTATCAAAATACCAATTGTTCTGGGCCCAGGGTGTAGCTCAATGATAGAGTTATGTGCGTGGCATGGCCAGAGACCCAGCATCCAATCACCTGCACACACACAAAAGAAGAAACTATTGTCCCAATCACTGACAGCTACCAGATGACTCTGAACAGAGCTGCTGTATTCCTTCAGCGGGTTGCTGCTTTATATATAAAAGAAGCGACTAAGGTGATTATTGAAACCCAGATTAAAAGTTTGCTGTCTTGACAGACAAAAACAGAATGTAAAGAAAAAGAAAGCTTTTGTGTCCTCCTGAAGAGCTGAGTACACACCTGGTCTTGTTTGTAGTCACAGAGCGCCCTGAGAATAATGGGTTTATTGCTCCGGTAGTCTGGGTTGCGAGGTTTCAGCTGTATAATCTTCTTGGACTTGTTTACCAAGTTCTGCACCTGGCGCTTATATTCAAGGATTTTCTCTCGTTCTTTCTGCAATTGCAAACAAAATCATCCCTTAACATTCCCCTAAGTTTTAGAGGAGACAGAAAAAGGACAGTGATGTAGCTACATTACAAGTTAAGTATTGTTATAGTTGCACTTGCTGTAACAAGCTGATTCCTCTGCAGGGAACAGGAGAAGCTTCCATAACAAGCTCTCCAGGAGTTACGTGGCCTTGGAGTAAGAGGGCAGGAAAAACCTGCTTGTGGAAGGCCATGTTGCTAAAACTTGAAGTATGCTTTCTCAAGGGGGTTGTCATCTTAAATAGTTTTGGTTTGTTTGTTTTCAGCAAATGACCCAGTATGGAGGCAAAAGTCATTCAACAAACAGTAGCTGAGCATGCAAAGGAATGCAATGTGAGAAGTCACTGAAAGGCTCAGCACACAAACGCTGGCTAGGGCTCTGGGGGCGCTCAGGACATCACCGAGGCAGGCAGTGGACTCATCTCCCCCGGCACGGCTGCAGGGAGCCTGGGCCTGAGATGTACCTCGAGCTCTTTGATCTGCTCCAGCAGGTGCTGCAAGGGCATGTTCTTGTCACAGGGGTACTTCTTCCGGATGGAGTCCTGCAGGCCCTTCAGGTAGGCTTCGGTCGACTGGGCCTCTTCAAAAAACTGTTAGGCATAAGAGTGATCCCACATCAACAAAAGTAACTTGGAAAGAATGTCACTGCTACACTTTGGATCTTGAGTTTCCCCTGTGGACCCATGTGTAAAGGCTTGGTCCCACGTGGCCCTATGGGAGCCATGGGGCCTTCAGGAGGAGGGGCTTAGTGGGAGGTGCTTGGGTCATTAGAGGCATGGCCTCAAAGGGTTGTAGGACCCTGTCCCTCCCTCCTCCTCCCTTTGCTTCCGGCTAGTGAAGTACGTAGCTTTTGCTCAGCTATGAACTCCTATGATGTGTAGCCTCCCCACAAGCCCAGAGTAATGGGGCCAATCCATCATGCACTGGACCCTCCAAACTGTGAGCCAAAATGAACTTTTTCTCTCTAGAAGTCAGTTATCTCAGGTGTTTTGTTATAGTGTTGGAAAGCTAACAATCATTTAGCAGTTCTGTCTCAAGGACTATTGTCCCTAAGCCTCTCTTGGGTAAGTGGCTGAAGCAAACGATTACAGCAGAAAATATTTATATATGTGACTGCAAAAGACTGAGTGGTTGGTGCCCAGGTTATAAATATTTCTCTACACTGAAAACCAGTAAGATTTATGCAACAGTTTCAAGATTGTTTTTTGCACCCTTTAAAACACACTCCAAAGATAAGGTAGTAAGAACTAAAAGACAATGAAATTAGGAATAAAAACCTGAAAGTAGGCAGCATTTTCTTTGAGGTGAACATCAATGCATTTGGTGATCTGTAGAATCCAACTCCACTGTGTCTGGAGAGTGTCCATGTATGCCTGGAACAAGAAAACGGCAGCTGTCTGACCCCAATTCAGTCACTCAGAAGCTAGCGGAATGTGTCCCTGGATGGACGGGTGAGCCTGATAAAAGCTATGAAACACCTTCTAATCTAATTCCCAGTCAAGTAGACCTGTCTAATAATGAAATACAGAATCTCCCACCAAAGTAGTCTTGATGGGGAGAAACTGAATTTTAAATCAGTTTGCACAAATAGTTACCATTAGGAGTACTGTATTAGTCCCAATATAGCTTACCCAAATGGTGCAGCCACTGACCAGTCAGAACAAATACCGGAGACAGAGAGGGAGTGGGGTCCCTCTGCCACACCAAGCCCTTTTCCCAGACAGGTTCCAGATCTTGGGAGGCTTAAGATGGTGGCTCTTACCTACTCCCATGGAAGTTTCAATTTAACAACCAACATGGCCATACCAGTGCTAACAGCTAATGCCTGCCTTAAGCGCAGCCTAAAGAAAAACAGAAGTCAGCAAACTACAGCCCACAGGCCATATATGGCCCACTGCTTGTATTTATAAATAAAGTTTTATTGGAACACATCCATGTACATTCATTTACATATTGCCTACAGTTACTTTTGTGATACAGGGCAGAATTAAGGAACTGAGAGAGACTATATTATTCCAGATAGGTAAATTAATTAGATATCTTGTAGGGAGTTAGACAGGGCCAGCCCACAAGGAGCCAACATGGAGGACAGTGAAGACACATTCACTGAAGGCCAAAATTGTAAAAGAAGAGAAACTACCACACCCATGTAGGATGAATAGCAGTAACTGATATTCTAAACAGGTATCAATCACCTGGGTAGGGGCCAAGGGCTCCCAGCCTCTCCAGGAAATATCCCTGACCCCCCCTTACTGAAAATCCTTGTACCCTTGCTACTTGACTTGCTCCCCCATTTGACTGCCATTTAATAACTATTACCTGGGTGACTGTACTTGTAATCTCATTGGTTGGTTGTGGTTTTGTCCCGCCTCATGCCCACCTTGTACATTTCCATTGGGTCTTACAGCTCTGTCCCACTTTGTACCCGCCTCACCACAGGGCTTTGCTGTATAAAACATCTCTGAAAGATGGGGTGGGCGGGCAACCCACTTTCCGGTCCCCCTTCTGTCTCTCTTAGGCAGAAGCTGTCTTTCTCCCAATAAATTTTTCCTACTCTTAATCTCCGTTTTTCCTAGAATTCACTCTTTGATTTTAGAGAACATGAACTCGCGTTTCGAATATCTAGTAGGTTTGGGAGTTATATCTCTTCCCCCTATATATCAATATGACCCCCAAATCTAAAATATTTATTATCTGGTTTGTCCAGGAAATGTCTGCAAACCCCTGGCCTACAGTATTAATCCCAAAATAGAAAATAAAATTGGCACAGCCTTATGATGAAGATGGATCATCTACCTACAAAGTCTTCCTTTATAAAAAGCCTTTTCCATCAGGAAGCCTACCTCGATTTTGTCTGAAGCTGGATGCTGACTGAGGACAAGCTGGTCACTCTCCTGTTTAAGCTTATTCAGCTCTTTTTCCTTGACTTCCAGTTGGCTCATGCGTATCTGTAAAAGAAAAATCCAGGTCACCATCAGGCTTCCAGCATGCCCAAGCACTTAGAGAAGGCTAAGTTCAAAACTACATTTTGGAAATAGAAAAATGTCAAAGAATATTGTTATATTTTCCCCACGAAACATGGCTTTCTTTTTAAGGCTGGGAAAGGTACTTGGGATCAGAAAGCATGTGGCTGAGGGCAGACAGGTGACACAGCTGGTCCAGTAGTGACAAAGCTGCCATGAATACCAGCAAGCAGCCTTCGTCTGAAATGCTCGGGTACAGATGTATTTTGGCTTTTGGATAATTTCAGATTTTGGAACACTGGCTTATACACGATGAGATCCAAATTTAAACACAAGATTCATTTATGTTTCTTGTACATTTCACACACACGGTCTGAAGGCGGCTTTATGTAATGTTTTTGGTGCACCTGTGTTTTGACAGCGACCTGTCTTGAGGTCAGGTATGGAATGGCATCATTTCAGCAGGCAGATTTTGGAGCACTTCACATTTTCGAATCAGGGATGCTCAACCTGTACTGATTCTTCCTGCCTGGTTTTAATCTGCCATTCAGTGCTGCTACACTCTAGGTCATCTGAATCAACTAATTCTCACCTAATGAACCTGTTTTCTGGAATGGTAATGCATTGGGGAGGGCAGTTTTTTAGCTGGGTACAGAAGCTTATGCTTATACTTCCAGATACTCAGGAGGCTGAGGCAGGACTGCTACAGTCCAAGAGTTCAAGGCCAGCCAGGGCAGCAGAGCGAGACCCTGTAAAAAACCAATGTACTGCACCTCTTGCATCATCGAGCAGCATTCAGAACAGAATAGTGTTTCAAGGCTGAAGTCCAAGTGGCTGATGACATTACTGAAAGGCCCCCAGCCCCTCCTCAGAGTCCTCCAAGGTGCCCACAACCTCGGGGGCAGCTTACAGAGAAGGCCTCCTGCTTCTGCGCGATGTTGGTGTTCTTGTCACTCCAGTCATACAGCAGCTCCTCCTCCTCGCAGTCATTGATCCACATGATCTCCCGAGAAGTGGCCTGGATGATGTTCTGCAGCTGCCGCAGGTGGTCCATCCGCTCGAAGGACGTTTTCTGCAGGGCCAGGTGGACAGCAGCATTAGAGTAAAACAGGCAGGTAAAAGGTGCTCTGCAGACCCACAAGTAAACCTCTGTCTGCCTTTTCCCAGGCTGGGGTGGACCTCAGTGCTAGAGCTCCTGCCTCGTGTGTGTGAGGACCTGGTGTGATCCCCACCACTGGAAAAGCAAAAAACTCACGCCGTTCCTTTTACCAAAACAATTCTAAGAGCAGGTAATGCCTATTCACCTGCTGCATTCCCTGACTACGAGGTATGGGAAAAGAACCCATGCAAATCTGTGATGAATGACAGCAATTTTAGATTCAAGCACCCTAACCCTGAAGGATCCTTCTATTGGGTTAAGGTTGATGGAATGACTGACTGGTTGATGGACCGATTGACTGACTGATTGTGGTGCCAGGGATGGAACCCAGGACCTCACCCATGGAAAGCAAGCTCTCTACCCCTGAGTGCACCCCCAGTCCCTGAAAGGCCTTGATGTACCTAACGATGTTTGGGTTTAATGGGGCGTTTAGAAATCTAAATCGAGCTCGGCCTACCCTCTCCGGACCCACCCCACTCATGGCGCGTCTGTTACACCCCAAGGCCCAACAGGAAAATTGTGTGTCACCAATAGCCACATTATGTCATCACTGCCAACAAGGAAATACAGTTAGCCCGTTTAACAACCTACCCATTTAACAGCCATTCGGACTTATGACTCATCTGACTCATCTTTTTTTTTTTTTTATCTTGTCTATTGACCCTCAATGGGTTTGGTTTTTTTTTTTTTTTGGTTCAGTACCCCTTGTTTATACAGTACTGTAATTTTTGCTGATTGTATTGTATATTCAGTACTATAGTTTTATGTTCTGTTATACATTATAGTACTGCATAAAAGACTTTCGCAAATAAAAGCAAAATTAAGTTGGAGTTTCCTTTGACCATGTCTTTGCTCCGAATGTTGTAATGTACATACTATTTACAATTCTCCATTTAGTGACCAGTTCATTTAATGACCACTGTAACTGGGTAGTTAAATGAAGAACGTCTGTAGCGCTTCAAAAGGCAGCCAACTTAGAAATGGCAAAGCTTTATTGTTTTAACTGCAAGTATTTAACAACTGTCATTTATTTAACACTTAATCTGAAAATTGAACAGTGCTAGGCACTGTTTTCAGAAAAAGAAAAACAAAAAACTTTTAAAGCTTCAAAAGGAAACTCAGGAGTAGCAACAAAATCAGCATCTATGAGCACATAAGTAAGCCCACCTCCAGGGTCTTAGGTGCAACAGCAACGCAGAGCAGGGCTGTCCAGCCCAGGAAGCACTTGGCATGCACAGAACCGAATTTAGTGGAACAGTGACTCCAAGCACTTCAGAAATAAATCCACTTACCAGCAGGTTTTCATATTCCTCCTCCAGCTGGTAGATTGCAGATTTCTCGCGCTAGAAGAAGACAAAAACAGGTGACTGATTTAATGACCCTCGGATCCGTAGAAAGAGCGGCCCTTCTTCACCTCCCTGCTGTCAAATACTGGCCTCAGGCCCCTCAGCAGAAAGAGGTATCTGCTCTGTGAAGTCTTTTACCCACAGGGAGCTTATCCCGGGTGCTTTGAAGGCAACCTGTGGCTGGCCTGGTAGTGCCTTCCATACAGAGTAAAAGCCTGACTGTTCACTTAAAGGCTCCCTGGTTCACATCTGTAATCCTAGCACTCTGGGAGGCTGAGGCAGGAGGATCACAAATTCAAATTCAGAATTCATAACTTAGCAAGATCCCACCTCAAAATAAAAAATAGAGCTGGGGAGTAACTCAGTGCAAATGCCCTGGGTTTACTCTGCAGTACTGAAGGGGGACAATTTTTTTAAAAGCCTCTCTGGTCACAAATTTTTTTCAAAACTTTGAAAACATGACATGAGAGTCCCAGGATCTCAGAGAAATGAGGGAGAACGGTCCATCACGTAGAGTACTCAAGTAACAAAAGTAAGGCCAAAGGTTGTTGAAGAAGTGAGGATGAGCAGCTTTGATCTAACTGAAAAAGTGATTTCAAAGAGACCTGAGAGGTGACTGTCAGGCCTGGCCTAAACAAACCGGGCAAAGCAAACAGGCTGCTTTCCGCAAACAGCAGCAGCTCCTCAGTAAATAGGGCAGATGGACTCCAAAGGAAGTACACAACCCCCAGCGCCCAGAAGGCCCGTGATTGTCCACACACCTGAGCAGACCGTCCTGGGCATCCGAGTCATAAACGTTACACCCCAGATTCCTTGGCCCCTTCAATACCACAGAAGCCTAATTCCTTTCCCTGTGAGCTGCCGATAGCTCTCTGCTGGTGTTAGCCCAGCCACTGTGGGATGAAATCTCTCCCAGCCAGCTGCTGCTATTTCCCAGGGTCAGAGGTGATAAAGGGCTTTTCCCAGCCAGCTGCCAGAATCTCCTGATTTTAGTCTCCGTTCTCTGGAATTAACTTTCCTTTCAAAGGCCTATTTTTGATGAGTGGATTCTTTATAACAGTAACCACGCACGGAAGATCAGATTGGTATCTACACTGTCCTTCTCCACCCAGCTTCAAGTCTGACTTTTCTCAGCACAGGACAGGTGTCAAGGTCAAACATGATTTCCTTCAATAGAAATACTTTTTTTTTTGCAGTGCTGAGTTTCAAACCTAGGGGCTCATGCATAGCAGGCAAGTGCTCTACCACTGAACTATACTGCCAGCCCAGACACACATTTTCATTACTGTGTAGGAAAGTATGCACCAACCACACAGACTATAGGAGTGTCACAGTTTCTCGCTAGAAGTGAGGTCCTGCTTTCTGCAGAAACAGCGATTTACAGCCCTCTTCGGTGCTTATTCCCAAGCTGCCAACCAGGAAGTGTGCACACACCTCTGACCTTTGGTTCAACTCCTCCCTGAGGGTTAACAGCCTCATTAGTAGGTCCGTCTGACTCCACTTCCCCCTTCCTGGGATTTTCAGAAATTTCCAGGCTCTTAGGAAAGAAGAACAGCCTCATCTTTCAGACCAAACTGCCTGGCATGGAGTAATCACAAACCCTCCCCTGTGCTCTCTGAAGACTGAACGGAAACCCGGCAAAGTACCAGGTCAGCTTTGATCTTGTCCAGCTGCCAGCGGTAGTCCCCGATGGCATTGTGCAGGCTCCTGTGGCTGTTGATGTGCTGCTCCACCGAGGCCAGGTCCACACCCCAGGCCACCATGTCCATCTCGGCCTGCAGAGGGGAAGGGAAAGGGAGGCCCCTGTGACTGTCCCTCGTCTGCGACTGACTGGTGCTTCGCAGCATCGGGGGCAAAGTGCCAGGGGAACAGGCCCGGCTCTGCTTCAGATAAGACTACAGATGTAGAGCTACTCAAGAGGCTGAGGCAGGAGGGTCACTTGAGACTAGGAGTTCAAGGGCAACCTGGGCAACATAATGAGACTGTTTCAAAAAAAAAGAAAAACATTTTATGCATTGCAAGCATATACTAATAAAAAAGATAAAAATAAGATAAAAAAAGAAAATCAAAAGTTGCTATTAAACTCAAGGTCTTAGCTTTAATTAATGTTGGAATTTTTTTTATTTACTTACTTTTTAGTATGTGTTTGCCATACACAATGATCCCGTTCATCATGGGAAATTTGTACCTGTGCATAATATATTTTAATTCTTTTTTTCTCCATTCCTCTCTCCTCCCTTCAACCCTTCTTCCCCTTCCCCCATTTACAAAAGCTGTTTCCATTTTTCCCTTTAATTCTCTTTTCTTATCCCTTTTCCCTTCTTACCCTTACCCTTCCTCTCCCCCATCTTGTTCACCTTCCCATTTGTTTTTTTTTTTTAGTACCGGGGATCAAACTCAGGTCCTTGCGCTTGCGCAGCAGGCAGCGAAACCACTGAGCTAAATCCCCGGCCCTCTACCCTCTATTTTGCTCCTTATTTACACTTTGGGTTTGTCATACAAGGGAAACAATGCAATATTTAAACTTGGGTGTCTAATTTACTTCACTTAAGATCACGTCACGAGCCGGGTGTGATGATGGTGCACACCTGTAATCCCTGTGCTCAGGAGGCTGAGGCAGGAGGACCACCACCAGTTTGAGGCCAGACTGGGCTACAGAGTGAGTTCAAGCCCAGCCTGAACTACATAGTGAGACCCTGTCTCAAAAAAACAAAAAGAAAAGAAAGAAAGAAACATGAGCCAGGTGTAGTGGTGCATGCCAAAAAGGGCTGTGGACACAGTGCAGTGTGAAGGCCAGGAATCCAATCCCTAGTACCACCAAAAACAAAGCACAGGACACTGCACTGTTCCACAGGCTTTATCCCGGGGCAGGGTCATCAGCTCAGCCTTCTCTCAGGAGCACATGCAAATACCCACATCACCTGCCCCACCTGTCGGACAAGCCAGGAACAAATATTCCGGTCTGGAAGGATGGCGGCGAGAACAGCCTGCACATTGTTAACAGCCACGAGCACGGCGAGGCCTCAGGAAGGGGAACCACTGCAGAGTCAGATAACCCGGGGTTCGGGGACTCTGCCCTTGGCTCCTGGCGCCGTCCTGGCTTTCAGACAGAAGCAGCAGGTGCGTGCGCTGGGACATCGGCGAGATGCCCCGCCAGGTGTGTGGTATCGGTCTCGCCCATCAGCAGAAACACAAATCAGGGAGTGAAGACAAAACCCTGGCACGGGGGCTGCATGCTGCTCCTGACTGCGCTGCTTATCAGCAGGGCCAGGCTGGGTCTCCCGGGAGGAGGGAGAAGCCAGGCCACACTGCGCATGAGGAACTGCAGGGCAAACTGCAGCAAGGGATCAAAGCGCTTAGTCTGCTGGAAGTCACGAGGGCCGACTGCCCAATCTCAGAAGCACTGTCCATCAAGGGGTCTCTGTTAGAAAAGGACGTGCAACGGACCTGTCCATGTGATGATGCCTTTTTCTGAATTTAAAAATGTTGAGTCTTTGCTAGAGTTTTCTTACCAAGCCACACCCAACACGAATACAGAAAATGACAAAGTACCAGCTGTTGGTCTTATTCAGCTGTGATACTGATTTAGAAGATACTAGGGGCTGTGATATTTCATAATTCTTTGCATTCAAAGGTTGCTTTCCCTTTCTGTAAGGATCCTGAGATGGGCATGGTAGTGCACGCCTGCAACCCCAGCACTCAGGAGGCTGAGGCAGGAGGATCACCTAGACCTTGAGGCCAGCCTGAACTACATGGTGAGACCCTGTCTCAAAACAAAAAAGGAGCTGAGGTGGTGCCACATGCCTGAAATTCCAGCACTCAAGAGGCTGAGGCAGGAAGATCGCCTCGGCTACATAGAGAGTTCAAGGCCAGCCTGAACTACATAGCAAGACACTGTCTCAAAAAACATATTTACATACATAAATAAATAAATATAAATAAGTGGGAGAAAAAGTTAACTGAATGAATCAATCAATGTCTAGTGGCAAAAGCCTTCACTACTTAGGAAAGAACATACTCAAAAATTTCAAAAAGCTGGACATGGGAGCACGTGCCTGTGGACCCAGCTAATCAGGAGGCTGAGAGGGAGGATCGCTTGAGTCCATGATGCCAAGACCAGTCTGGGCAACAAAGTGAAACCTGATGTCAAAAATCAAAGTGGCCAAGAAATTTTAGAACCATGGCTAAGTTGGTTCAACAACAACTCATCAAGCTTGCTTCCAACCACAACCACACTGCATACCGATCCCTCTGCAAGGTGTCATTCTAACACATCCACCTTCTTCTCCAGAGAAGGATGGTGCACCAGTAGTCGGTTTTCATTATAAAATTCCCATCTCCGTGATTATGGCATAGTCCTTCTGCCACCTGTTCATTATGGGGCATAATTACCACCTAACACAACAAAACAATAATTAGCATTGAAAAATACTCCGTGGAACTCCAGTTCATACTTCTGCTGCCATTATTCCATTCCACTCCCACACGGGAGACGGGATGCTTGCCAGAGAGACAGCTGACACCTCACAGACGCCAGGTCCCAGAAGATCTGGTCTGCTCCTAGCTCTCCGGTGAGAACATTTTAAACGGAAGTACGGATCATGTATGAGGTCAGTTCTCGCCAGAGTGGAACAAAGATGTTATTATTCAGCACCTAACAGCCAGTGATTGCTGCCCCGGGACCAGAGCTCTGTGACCAGGACAGGGGGGCTGTGACCCCACCGCCCTCTGTGTCCCCCAGATTCAAGGGTTTGGGGTGCAAGGACCCACACTTGCCCATCTGGTCTCTGCTTACCCGCTGCTGCCTCATCCACCCCAAACACTCGCTGGTGAGGCGCTTGGTGAACTCATCCCAGCCGGAGCCGCTCTGACAGGTGTACCCTCCGCCGCCCTTGGAGCTGGCCCTGCGCACCCGTGGCACACTGATGGCTTTGTAAAGGGCCCTCATCTGCTCCTGGAGCTGAAGCAGCCTGCAAGAAAAGGCAAACGATGATGAGCACAGGACAAGGGCCCAGGACAGTGGTGGCGAACCGGTGGCATGCACACTGCAGCTGGCTGTTGGCCTTCACTGATCGCTCTAAAAGGGTCACCATCCTTGGGCTAGGAGACACACTCAGAGCAGGGTTCCCGTTTCCTGGGCTTCCTGTGAGTCCATGCAGAGGCCACAAAGTCTATCTGAAGATTACTTTTTTCCTTATGCCATAGCTTGAACCTTAACAAATCATTAAGCCCTAGGAAGATGCTGAGAGCCTGAGCCATCATGGAAGTCACTGCCACCACCCAAGCTGGTCGTACCTGCGCTGCCTCAGAAGTCTTGTCTTGGGGATTTGCCTCGCAACCCAGGCCTGGGCAACATGACAGCAAACTAAGTCTGCACATCTCTGCTTCAGAGTCCCCACTGCCAACCCAAGAGAAAGTGAACTCTGCCAGCAGCCTCTGCTGCCGTGTAAGTGGAGGTACAGTAACTCCCCCAAGGAACTCAGCTCTCCAAAATAAGAAGCAGAAGCACTCTGGGAGGCTGAGGCAGGAGGATCGCAAGATCAAGTCCACCCCGAGCAACTCTGCAAGACTTTTTCTCAAAATTAAAAAAATAAAGGGGCCGGGGATTTACCTCAGTGGTTCCACTGCCTGCCTTGAAAGCACAAGGTCCCAAGTTCCATCCCGGTACCAAAAAAAATTTTTTAATTAAAAAAATAAAAATAAAAGCAGGGCTTGGGATGCAGCTCAATGCAAAGGCCCTAGTTTCAATTTCCAGTACCACAAAGAAAAATTTTTAAAATAAAAATAAAAAGCAGAATCCTCTCAGGCAGGTCTATTTCATTCTTCTCAAGGCAGCTTTGTGATTCCACAAAAGATGAAGGTTAAGTTGGTATCATTTTTTTACTGCAGATACAGAAAGCTGCAGAATACCAAATAAGGGAGGTTTTCCCCAGGCCCCTGCTGCTTCCTCAGGGGGGAGACTGGAGCCGCAGGACTGGGCGGGCGTGGGTGTACAGCTCCACGGCAGGGCAGTACCTTTTCTGGTAAACGTCACAGGGCTGGCCCATGTGCCGCATCTCCCGGATCAAGCTGTCCGTGACTTCCATCTGGTCGTTGGCCTGAGCGAAGCACTCATCCAGCTCCCGACTCCGAGCCAGCTGGATTCCATCTCCATATTTCAGTTCCTAAAAGAAAGGACTCACATGAGGGAAAACATGTCAGACTGGAAAGAAAAGCTTCCCATGCGGAAATCGAAGCAAAGCCGTCCCCTGGAAGCATCACAGAGGGCAGGGGACCCCTCCTCATCACACTGCAGAAGATTCCTCACTGAAAATGATCCTATGAACTTGAGATCTGGAGGTAAACAAGGGAGGTCATGAACCAAATTCTGGGGCAGTCTTTTAAATGTTCATTTAAACTGTAAAAGCAAATTCCCAGAATGCTCATCTTCCCCTTGCTTCAATATGATCACTGTGTCCACCTTTCGTATTTACACAGGGATTTCACTGTGCTAAGAACACTGTTCCAGGGCCGGGATTCAGCTCAGTAGTTCTGCCACCTGTCTTGCAAGCACCAGGCCCAGAGTTCGATCCCTGGTACCAGAGGAAAAAAAAAAAAGAACCCTGTTCCATTGTAGCACATAGGGCCTTTTCCAAAACTACGACCTGGCGAGTTCAAGCCCAGCCTGGGCTACTTGGCCTGACTCTGTCTCCAAAAAAAAGGTTGAGAATGTAGCTCAGTGTAAAAGGCCCTGGGTCCCATCCCAAGTAAAAGGGAAAAAACCTTCCTGTTGAAATTTCATCCCAATCGTGAACTATTAAGAAGTGGGACAGGTGGAAAGTGACGAATGGATTTCTGGCTCATGGATCACCTCCCCACAGTCCACTACAGAAACCAGCTGGCCCAGGCCTCACCCCTGGCTCCCTGTCTCTCGCCATGCAGCTCTCTGCACCCCTGGGGACTCTGCCAGCAAAAGGCCATCACCAAATGTGACCCCTCGACCTTGGCCCCGGGTTGTGAGCTAAATACACCTCCTTTCTTTGTTTCTTTTTTGGTACCAGGTATGTGTGACAGAGGTCGGGACAGGGAAGCACACGGAACCAGGAGCCCAAGGCTCCAGGAAGTGGACAGGACCCAGAAGGAAGTGGGAAGTGGGGCACTCACCGGCTGCACAATGAGCTCAGCCCGCATCAGGCAGTCGGCACAGTTCTGCAGCAGCTCCTGGATGGTGTTCTGGTTCTGCATCCGGGACATTGTGCCCGTCTGACTGCGGGGCAAACAGAAGTCACATCAGTACAATAGCACTGGTCAGTTTGGAAATCGCTTGCAACTTTCGTTGCAAAAACAGGATAAAAATACTCCTGGGAACTGCTCACCCGACTCAACAGTGGTTCCCATCTTGCTGTATCCTGTCTCCCCCTCTCCCGAGGTGTGTGCATACTTATGTATTTGGGTATATATTATTTTTCTGCCTCATTTGAGAATAATCATGCTCCATAACTCTCAAAGATTTCAGCATATGTTTCCTAAGACTAAACCATTCTCTTATGAAACCACTGTACCATTTTCAAAATCAGGGACTTTAAAATGGGTATAATACTATTTGGTAATCCACAGGACTTTTTCAAATTTCACTAGGCAGCCTAAGAATGTCCTACATAGCATTTCCCCTTGGGTCCAGGATCCAATCCAGAAATATTCCTTTGATTGTACAAGCACTTTTCTGATGATGTCACAGAGCTATTTCAAGTCTGTTTATCACTCGCAGCGGTGTAAAAAGCTGTGTCCCCAACGCCACAGGTCCCTGTGGGGAGGCCTCCCAGTGACAGAAGAAAAGCAGCAAGATCTCACCGCCAAGTGCAGCCGAAGAAATAAGTAGGAGATGAGAGAAAAGCTAATTCTACAAAAGCATTTTCTGCAATCACAGTAAAAGATGACAATGGTAAAGAAATCATGGGTGAGGAAAGGTGGAAAATGTTAAGCAATGCAAAAACAAGCCCATCTCCTTGAAAGATGCTCCTAGGATAGGTATTTTTCTCATCGATGAGGCTTATCTGATGCACATTTCCAATGAATCACTTTCCCGAAGACTCGTCATACGAGAACATTGTGGATGGTCCATATTTTAAAAAAAGAGATCAGAGGGGTTTCATTTGCTCAGTGACGTAAGTAAATCCAAGAAAAAGCAAAAGATAAGAACACGGTCCTGCTTTTTAATTGCTAAGACAAACTATGCACATCACTGCCTACTACAGTTTATGATAAGAGAGATTTAAAACATATCAAACTACTGTTTATCGCCTGTGAAAGGGGTTCATTAATGCACCCCAGGACGCTGGAGATCCTACAGGGCTTCAGGGACCCCAGGACTCCCCCAGCCAGTCCTGCAGCTGTGTTCAATGCCTCTCCGGCACACTGGACTGTTGTGTGCCTGTGTGTGTGTGTGTGTCTATGGATGTGTCCTTGTGTGTGTATGTCCCTTTTGGGACACACATCTGTGTACACATCTGTGTTTTGTTTGGTTGGTTTTTGCTTTTTTAAAACAAGGTCTCACTAGGTAGCCCAGGCTGGTCTCGAACTTGTGGTAATCCTCCTGCCTCAGCCTCCATAGTGCTGGGATTACAGGTGTGTGCCATCACACCCAACATCCCTATGTGCTTTAGATAAAGAATTTCACTGTCAATTTTTTTTAAACATGCTTTGGGCACAGGGGGGTAGCTCAGCGGTGGAGTATTTGCACTACACTGCAAAAAAAAAAAAAAAAAAAACAGAGAGAACAGGAAAGGTTGAGAAAACAAAGGTGTATTGTGCTCGGACGGTGTCAGCTCCCGAGAATGTGGGAACCTGTTAGCCTCCCACAGCGCCTGACTGCATCACGCACTACAGGAAAGCACTTTCTTGCTTTCTCCGCCAGCCACCTATTCCGGTCCCTCCCTGCAGCCAGGCTCTGACAAGCCAGCACTGGTGGACTTGGGTGCGGAGCGGCCCTCGCTGGGAACCGCCCCGGGCCCCGCCGGCTCCTCCTCCGGGCAGGCCCGGGCACTGCACGGGAGAACGGGCGACACCAGCCGGGGCTCCTCCCCACACCCGCGCAGGCCTGGCAGGGCGCGCGGCTGCCCGGCTCACACGAGGCGCCCTAACTTGTGCGAAATTCCAGCGGCCTGAGAACACTCCCGAGTACACCAGTGAGAACCAGGGGAGAGCCTCGGAGACAAAAACACTCGCAAGCCCCACCGAAACCCCAAGGAAGGAATCGGTGCGCCTGCCTGTCACTGTCCTCTTTATGGAAGAAGACGGAGGGACTCCTGAAATATCTGGAAATTCTGCTCAGCATTCGGGGGCACCCCCACCCCGGAACTCCAGTCCCTTGGGCGCAGCAAAGAAACGGATTTAGTAAGACAGTCTCCTAAACTGAGCTGCAAGAGGAAGGCGGGTAGGAGAGGCTGGGTGGGAAGTCCGCAGGGACTTCGTTCTACCCAGGCGACTTTTCTGGGGATCTAACACCGTTCCAAGTAAAAATCCACTTCATAGGGGGCGGGAGGGCCGGGAGTGTGGCTCAGGATGTCTGAGGCCACGGGTTCAAAATTAGAAACAACAAAAAGAGATGGAGAGGTTGAACTCAATTGTGAATAAATACACTCAAAGTTGGGAGGGCCTGGGTGCTGCCTGCCTGTTGTCCCAGCACCCTGGGAGGCTGAGACAGGAGGGGGGCCGACCACAAATCCAAGCCAATCCTGAATAACTTAGTGAGATTGTCTCAAAAAATGTTAAGGGTGGGGGGGGTTGTGCTGGGGATGTGGGGATGTAGCCCAGTGTGCAGGCCCTGGGTTCAGCCCCCAGTATCCAGTCCTCAAAACAACAGCCCTCAAAACTGTATCCAAAGTACGCACGCAGCTTTTAAGTGAATTTGTGAGACAAAATTCGCTTGACAAGGTATCAACTCGCCCACTTCAATACTTGACTACTAGAGTAGTTAAAGACACTTAGAAAGGAGCTGCGTCCAGGGAACTAGGAGGTGAGCTGATTAAATGCCGGATTGAGGGCCGGGGATTCAGCTCAGTGGTTTCACCACCCGTTACGCAAGCGCAAGGACTCAAGTTCAATCTCCGCCGGTACCCAAAAAAAAAAGCCGGATTAAGAGATGGGTGGGTTTTCTCCATTTCAATTCCCTCCTAGTTTCCAACACATTCCTACCTCCAGACATGCGCTGGCATCTCTAAAAAAATAAACACTTCATGTCTCGGCCTTGCCCACGAGAGGCCAGTAATTCCACATGCTGCTAACCATACCAAAACAATTCCTCCTGCCGGACAAAAGGACTTGTGGATGTTCACCACAGGCCCTCCACAGGACTCAAACCCATGTGTGTTTTGCTTGGCATTTTAGTAAAGAAATTAACAACTGCATGGGAAAGACAAGGCACAGAAATTTTTTTTTTTTTTTTGAGACAGGGTCTCACTATGTATCTCAGGCTGCTCTTGAGCTCACTATGTAGCCTAGGCTGTGGCAATCCTCCTGCCTCAGCCTCCCGAGTGCTAGGATTACAGGCATACACCACCACACCTAGCCTGGCCAAATTTCTTTAAGGGTCAAAAAAAATGTGGGGCCAGGGATTTAGCTCAGTGGCACCATGCCTGCCTCGCAAGTGCAAGGTCCTGAGATGAAGCTCCGGTACTGCAAAAAAAAAACCCCTTATCCAAGGGCATACATTTCAGGCCCCTATGGATGGCTGAAACCTCACTAATGCTAAACCCTTAGTAGACTACATTTGTTCCCATTCACACATACAACAACAAAGTTATATTAAATTTATAAATTAGGCACAATAAGACATTAACAACACTAATAGGACGATTCTAACATTATACTATAATAAAGGGTATTTAGAACCCATGTTTTTTCTGGAATTTTCCATTTAATATTTTTGGGCAGAACTGGGGCAGGTAACTCAAACCACAGAAAGTAAACTCACGAATGAGAGCCAACTATTGTGCGAAAGTTTTCAAGATTGCTTCCTGTCCCTAAGCAAAGCCTACTTATCCTATCTTTCATAAGAATCCTGCTTCAGCTTGAGAGGTGGCCAAGAAGCCCTTGGGAAACACAGCTGGGGAGAAAGGGAAATGGGCTCTGCCCACCACAAAAGGCACTGGGCCGGTGAGGTCTCCCGGTGGCTGGGGAACGAGAACCCACCAGGACTGATCGGTGGGCTCAGCTCAGCCCAGTGAAGAGCCACACAGAACCGCTGTGCCTTCATCAAGGAGTAAGTGCAGGCAGAAAGCGGGTTAGACCCCTCATCTCCCTCCAAAGCAGCGCTGCATCTTTCTGCCTGAGCCAGGGGACATCTGCATTTTTAAAAAGTTGTGTATAATTCAAAATTTTGTAAGTCAGATCATGTTTTTATTAAACACGTAAGTTTAGATTGCTTTCATCTCACATTTTCTAGGTTTCAGTTTTGTCACCTACTGGGCTAGATGACATCTAAGATTCTTTTAGCTCGCTCATTCTGTAACTCTCTTTTAGGAAACCACCAAACTCATTCTTGTGGAAAATAATGTAGAACCCCATTCTGATTAAAGTAACCAGGGTTGCTCTTGAATTCATACAGTGTACTTTGGGAAAACACAAAATTCCATCAAGTATGAAGACATAATTTTTAGGGCCGGGGATTTAGCTCAGTGGCACTACACCTGCCTCGAGAGTGCAAGATCCTGAGTTCGATCCCCAGTATCAAAAAAAAAAAAAAGACATAATTTTTAAATAAATTTATTTATTTACCAAGAGTATATGGGTTTTTAAAAACCCTAGCTGCAAAGAAATGTCCAATACTGCTACATATGTGTGTTAGAGATGGGGAAATTTTAAACCATGTTAGGAATTGAACTAAGGTGATTCACGGTTCCATTTTTAAATTGCATTTCAGTGGCACAGAAGATGAAAGATATCATATTCTTCTAATTAAAAAAATAAGTAAGAAAATTCATTTGGGTCCAACCAACAAAAGAGTATTTTCTTCCAAACTAAAATGCCTGTCCGTGAAAAAGTAACATTCGTCCTTACAAATTTTTGACTCTTCCGAAATTGTTTTATCTTCAGACTCACAAAGACAAATGATTCATACTACAAAGAACCTGCCAGCACAAACATTTTTTTAAGTTCATTCTGAACTTGTTCAAACAAGTAATGGTTGTTAGCGTTTATATAAAGGTCCTTTCATCAGCAGCTAAAAGGAAAACATGTTCTGGATTTTAATCCAAATGGATTCCATGAATATGTGGGCATTACAGAACTATGTTTTATTTTACTATGTTGAAATAGCATTCTTTCCTCTTCTTAAAAAAATGTGACTAGGCAAAGTGGTACACGCTTGTAAGCCCAGTATTACAGCAGGCCAAGGCAAGAGGGTTACAAATTCAAACCCAACCTGGGAAATTTAGCGACTTAGCAAGACCCCATTTCAAAATAAAACATAAAAAGATCTGGGGATGTAGCTCAAAGCAAAATCCCTGGGGTTCAATTCCCAGCAGTGCCGGGGGGGGGTAAAAAGGACTCTAAAATTAGCTGTCTTAAGGCATTAGTTTAACATTTGTTACCAAAATATTATAGAAAAGTTTTAAAGAGAAGTATGCAATATAACAAGGTACAAATGGGGCCGGGGATTTAGCTCAGTGGTTTCGCCGCCTGCTGTGCAAGCACAAGGACCCCAGTTTGATTCCTGGTACCAAAAAAAAAAAGGTACAAATGGTTTTTTTAACAAGGTACAAATGTTTTTAAATAATGATAATTTTGCATTCTTTTTTTTTTTTCGGTACCAGGGATCAAACTTGAGACCTTGCGCCTGGGAGGCAGGCGGCGGAACCACTGAGTTAAATCCCCGGCTGCTTATGATAATTTTTACTACTCATTAGACACCCATGCCATCTAACTATATTTCTTTTTTTTCTTTCCCTGGGCACTGAACCCAGGGACTCCCATGTGCTAGGTAAATACTCTACCACTGAGCTTCATTCAACCCCAGCTCCTACTTAGATTTCCTCTCTCACTGGATTCCTTCTTCCCTTCCTTCTCCCTCTTTCCATCTCTCGCCCTCTCCTCCTCTTTCTCTTCTCATTCTTTCTGTTTTTCACTCATCAGAGTCTGGTGTGTTTGTCTGAAACAGAGCCTCACATGTCTTTGTAGTAAGGACCATAGAATATTGGCCTAGGAAAACCTCAGTAAACGTCTTGGAAATTATAATTATTTAATACATTAATATGGATCTTAAGGCCTATTTGCTTAGCTCTTTATAATTATCAAAGCATTTTTCACATATGCTTCATTGTTTGAGTTTCTTTCTTTTTTGTTGTTGATGTTGTTTTGGGTTTTTGTGATGTAGTTCAGGCTGGCCTTGAACTTGTGGTGATCCTCCTGCCTCAGCTTCCTGGACACTGGCAATACAGGCTTGTGCCTCCATGCCTGGCTTGAGTTGCTTTAAAAGGTCTCAAATAAGAAGAAACAAATAGTTTTCCTTCTTTATTTAAGATGACACCTCACCTCCAAGACTCATTAACCCCAGCCATCAGCTGAAATGTCATGTATCTGTCTGCAGGAGCTACAGACCCGACTGGAAGCCTGTCTGCTACACCTCCGTCCACTTCTGCACAATTATCTACACACCTGACTACCCCAGGCTGGAGAGCAAAATCCCACACTTAGTCACCTGCCACTCCTACGTTCACTTAACAACAAAGGGTTTTCCACAAAGAAGGTATCTAATGTACACTAGAAGAAAAGCAAAAGCAAACACATTCATTTGAAGACATGACTGCTCACCACCTGATTTCAAAAGCTCAACAGAAAGACAATCTAGTCCCACCTTCGGATTTCTACCCCACAGTAGCAAAAGAAAAGTCTTTGCCTCTAAACATTTAAGTAAAAGTGTCTCCTCTAACCCCTTCTTCTGTCTTCACCTAGGACCTGTGGAGGTAGCACTCTCGTGAAAGTTTTAATTCCAGCCAGGAGGTGTGTGGCACACATCTGTAATCCCAATACCTTAGGATGCTGAGGCAGGAGGATCTCATGTTTGAGCCCACCCCGGGCAACTTAGCAACTTAGTGAGACCGTGTTTTAAAATTTAAAAAAATTAAAGGGCTAGGGATTTAGCTCAGTGGTTCTGCCACCTGCCTCGAAAGCATAAGGTCCCGAGTTTGATCCCTGGTACCAAAAAAAAAAAATTAAAAACAAAAACAAGACATCTTAGGAATGTAGCTCAGCGTGAAGGTCCTGGGTCAATCCCCAGTACCACCTCCACCAAAAAAAAAAGTTCCATTTCTTTTGTGAGTGTTTCTGCTTCTACACGGTATGGCTGGTGGGCTGCACTGAGGGGACAGACTGATCACTCATCATTAACTTCATCAAAACTTGGGGGCCAGGGCCGGGTGAAGCCAACTCTAGCTCAGCCACCTCCAGCAGGGAAGCTAGGACTCTGAGCAGAGTGACAGGCACTGGTCACATCTGTGACAGCTGGAGGGAGCCGAGAGGAGGCGCTGATGTCCCCAGGCACTGCAGCAGCAACTCTCAGACCTTCCCAGTGGCTTCCGACCTAGAAGGCTGCAGTTAGGACCTGGTCCTCACACTGGCTTTCTTTCTGTGGTTTTTCTGCCCCAGTCTACAACGGTGTGGGAAACTGGGGACATTCTGATGCTTCAATGTAGGAGAGAAGACAAAGAAAAAGGGACTGTGTATTGAGAGGCATTTTCAGTTTTTAAGGTTACCCATGAGACACCAAAGAAACTGCTGGAGACAATTCAATGAGAAAGATGCCTTTTAACAGCATGCAAGAGATTTACTGAAGGGACAAGAAAATTCAGAGAAAGACAACTTCCTTTTGTGAACTGGGGATGTCACAAGAATATTTGTTTTTTACCAACACAATGCCAAAATAGGGATTTCTATTTTAAATTATTTCCAAATGCAATATTTTACACTCATTTTACAGAACCCTGAAAAAATTCTTGACAAGTTATCTGATGACTCATTAAAAAGGCAGCTCCAGGCTGGGAATGTAGCTCAGTGGTGAAGGGCCTGCCTGGCAAGCCCAAGGTCCTGAGATTGGTCCCTGGTACCACAAAAAAAAAAAAAGGAAAAAAAAAAAAGCAGCTCCTCCGTGTGCAGTGAATGGATACAACTCATTCTGCTGGTTGGTAGCACTTTAAAAAGGCTCTTAATTAATGAAGAAAGTAAAACCACAAATATTTACCAAAACTTCATGCCCCTATATTAGTAACGAATTGGTTGCGCTGGCTTGAGCAAGTCAGATATTTGGAAGGAATCTTGGTGTAATTTAAATATTTGAAAACTACCATTCAATGCAACTGCCTGTTTGTTCTAGGAAGATGTTTTAACACCAGCACCTGCTGAGTTGCTTTCTTTTGTAGAAATATTTGTTTTTAATCCCAAGTTGTATAAAAGTTGTACAGCATCTTAGTTTACTGGATAAATTTAAAACACAGTTTTGAAGAGGGCTAATGTGCTAAGTTAAACTATGCTTTCAAGGCCAGGGATTTAGCTTAGTGGTGCCGCTGCCTGCCTCGAAAGCCCAAGGTTCTGAGTTCGTTCCCCGGTACAAAAACAAAACAAAACAAATCTATGCCTTCAATAATATAGAAAATAAAAACTATATAAGTAAACTCTATTGAGCTAGCAAAAAAAAAAAAAAAAAACACTAACTCCTTTTCTGTTTGTTTTTATCCCAGGTGCCAGATAAAACAAGGGATGTTATGCTGATGTGCCAAGAATTTTATATCCCACCAAAATCTTTGATCTGTTTGCTAGGGCTTCTCACTAAAAAGTCCCCATTTTCTTGAAATGTCTGTGAGGTTTTGAAGGATGTGGACCCTTCCAGCCCACCATGCCAGAGTACTTTATTGGCCAGGGGTCGCTTCCTACAGGATGTTGTTTCAAATGAATGGCTCCTGGTCTGGGTTTGGGGGCTGTAGGATTGTGGGTTCAACATCAGAACTGTATCTGACTGTTTTAGGAGTCAAGACCACTAGGACGAGGCCAGCCAGAAGAAGAAAGAAATGCAAGAGGAAGAGCAGAACTGAGTGCTGAAGTGCTAGAACCTTCTGGAGCCTTCTGGAACCTGGAAAGACTGGTTAGCTGAGAGTCACACTCACACCCTCCTTTGCTCCACCCGAAAAAGTCAGCATTGCAACATCTAGGGAATCAGCAGATTTTTTTTCCTTCCCCAAATAGTTTCATCCCCTAAAGAACAACGAATTGTGCCTATATTTGGAGAAAAAAAATTAACTACTGTTCAAAGCTGTTTTGTCCCATTAAATAACAATGAAGACAGGTTAATACACAATCAACAATCACCTCCTTAATTCAGAAATTTATGGGTGTCGTTTTGTTCCTACGAAGACAGTAGGCCCACAAGAGGATCAGTCATAGAATACAACAGTTTTGAAATAAATATTTCACAGGAGTGCAGAGTGGGGGCTGTCACAGATCAAAAAAAAGTTAAAAATCCCACAAGCAAGAGAAGAGTTTACAAGTGAAAAAAAGAATTTTAACATCTGCTTGCTTTTCTCTTGGGGCATGGGGTATCCTAGGTCCAAACCCAGTTTAACCACTTCCTAGCTGTGCGACCATGAGCCTTGCCCATCTGTAAACTGGGAAGTTTGTTTTGAGACCGGAGATAACACACATAATATAACTGGACCACCAGAGGCGTCTGCCAGGTAATGTTAACTATTATTAACTGTGGGTCTGAGTTTTTATACAATACACAATTTATCCAGATTTAATAACCATGGCTCCCCTCTGACCGGCCAAAGGCCCTCTATGGCTTTCCCAAGGTCCTTGCTCCTTTCTCCTTTCTGCTTCCGGCTCAAAGAGGAGACTGTTCCTCAGACCCTGGATTTTCTCACCCTCTTCTATGCCCACCCATCTTCACCAGCGGAAATACTCCAAGGTCTAATTCAACACCACTTCCTGTACAAACTCTCACCAGGCCTTCACTATCTTGTCTACACCGGTGGCCCAGGACCTTTCTTTCCCCTAGGGTGGTGCTCAGGAGGCTCAAGCCTGGGGCCTTGCACTTGCCAGGCAAGAGCTCTTTGGCTGGGCTACACCCCAGCCCTACCTTTCCTTATTACAGCACAGGACCCACGCTTCTCTCAGATCTCGGTATTTTCACCCTGCCTTTCCTTGGCACCTTGCACATGCATAGGAAATACTTGCTGGGTAAATGAAAAACTGGAGAGGGGGACACTGTCCTTACGGAACTGCGGCCCTGTCTGGTCTGCAAGTCAACCGCGAAGGCACGGAGAGGACCCTCGGGTTCTCAGGCCAGGCAGGCGTGGGAGGGCGCTGGCAACGTCGGGGAAGCCTGGGGTTTCTTCCCTGCCGTGGACAAGTGGGCTTTCTGTGGGCTGGACCTTCCTGCTCTAAAATTCAGTGCAATGTCTGTCTGTCCTGCGCATGGCAGGTTTTTTGGTTTTAGTTTAGCTTAGATACTGAGCATGAACCCAGGGGGTCCCTAGCATGCTAGGAAAGAGCTCTACCTATTTTGGTGTGGGAAATCACGACAGGTAGAGAAAAGTAAGCTTCATCGTTCTAACCACACATTTCTAAAGGTTAATGACCATGTTCTGCTTTTAATCCTCCTACAAAATCTACACTTTGCTCAAAGAGCTAACTGGGGCTTTGGTTACTTTGGTGACAAATTTCAGTACAGATTAGCAATTTGTTTCATTCAATTCCATAAATAAAACTAGAGAAATTCTGTTTTAATTGAAAACTATTAATATGATGTCTCACACAAGAAAAACTCAAAGTGTACATCTTCAAAACTATGCCTTTTGGGTCAGGGATTTAGCTCAGTGGTGCTGCGCCTGCCTCGCAAGCACAAGGTCCTGAGTTCAATCCCTGGTACCAAAAAAAAAATGTATACCTTTTATATTATCAAATGCGTAACAGTTACTGAACATTAAAAAATAAAATTAAATAGAACAGAAGAACTGACATAAAGTAGTTGTAGATTCCATCCAGCTTAAAATAAGGACTTACACGACCGGCAGTATAAGTGAGCTCTAACGCCCTCCTAGAAATGGATAAGCGTTAGTAGTGGGGAGATCAGAGAGGAGATGTTTTAAAGTCATTTTAATAGGGAAAATTCAAATTCGTTTCCATAAGGAATGACTAAGAACACTCATTTCAAAAATAACCAGTCTCGGGCCAGGGATTTAGCTGTGTTTTCGCCGCCTGCTGCGCAAGCGCAAGGACCGAGTTCGATCCCCGGTACCAAAAAAACCAAAAAACCAAAAAACACCAGTCCCATTCTTCCAATAAAGTAGCAGTGTTTGACTAAAACTTTAAATCCAACCAACAGTTTTTATGATGGCTTTTTTTGGTTCCCGGGGGGGAAAAATGGGGGGGGGCCTTTTGGCGACAGAAGTGCTTATTAAATCCTTCATCATTCATTAGGCAGAGGCAGAGCGGCCTCCCACTTCTTTAGTGCACGCCTCGGGCAAACTGATCCCAGCGGCAAACCATCGCACCGGAAAAACAGGTAGGGACGCTCGCTCCGGCTCGGCAGCCAGTCGCCAGGAGTTTCGGAAAGTGCAGCAGTCAGCACTTAGCGGCGATTTTGCACTCAACAGCACCGAGCCAGGTGGGGACGACTCGGGGAAACTCCCACCGGCCGGGCAGAAAGAATGCGCGTCCGAGCTCGGCGCCCCGAGCGAGGAAGCCTCCTCCCGCCTCGGTGAGGTCATTTTCTCTTCCCGGCGGGATGTACAACTTGACAGGTTTATCAACAGACTTTTAGCTGGAAAAACAGAACACGGAGGCAACACACGGAGCCCCCCCCCCAAGCCAAAGCCGGAAGGAAGAAAAACAAAAAAAAGCAAAACCTTAAGCAATTCATTAACCTGTAAGTGAATTAACTAAAATTCTACCTCTCTACAAAATATACAGGAAGCCAAAGGAGTAAAATACTCCATGAAGAGGTTTGAATCAATTTTTTTTGTTGATGTTATTTTTTCTTTTCTGTATTTTCCTTGGTACTGGGGATCGAACTCTACCTTGTGCTTTCGAAAAAGGCGGCGGAACCACTGAGCTAAATCCCCGGCCCTGAGTCAATTTTACAGGTAAAGAGAGAGCTGCGGTGTAGCTCAGTGGTACAGCACTTCCCTAGCAACTGCGGGGCCCTGGGTTTGATCCTTCACACCGCAAAAATAGTAATAGTAATAATAAATCCAGGCTAACGGAAACATTAAATACTACTGCTAATAAATACTTGGTCCTTAAAACGTCGAAAGTAAAAGTACTAAACAATCCTTACATATTCTAACTTGGATTTAAACAGTGTGTGATCCACGAATTTCAAGGAATGTGCTCCCCAAACCCGGGAAGATTGCGACAGAAAAATAAGTTTTCGATGTAAATGCTGGTAAGATTTTAAAATAAACTTAAAAACCCAAGTTTGTTGTTTGTTTGTTGTTATTGGTTTTTGGTTTTTTCCTCCTATGGCTTGGCGCATTTACGGAAATTCCGGAACATTTTGTTCAGAAAACAAATAGCACCAAGATTAAAAACAATTCTTTGCAAACTCAAAAAGAAAATAAATCACTTGATCTTAGCCAAAAGGTTGAGAAGCGATGAAAAAGGGAGAGAGGGAGAGAGGGAGAGAGAGAGGGAGGGAGAGAGACTATGAGATCAGGACGCTCCGGAAATAAACTAAGCAGAAAACAGGTCGCAACTCGAAGAGCTCGCCTTCAAAACTGCTTGCAAAACAAAACCGGGCCGGAGCTTGTTCAGGTGGCTCCTCCCAGCCTAAGGGCACAACGCTGGGTCAATAAAGTCCCAGCGCTGGGGCCTCTATCCCAAAAGCCCAGGGGAAATGGGGGAGGGGAGCTCTCACGGGTCACGTGGACACCCAGAGTCCGGCTCCGGGACTTGATCGAAACGTTTTTCACCTTCCTCCGCCACCCCACGGCCCCGTCGGCCCATTTCCGCGGTGACGCGCAGGAGGAGACCCTGCCCTCTCCTGGGCACCGCGGACAAGGCGCCGCCCCCACCCCCGGGCGCCCTCCGTCCTCAGCCCCCCGCCCACCCGCGCAGATCGGCCTGGGGACCCCGGCCAGGCCCGGGTGCGTTCCTCCGCCCTGGCTTGACGGGGACGCGAAGGGCCCGGGCGCGGAGCCACAGGTGCGCTCGCGGCCCCCGGCGATGGCGCAGCCAACTGGAGGGGACAGGCGGGTCCCGCCGAGCCGGATCCCAGCGCCCGCCCCTGCAGAGGAGCCGAACCGAGGAGGCCTAAGGGGAACGCACCTGGGGATCCTCGGGACTCCAACGCCCTCGGGTGGCCCCGCCGTTGTGGTCTTCGGGTGATCAAGAATTTGGGGTGAGCCAAAAGAGCCCCAGCCCCACGCGGCCCCCAACTCCTGCAGTTTTACTCAGGCTGCAGTTGCAAAGTTGGGCTGCGGGGTGGCCGCCCCGCGTCGCCTGCTCCCACCTGCCGGCCGGGACAAAGGCGACAGCCCGGCCACGCCGGGCTTCGCGGAGCGAGGGTCCCGCGGCCCCGCAGCTGCGGAGGGGACAGCGGCGGGACAGGGCCCGGGGCTGGAAGGCGCCACCGCTGCCCCGCGCACGGCCCACCGCCGGGCGCTGGGGACCTAGGGTCGACGCTTCCCGCCTCCCGGACCCGGGCTTCCTGCGGGGAGAGGTGCGCGGCACGCCCCGGTACCCACCCGTAGCCGTCCGAGTTCTGGTCGTTGACCACGCAGCGCCGCGAGTAGTAGGTCCGGCTGGTGCCCCCGCCGCCGCCCGAGGTCGTCTCGAAGCGCATGTCGCGCAGGTCGGGGCCGGACTCGGCGCGCGTCATGCGGCCCAGCGTGTTGAGGCGCGGGTGGGAGCCTCCGTTGCAGCTCATGTCGGCGGCCTGAGAGCGCTCAGCGCCGAGACATAAGCGACGAGGCGGAGGACGCGGACGGCGACGGGCCGGGGCCGGGGCGGAGCACAAGGGGGAGCTGCGGCTCGGAGGGCGGCGAGCGCGCACAGCGGCCTGGCCGCCTCTGGGTGTTGGTGTTGGTCGGCGGGGGCGCGAGTCTCCTCCCCGCTGGCACCCGGCGCCGAGGCCACACCTGGCCGGCTTCTTCCCAGGGCGGGGTGCGGCCCCGCGGGTGTCACCGACGCGCCCGGCCGCCCCTCCCCGCCTTCGCCCCCCGGCCGGCGACTCCGCCCTGCGCCACCGCGACTGCAGGACGGGGGCGGGGACGCGCTGGGCCGCTCGGGCCGGAGTTCAGGGGCTTGCTGGGCCCCCAGGAAGAAAATAAACCGGAACGCAAGGGCCACTACATTGAACAATTACTAACATTTCCTTTTGCTCCTTCTTGGAAACACTGCCAACTAAGCTTTGGGCAAAATCACAGCTGAAGAGAGAATGTTTCGAATAAGGATGGGGTCTTGCTTAGGGACTTTTCGGGGTTTTTTCCTTTTTAAAAAATTCTGGTAATCCAGGAAATTGTTCCAGAAATCCAACTTCTGACACGTAAAAACTATTTTTACAGAGAGCCACCACTTTGTGGAAAAGTCTTCACCAGAAATAATTTCTTCAGCAAGAAAATAAAGATGAAAATACGAGAGCTGTTTTGGTTGGATAACATAAAAATATAAGTTGCACAATTTATTTATTTAGTTGCCGTTTTGGGGAGGGAACTGACAGCCGCACACCTGCTAAGCAAGGGCACGCCCACCGAACCACATCGCAGCCCTGTATTTCCGCTTTTTTTTTTTTTTTTTTTGAGAAGAATTTATTTATTTTTTTTTTTTTTTTTTGGTAGCAGGGATCAAACTCTGGACCTTGCGGTTGTGAGGCAGGCCGCAGAACCACTCAGCTAAACCCCCGGCCCTAAACTGCTCTTTAATAAACGTCACTTCCAGATCTTTACGTGAAATATTTCTCACTTTACGAAACAATGCCAGTTATCTTACTTTACAATGTATTTCTGAAATGTTTATGAACTGAAAAGAAAGAAACCGAAATACAAATATCAAATTATATTTGCCTATTCCAGAGGGAGCAGGAGAGTTTTCTACCTTTGCCGTATTTGCCTCAACCTTTTATGCACAACCTTTGACAAAATGTCTTGCTCTTTTTTCCCTTAGTAAAGCCAGAGCCGACCGGCTTAAATACAAGGGGTCAAAAAGATGAGATAAAAGTTTACCACTGTTAGCACCTGCAATAATGTCCCTCACTGCCTCTGTTTCCTCTTATTTTTAATAAGGCTAAGCCATCAAGCCATTGTTCAAATACTTATACAACACTAATGTAGAAACACAAGACAGTGTTTCTTCTTAAACAATCCAGAAGTCAGCTTCAGCACAAACAGCCTGTAATGTCCAGTGGTTGTGGGGAAAAATGCTGCTTCAGGGTGTTAGTAAAAAATGCACAAAATCAGTTTTCCCTCTTTACACCTCATTTATGCAGCAAATGATTATAATCTATGATATAGAAGGTTCAATACCAAACTTAGCAAATGACAAAGATGAGTAAGGTACAGCCATGGTCCTTAAAAATGTTACAGTAAAACTTTGATGTAAACAATTAAGGGGTTCCCTTTTCCCAATAATGTGTAATACAAAGGTCAGGGAGGCCAGATATGGTGGTGCACATGAGTATTCCCAGCAACTCCTGAGCCTGGGGCCAGGCAGGCCAAGTTGGAGGCCAGCCTGGGCGATTCAGCTGAAAAGTCTGGGGATATAACTCAGGATAGAGTGCTTGCCTAGTCTGCAGGAGGCCCTGGGTTTGATCTCCAGTACCACGAAGAAGAAAAAAGGTGACATTGACTTGCATACATTTGTGAACCCTTCCCAGAGATGAAGAAACTCCCTCTCAGCCAAGACAGCTGGCGCAGGATAGTCAAAAACCAGGCTCTGGGCCCCACACAGACCCATGCTCCACCCAGACTCAGAGCTGTTTGGTCTGTTTACAAAAGGGAAGGCCTAGCAGGCAGGAAGGCCTGGGCTCAGTCCCCTGATGCTGCAAAAGCAAAACCCAACCGGTGGGGGATGGTGAAAGGCACAACCCACCAGATAACCCCTCCAACCACCATTGCTGCCAACCTACCTCAGTACATCCTGCCACCTTCGCCAATGCTCAGGAACACAGTGGCTGCCAAGCCCGGGTCTGACAGAGAATGGTTTTCATTTATCTTTCTCTAAAGGTGATCCATAAAGATAAGGGGTGAAATGAGTAGGTTGACAAGGTAGAGAGATGGAACTCAGACACACACACACACACATTAGTCATCTAGGTTGCTCCTCTGGAAGACCACAGTTCTGATCTTTCTGCTACAATTTACTTGCACAAGGGCTCAACTTCTTCATGTGGAAAATGGAAATAATAATACCCTGCCAACCTTCCAGATCGCCGGAGAGCATATGATGAGATAAAATGTGAGGGTTTTTTTGTTTTTTGAAACAGGGTCTGTCTTTGTAATTCAAGCTGGCCTTGAATTCGCTATGTAGCCCAGTCTGACTTAAAACTCACAGTGAGCCTCCTGCCTCAGCCTGCTGAGTTGCTAGGATTACAGGCATGCACCACTGTGCCGAGCGGTGGAACCACTCATCAAACCAAAAGCCCTTGACTGGATGTGAAATTTTAACCTTTAATGTTTCCATCTTTATCCCACGTGTAAATCAGTAAACCTCCTTCTTGAAAATGCCTCATATTCATTCATTTAAAAAGCCATATTGGGCCAGGGATTTAGCTCAGTGGTTCTGCCACCTGCCTTGCAGGTGCAAGGACCGGAGTTCTTGCCCCGGCACCAAAAAAAAAAAAGCCACATTAAGAATCTACTCATGTGCCCATAACAACAGACACAAGGCTACATGTCACCCCAGGATAAGGAAGGTACGGACTTTGACCTATAGGCTACCAAAGTCTGTGTTAGGAAAACAATCACAACACAACACTAGATGTATTATAATAAAAGTGTATTTACAGAATTGTGGCAACACAGCAAAGGGCTTTAGACAGTTCCGAATCCACAGTCTGCCACCTCTTCACAAGTTGATCCGACAGACAAAGCTATTTTTTCCCTGCCACTTGAGATACCACCCCTCTACTGATAGAGCAGGTCCAGGACAGGCAACCTTGGAAATGACCTTGCAGTCAGTACCCTGAGCGGAATTTTAAAATTAAACAGAACCCCTGGCTTGCAATGCGAGCAACAGGAATCATTTATTTATTGCTTAGAACCCTGCAGGGGCTCTCTCATAGCTCTTGGTTGGCAAGTGATATCCCTTCATCCCTGAAAGATTTAGAGCCTGTGAGTTAAAATAGCTGGTCTCCCTGCCAGAGGAGGAGTATTTTAATAATTCAGCACTGCACACAGAAGAAGCTAGGATTGAAAATAATAATGTGACGTAAAGAAAATGTCTGTTTAAATAGTGGACACATTTTTAGTAACGGAGTATGTAATGGCTGGGGTGTAGCTCAGTGGCAGAGTACTGGCCAAACACAAGTCCCAGCACCACAAAAATAAATGAATGGTAAATAAGAATATTCCACGTGTGGTGGTGGACACCTGTAATCCCAGTGCTCTGGGAGGCTGAGGGGGGAGGATCGCAAATGTGAGCCCAGCCTGGGCAAGTTCGTGACTCAGTGAGAGCTTCTCTCAAAATAAAAAATAAAAAAGGGTTGAGAAGGTAGCTACAAGGCCCTGGCTTCAATCTCCCCTAACCCTCCAAAGGAAAAAAAAAATATATATATATATATGTATATAATATATATTTTTTATTGGATGAGCAAACCAAAATCTTCCCCAAATCACAAAACCTAGAATCTCAGCATTAGTATTTGAAGCTTTCATTGAAGACAGCACTCTGATAAAGCATATAAAGTTCAGTTCAGAAGTGGGAAAACATTTATAAAATGTAAGCATTGGCCCAAAACTATCTTCCTGCTTTTTTGTCTTTGTTTTTGTGCTGTTGGGGTGGACCGCAGGGAGAGCCCTCTGCCTGCTACCACTGAGCCACATCCACAGCTCCTAAAATATTTCTTTTCCTTAGATTAAGCATCCTCAGAAACAGGACAATTTCTTTGCGATATTCCTCTTTTTTTTGGTACCAGGGATCGAACTCGGAACCTTCCGCTGCGGAGGCAGGCGCCAGAACCACTGAGCTAAATCCCCGGCTGTGGTATTTCTTATTTTTGCCAAGGGAGGGTGGTTGACTTTGCAAAAGTTAAATAAGTGAGAGGAACATCTCAAGTAGATTCATCATCACTGCAGTGATGGAATTTGCCTTTCATGTTGCCCCTTGCTTGGGTTTGGCACGGGCCACATCTAGTATATTACACTAACCTTTGTGTTTTAAGAATGTTAGATGTTTTTTCACTGCCTTCCATTGAATAGCATGGATGTTGGGAATTCACCCATACTCTCCTGTCTGAGTCTCTTTTTGATTAAGAGCTCAAATTTACAAGATGGGAGGCTGAAGAAGGGTCTCAAAGATGACAGGCACTGCTGGGGACCACACAGGGCACCTACACCCTTGGCCAAGGGACTTTTGACCCATCAAGCTAAATAGTGACTCACACTTTCTGTAGTGGGCAAGCCACTGAGACAATGGGTATAATACAGGAACCAATTAAGTTAACCTTCTCAATACACTCTCAAAGGGATTTCATAAACTCATCACGATTAGGAGGAACTGTCAATCTGAATAACATGCTGGAATTGGAACATCTACTTCAACTTTTTTTTTTTTTGGTACCAGGGATCAAACTCAGGTCCTTGGCTTGCGAGGCAGGCAGCGAAACTTTTTTTTTAACTTACACTTCTACAAAGTGAAAATGCAGATTATTGCTGGCAATCCTAGTTAACATGAAGCTACATGAAGAAACAGCCCTTACTGAAGGAATTCAAAGCTTATGGCCCATAGAGAATTTCAGATATAAGCCAGACATGGTGGCTCACACCTGTAATCCCAGCACTCGGGAGGCTGAGGCAGGAGGATTACTGCAACTTGGAGGCCAGCCTAGGCTACATAGTGAGTTCTAGGCCAACCTGAACTACATATCAAGACCTTGTTTCAAAAAAAAAACAACTTCTATGCCAGATGTTTGAGGTTTTTTATTTAGTTTGGTTTGTTTAGGTCATTTGTTTGCTTGTTTGTTTTTGGTACTGGGGTGCTGATCATAGTGGTGCCAGACTGGTTGTGGCCTGGATGGGACCAGTCCCACCCCCTGCACTTGGGCTATGCCTTCCTAGACTCTGGCCCTCAGCAATTCCCCAGCTGAAGCCCCGTGCACACCAAAGCCCACATTTTAATAAAGGAAACTGAATCTCAGAGATGTTAGGAGCTTCCTTGTGTTGCTCATTAGTTAAAATATCAGAATTCTGCCTGTTTTTAGTCGGGTACCCTTCCCATTATACCAGAATTCCTGCCCAATCCCAGCACACATTTCTGAGCAAGGATTTGGTATCCCCTCTCAACCAGAAAACCATACTATTAATTCTTTCCCAACACTAGATACACGGGATGCCTGGATTGCAGGAACTATAAAGCAACAAGCCTGCTTTACAGAAATCATACCAAAAATAATTACTCATTATTTTTAGTTGTATTCCTAAAGGTAAGGTTACTATCTCTCAAGTCACGGTACAGTAGGTGCTTTGTACCCCCAATGCCCCATCTGCACCCCTACCCCAACCCCCGGCTCCCCCCACCCCTGGTTCTGCATTTGAAGATTTAACCAACCAGGTATGTTTAAAACACTGTGCCTATACTGAACACGTACAGATTTTTT
>NW_004624756.1:18111443-18138597 GCF_000247695.1 Heterocephalus glaber
TGCATTCCAGGCTGACTTTGAACTCACTATGTAGCCCAAGCTGGCCTTGAACTCACAGTGATTCTCTTGCCTCAGCTTCCCGAGTGCTAGGATGACAGGCATGCACCACACCACCTGGTTTTGTCACCAAACAAGTCAGTAAAATACTGATTAAGGAAGAAAACACAAAGTCTAGGGACAGCAGGTGTGGTAGAAGGAGAACCAGCGTGCAGTAAGGTGGACAGGAAGCCGCCCTGGAGGTTCTGGACTCACTGATGTCACCCAGCAAACATGAGGAGGCAAAGCCGAGACCCGACCCCCTCCCAGGTTCCCAGCCTGCTGCCCATTGTCTGACGAGGAGGCTTGGAGGTGACTCATCCTCCTACAGCCCCGCAGGCAGGCAGGGCCAGGGACAAGACACTGGTTAAACCCAGCTTTTCTCATTCCCGGACGCCTGGAGCCCTGACTCGAAATACTGTATCTGAGTATCTGTAGGATCCTTGGGGAAAGACAGTCATCCCAGACCCCTCTCCCAGGCACTCTGAGTCATTTTTTCTGGGGCGAGGCTTGGGTACTTTAATTTCTTTTTAAAATCTCTCCAGGTAGTTCTAATGCACAGCCCTTTGATGAGAATCATTGCCCTGCAATCACTCAGGGTGTCTGAGTCCAGCCTCGGAGATGCTGAATCACTGTCGGGGCACAGGCCGACCGTGGCCTTGGCCAGAGCTCTCCAGGCAACCATAGTGTGTGGCCAGGGAGCAGAGCCCGGGAGGGCCGACCTGGGCTGTGCCTAAGCTTCCACTGCTGTCAAGATTCACCAGAGGCTTGAAAGAACTTCCTGATGAGGATCACTGCTAGCAACTGAGAAGGAAAGTAAAGAATGTTTAACATGAAACTGTCCTGTGGGCGGACCACATAGTTAAGCAAACGTCATTTTACAAATCCCAAGCGGCCTTCTTAGGCGTCCTATGCCTGTGGCTTCCTTGTCCCTGAGGATGCCTTGATAGTGTGCACGAGCGACTTCTAACCCAGCCTAACTAGTTCCTACCACAGATCAAGTTGTCTGTGTCTACTGACAATGTCAGCACAGGATCGCAGAGCACAGGTAATTAATTCTCTTACCAAATGCTGCCCGCCCGCCTGCGCTACAATGCAGGGTGTGAGCCGCCAGTGAGAATTCACATCACAGACGTGATATTTTCCTTAGGGATATGAGCACACTGGGGAGGAGAAAGAAGTGTCCCTCTTCACACTATTTAACAAGAATGTTAAGTGACAAAGTAGAATGGCAAAACCATCACACATCATCCCTCACCATGCAGTAAACATGAAGAAATCCATGTAGCCATCTTTGTAGCTCTCGAACATGTACTGATAAAGTTTAAAAAGCAGCTGGGCATGGTGGCATGGTGGTGCTGCACGCCTGTGATCCCAGGACTCTAGGAGGCTGAGGCAGGAGGGTCATAAGTTCAAGCTCAGCCTGGGCAACTGAGTGACTTAATGAGACCCTGTCTCAAAATAAAAAATAAAATAAGGGCTGGGGATATAGCTCAGTGCAAAGGCCCTGGGTTCAATCCCTAGTCAAAAAAAGAAAGAAAGAAAGAAAGAAAGAAAGAAAGAAAGAAAGAAAGAAAGAACATAGTCACAGTAGGTTATTGTGCATTTGTTCAACAAGTTAATTTCTTTTCAAAGAACAGGAAGAAATTTCCCCAAACCTCTCCAGGTCTTATCTGTGGGTAGTGAGGTTGAGGTGATTTTTATTTTCTCCTTTATGCTTTTCTATGTTTTCTGGATTTTTTTATCAAGTGCAACCATTACCTTTTATAAGAAAAAAAAACCCACACCACCCTTCAAAAAAAATGCAGTCATGCCTGAGTGTATGGGCGACTGTCACGGGAGCTGCTAACCCTTTGGCACCAGGCAGGCAGAGCGGGTTCGTCCTGGTCTGAGCACTGGGCAGGTGCGCATGCTTCCTCAGCAGCTGGCAGTGTCTCAAACCTGTGCCCAGCCTTGCTGCGGGCTCAACAAAGTTGGTTCCAGACGGGTGACTGGTGCAGACCAGGTCCCCAGAAACCTGCGTCTGTCCACCCGATGATGACAGGGGAAGGAGCCGGACACCTCGTCATTGCCACTGGGCTGAGGACGCAGAGGGCACACAGCGCAAGTGGGTGTGCAGACGGAGTCACGCTGCGGACCCCAGGGCCCTGACGAGGCCCCGACAAATGCTGGCCTCTGTGTGTGCGAGTCCATGGGGTCTGAAGGTCGGGTGCAAATGGCACACGGAGGAGCCTTTATCTTATTTATTTTTTTTCTCTCATGCTGGGGACAAGATAAACCACTTAGGGAAATTTTAGGTGAGTTTGTGTGCCTGGCTTATCTGAGAATCCCAGAGAAAAAGAATTAACCAGTGAGGATTCCCACGGGGACCTCGGATCCGGGGGGAGGTCCTCCACCATCAGTGACAAGCATCTGTCCTCAGAGTTCCCGGTCTTTCGATTTTCTGCTTTGTGCTTGTCCGTGTTTTCTGCAGCTTTCTACCAAGTACAGCTATAATTGTTTTAAGAAGAAAAAAACCCACACTACCCTTTAAAAAAAAAATGTAATTGTGCCCAAGCTTGTGGAAAGATGTCAAGGGCATTTCTATATCTCTCCGATCCCTTTTTTCATTTGTTAAATTTTTTTTATTTTATCTTTTGGGCGTTTGAGACAGGGTCTCTCTTTGCAGTCCTGGCTGGCCTTGAACTCACTACCTAGCCAAGACTGGTGTGATCCTCCTGGCTCAGCCTCGCGAGTGCAGGGATCACAGGAGTACACCACCACACCTGGCTCTCAGACCCCTTTTAAAAACCCCAGTGCTCACCTTGGCAGTGCATGCCTGTAATTTCAGTGCTCTGGAGGCTGAGGCAAGGGGGTCACAAGTTGAAACCCAGTCTGGGCAACGTAGCGAGATCCTGTCTCAAAATTTGAAAAAAAAATTTTTTTTTTTACTATTGAAAAAGAGCTCAGTATGAAAGCCCTGGTTTCACTCTCCGATACTCAGAAACCTTGCGCTCAATCTCCTTGCCCCATCGATGTCTTCCACCTCTCCCCTGAATTTCCCACCTTCCTGTCATTTCACACAGATTTCTTTCTTCAGTGCTTGCCTGGGGAGGAAAGTCCCCAAAGCCTCTCATCTCTTAGTGCCCTCTCCCTAATGCCCCTCAGCGCCCCTTCAGTAACCCATCCCGTCTCACTACGTCAGAATCCCTATGCTCAGGAAGCGTCCCATGTCTTGCCCCCCCCTTAATTTAAATGCCGTCTATTACAAATTGTAAATAACTTGAGGGAAGGAAGCTGTATATTCATCTCGTATCCCGCCAAATGCACTTGGTCCTGCAGGTTATTATACATTTGCCTGACAGGTGAATTTCGTCTGGAAACTCAGCCTGAGTGCTTTGTAATGACAGCATGTGTTTATTCATGCAGAGCACAGAGCATAGAGCTCGCAGCTCCAAACAGGTCCCCAGGACTGCAGGATTCACATCTCCCAGTCTCTTAGACACATGGCGTCTTAGCCTCCTGGTCCCTCTTCCACCTCCACATGCTACTGGGTCACACTCTGAGGTTTACTAAAATCCCCAAGCCATTCCTGTGATGTTTGAGTTTAGAAGCCTTGGTCAAGGCTAGAGTTTCTGCTGTTATGTTTGTTTTTGCAGTGCTCAACCCAGGATCACTACTACCTAATTTTTTTTTTTTTCAACCCAGGATTGAGCACAAAATAGGCAAGTGTTCTACCCTGGACCTACAGAGGGCCCCAGGGCCAGGCTCGCCCTAGGTAGCTCAGCAGAGCCTGGAGGGCAAGGGAAAGGGGCCTGGAGGCTTTCCCCCCCCCTCCTGATTTAATTATTGCAGATGGAGCCTGGGGCCCCCTAGGTGTCCCTGTACGCTGCTGGATGAGAACACTGTGAGCGTGTGTGGGTCCCCCCCGCCAGAATCCCTGTAATATTCTGGTCCTTGCAGTGGACCCCAGGCCTTCCTTCAGATTGTACTGCCCCTCATCTTCCATGAACATACCAGAAATGCTTATCCGAGCAACTAGTATTTGCATAAACACAAAACCTCTCCTTAGCCTTCCTGTCAGAGTAAAACAACTAAATTCTCTTTCTTGCCAGGCATGGTGGTGCACACCTGTGATCCCAACATTTATGGGGCTGAGGCAGGAGAATTGCTGCAAGTCTGAGGCCAGCCTGGGCTACATGGTGAGACCCTGTCTCAAAAAACCTAAATGAATGAATGAATAAATCAATAAATGGAAATTGAGTCTCTTGTTTAACCTTTATACCATGCTCCAGGTGGTCTAGTTCAGTGGGATAGCTCATGTTTCATGTGAAAGACCCTGGGTTCCATCCCAGGCACCCAAAATAAATAAATATACCATGCTGCAGTTTGATAAGCTAATATCTCCAGCGTGCCTTCGGTGGCCTAGCCGTGGTGCTAAGTACGATCTCATGTAATCCACCCTGCAACCCCCGCCAACCACATTGTTACTCTTATCCTGGATCAGACAGTGTCATAGAAGTTCTGTGACTTGCCCAAGGCCACTCAGCTTGTCCCTGCACTCGGGCCTCAGACCCTGGCAGGCAGACACTGAATGCCTTGGCTCTTGTTTTGCCACCAGTGCCACTGAGGCTGCGGTCCTGGGACACACGTGGTGTGGGCTGGGACCCAGGGCAGGGGCCTCCCACTCTTCCACAGTGCTCATCTCACGGAGCACTTAGGCGGCTCCTCGAACCCATCCCCACTCTCATCTGCTTCTCCGACCCTGCCCTCTGTGAGGTTTAGAAGGGTTTCATGTTGGGACAAATGCTTCCTGGGTCTGGAACAAGATAGGAAGTGCGTTCTGACTAATACAGGGAAGGTCTAAGGGAAGAAGCTGATATGTTATAAAGGAATTTTGCCTTGTTTACCAGGTGCCGTTTGAAATGTCAATATCTCTGCTGCAAATTAAAAAAAGATAAATGTAGCCTCTGAGTGACAGTGTGTGTGAATATAAAGGAAGGGCAGGGAGAGAGAGAGAGAGAGAGAGAGAGAAGTCAGTCAAGCCAGGCACAGTCGTACGCGCCTGTAATCCCAGCTGCTCAGGAGGCTGAGGCAGGAGGACAGCAAGTTTGAACCTAGCCTGGACAAATTAGTAAGACCTTGTCTCAAAATTAAAAATAAAAAGGATGAGGGTATAGCTCAGTGTGAAGGCCCTGAGTTTAATCCCCAGTATCTCTCTCTCTCTCTCACACACACACACACACACACACACACACACAGAGTCAAACACAACCCGTCATTTTTCTTGGGCCCCTTTCCTAGACACCCCATTCCAATAGCTCTTTTCTTTGATCTTTCTTTGGGAAAGGAAACGGTTTGTTTGGATTCCTGTGGTCGTCGCTGAGCAGGACGTCCTAACCTCAGTGCTGTGGATGCGTGTGGCTGGCTCACTCTGCTCTGGAGGGCTGACCTGCAGGATCCCCGCCCGGGACCCAGCAGATACAGCTGGGTGTCACAAGACTGCCACCCAGGAAGTATCACTGTGGGCTTCTGGGCGCCGGGGCCAGGGGCAGGTCACCCCCAGGTGAGAAGCACTGTTCCGCAAGTATTTGTTGGCCTGGTAACATCCGCTTTCATAATTTGCCATATTTCTCCCTAAATTCTGTCCCGAAGGCCTCAAGGCTTTTCGATCTCCCACGCAGTCTCCCTAGGACTGTTCCACTTTCTCCCTGGCCTCGCCTCGCCTCCTGAGCCTCCACGGAGGGAGACTAATGTCCCACACAATGTCCCAAAGGCCACCTGCTGGCTCCAGCAGCAGGAACACAAGGGACAGAGTCCCTCATGGACTCTCGGGTGGGATGGAGACCACCCTGCCGCTGTTGCTGCTTCACCTGCTGACCTGGCTCAGTTCCTGTGGCTCCCTCTGAGCTGACATGGACACCACCTAACATCTCAGGTGTTAGTCCCGAAGTTCCTCACAGAAAACCAGTGCTTCATCTCTGCTGGTGTTGCTGGTGCTGCTGGTGTGATGGTGCGTATGTAACCCCAGTGACTCAGGAGGCTGAGGCAGGAGGATCATAAATTTGAGGCCAATTGTGGACAACTTAGCGAGAGCCTGTCTCAAAACAGAAAATAAAAAGAGGGAAGATGGTGTAGCTCCGTGGTAGAGTACACCTGGATTCAATCACCATTACTGAAAAAAGAAGTCTTTGGTGATGCTGATAAACATAAATCACCTCTAAATGCAGTTTGAGCAAAGAGAGACTGATATGTTAGCACAAAAGACAAATTAAGATGCTGACTAGAGATGTTAGCTTGTCTTTATTCCACGTATATAAAAGTTTAAATGATGTGTGTACTTATGTTTCCATTTTTAAAATCAAGTTTAAAAGACAAGTTAGGGTCCGGGATTTAGCTCAATGATTCCACCACCTGCCTCGAAAGCTAAGGACCTGAGTTCGATCCCTGGTACCAAAAAAATAAAAATAAATAAATAAAAGACAAGTTAGACAAAACTGCCCATGGCTATCCTAGTTGATGTCCAACCGTGAGCTTCAGTGACTCGATAATAGCAATAGCTAATGTTTATTGAGCACTTACCACGTACCAAAAGCAGGCCAAGGGCTTCAGCTGCACTGACTCATTTCAACCTCACAACAGCCTGGTGAAATGTTCTGCTTTACTATCTCCGTTTGACAGGACAAAATAGGCTCAAATTGGTCAAGTTACTCAACCAAGCTTGTATTTCTTGTGAAGTCATGGAGACTCAAATCCCCAAGGTTTTAGGTTGTTGTGTGTATGTGCAAAATTCTTTCAAATTGTAGTGAAATACACAGAACATAAAAATTTGTCATCCTAATTGTATTTATTTATGTAGTGGTGCCAGGACTGAAGCCAGGGTCTCACACATGCTAGCCAAGTGCTCTGGCCCTGAACTGTAACCCCAGGTCTTAATCATGTAAGTATTGTGGTTAAGTGATATCAAATACATTCACCACACTGTGCAGCCAGCCGGCCATCCACACATCCACCCATCCACCCATCCATCCACCCATCCATCCAGAGAATTTTTTTCATCTTGTAAACTACACCTCTGTAACCCCTAAACAATAACTCCCCACCCCACCCTCCCTGGTACCCCATTCACCTTTCTATCTCTATGAAAATGCCTACTCCAAGGACCTCGAATAAATGGAATCATGTAGGGTGTATCTTTTGTGTCTGACTTATTTCACTAAGCACAGTGTGTTCTGGGTCCATCCATGTCATAGCATATGTCAGAATTTCTTCCCTTTTACACCAAATCTTGCTCCATCCTGGGGATATGCCACATTTTGTTTATTCATCCCCCCATCAATGGACACTGGGGTTGCTTCCACCTTTTGGCTATTGTGAGTAATGATCCTCTGTGGGGTACAAATACCTCTTCTGGACCCTGCTTTTTATTCTTTTGGGCACACACCCCAAAGTGGAATTGCTGAACCCTACAATAACTGTTTAATTTCTTGAGGGACTGCAGTACTAGTTCCCATGGAGTCTGCACTGTTTTACATTCCCAGCAACAGGACTGAAGGGTTTTGTTTTCTCCACATCCTTACAACACCTGTTCTTTTGTACATATTTCTTGTTTTTGATAGTATCTAACCCAGGGGTGTGTGAAATTCGTCCCTAAGGGTTTGAAACTTAGCTATTTTCCATTTAGATCTTTTCTTCCTAACTCAATAGCAGTTTTATGTGTGTACACACACACACACACACACACACACACACGGAAGATCTTGATCATGACAGTAACTCGTGAGGATTTGTGGGCGCCACGTTCCTCACTTCTCAGCTTGTTTGTTCTCTAGCAAGCTGGTTAGGTGTCGACCAGGAGGGCAGGATCAGGTCATCTAAAACCAGCCCCTTTCTCTCTAGTCCCCAGCCTCCCCATGTTGGCAAAGTTTGCTTCTCCCTTGGTCCTCTCCCTTCTGCACTCTAGCTTTCTCTGTAAGCATTTAGGAAACACCCAGGAAAAAAAGAAATCATGTTTCAGAAGCCATCCGCCTATTCTGATTCCATTCACTTTAATGAGAATGAGCTTCCAGAAAACCTGTTCCAACTTGAGCCCTGATGCTTGGTCTTGGCAAATTCTCCACCTGGCATTCAGAACTCGGGCACAAGGTGTGGTTGCCGGGGCAGAGAGAAGTGAGTCACACCTGCCTACGACTCAGCAGGGCCCTGCCCTAGGCGGGGCCCTTTCTCCTCCTCCCTGTTTTTCCTCTCTGTCTGCTTGAAGCTTCCAGGCCTTCCTTGCTTCCAGGCACCCTGGGAAACTCGGGCTGAAATAACAGCCATGAATCACCCCCATCTGACCAGAAGGGAGGCTGGGCAGCTCTGCATGACTCTTGGAGTTTCCAGGCCACAGTTCCCCAATCATGGCCATAACCATTTCAGACCATCTTCTGGTTCAAAGTCATCCCGACAGGCACTGCTGCTCCCATCTGGATCCAAGCCAGCTTTAATCAGGATGGGGGAGCAGAGAGGAGGAAGGGAAGCTGGCTGGGTTAATTAGGTCTGGGGTAGGTCCTGACAACTTAAAAATTCTCCCAGTGTCAGAATCATAGGATTGGAGCATTTGGGGCTTTTGAATACCTAATATCATAGGCTTTCAGGGTTAAAATAATGTGCAGTCTTGTTCCTGTATGGCATTGTCCTGGCATGAGCTTACCAGGGCCCATTGTTAAATTCTCAGGAAATTTGCCAGCCTGCTGAATTTGTGGATAGTTTGAAATGGAACTTAAGTGGGACAATTTATATCCCAGAAACAAACAAACCTACAAACCAGGGCTTCTTTCTTCCCCTACCTCATCTGGGGCCGGTGGCTAACGCAAAATTCAGGAGCATTTTGTTGATCTTATCCAAACTCATCATTGATAGATGAGAAAACTGAGGTCCGGAGAGGAGGAAACAACTCACCTAGGATCACGTTATTAATTAGTGACAGAATTTAGGATCGAAATCTTTTGCATTCAGTTTCAGTGAGTGAACAGCTAACGCGTAGTCCTGTCAACCAGGCCCAGCACCCTGACAAAAAATTGAGCCATGAGGCTACTGTATCACTAGTGAGTGACCAACAGTTTCCTCAGGAGACAGCTCTGCAAATGAGAAGAGATCTACGGATAGGCATGGGGGTCAAAAGGATCAAGATGTGTTGTTTTGCACAGGTACCAGCTCCCCGTGATGGATGTAATCATTATGTGCTGCAAACGTGTTCTAATAAAAATAAAAATTAAAAAGAAAAATAGTTATTCTGAAAATAAATTCTCAGGCAAAGAGACTGCCCACCATTAGACCCATGTGCAAATCCTTCTAATAGTTTAGGCTGAGTCTTGAGCAATATTTTTACTATACTTATGTAAAACACAGCAGGAAGACTTGGACACAATCATGTGATTATAATATTATCAGCAACAGGAGGCTCGGATGTCCTCAAAGAAATAGAAGCTGTCTGTGGAGGTCAAAAGTTTGGCTGCAAGGGGGAAGATGAGTAGAGGGAAGAGCCTTCATTTAGGATAAGTTATCAGATTTGCTCTCTTGCCATATGTGGGTTCCAACAAAAGCAAAGGAACTTTGATGGTTGCGCTCTCCTCCCGCGGTGTGATTCTGTTGTCTTTGTACAGCTGAGCTCGGAGTGCTGGTTCCACACACTTAGAGGGAGCGAGGAGAGACAGCTGGGCTGTTAGAAGTCAGAGCAGAAGGCAGGGGAAGGCCCGAGGGAGGATGGACACAGAGACCCGGGCCACAGGACACATTCCAATGGGCCACAAGCAGAGACCTTAGGAAGGGGTAGGGTTGTCCCCAGCCAGCGTGCAACAGCAAGCTGGGGTCTCTGCTTATCGCCTGGACCAATGAGACCAGTGCAAGGGCAGAAGGAGCCACACTGCACGCCTGAAGGAGAAAGCAGGAATCGCCATCTCTCCACAGGGTTGGGGTCAATCCTGGCTGGGGACAACGTGCATGTGCTCATCGTGTCAACAGCCACCTGCGTCCTCCCCTTCCCCCTCCTCCTCCACCACTGCCGCCATATTTGACTCCCGGACAGCACACTGTCTCTCTTCTATCCAGCGCCCCCAGCCTGAGCCTAAGGACTCAGTCCAGCCTGGGGTCACAATACTTGTCACCCCCTTAAACTGTCATTGTCTTCTTCCTGGTCTGCCTGCAGTCAAAGTCTCATTGGAAGAGTGACATGATTCCTAACATCCCTGACCAGTATAACAGGTCATTTGTGTTGGGCAAAGAAATAGAGAAACCACGCCCTGCACAGCCGCCATCTTGGCCCAGACCCGGATGTCAAGTATAAAAGCAGGTGGCCCAGCGCGAGGATGTGGAAGGAAGTCAGGCACACACAGCCAATGCCCCGGAGGAGCCCAGACACGGACTGGAAGGAGCCTTCCCACCCTTGAGGCCACGGTGTGGAGGTCTTTGCTCTTCTTTGGAGTAAAACCCATGAGCCCCATTGAGCAAGCTTGCTGTTCTGGCATTAGAACCAAATGCCTTGCAAATCTGATGCCATCTATTTTTTTGTTGTTATTGTCCTCGGTTGGTACAGATGCTCCCCAGCCAGGGATGGGGTTATGTCCCCAGAATCTCAGTAAAAGCTGAAAGTGTTATTAAGCCGAAAATGTATCTTATGCCCCTGACCTACAGAGCATCGCAGCTCGGCCACACAGCATGCTGTGGAGCACCGTGGTTTCTCTTCCTGATTCTGAAGCTGACTGGGGCTGCTGCCCAGCATCACCAGGGAGGATTGGACCATCTGTGCCTACCCTGGGGAAAGACCCAACTCCAAATTCAAAGTCGTTTTTACTGAATAGATAGCACTTTCACATCGTCACAGAGCCAGAAAGTTCTAAATCACACCGTCCTAAGTCAAGGACCATGTGTACTTAGGTACATCTTTTTTTCAAAAAAGTTCTGGAGAATCAGAGTGACTATAGGGGAGAGAATGGGGCCATAGGGTTGCGTATCCTCCTTGGCCACAATACTAAAGAAATGGCATTGGGCTAAAAAGCCATGGATTTTGAAGGGATTTTTGTACTTGTGCCACCTGCTCTTTGAAATTCCTCTTCTTGACATCTGAACCTTTCCACTGTCCTAGTTCTCCTCCCACATCTGCAGTCACCTTTGATGCTCCTACTCCTCCTACTCATAAACAGGCTGTTTCCCAAGCCTGTGTCCTCTGCTGCCTTCCTTTCTCTCTTCCCTCTGACCTCAGAGGTGCTGTTCCCTGTCATCATTTCAGTGGCAACCTTGTGAGATGGTCCCAAGCCTGGTCCAGACCTCCCTCCAGACAAATGGTAGACCCTCCTCTGGGCCACACTGACTAGACTCATAGTCATTGTCTTAACCCAGTACTTCCCAAGCTGAGTTTCTTTCTTTCACCCCAGCTCACAACTTTCAAGATGGTCCTGAACTATACCCCTGCCCTTTATCCTCACATCTAGTTATCAAGGCCTATCGAGTCTAGGACCATTGGTCTCCTTACCACCATCCTCTTCTTTCCAATCCCCGTGTCCCCACCCAATTCAATGTCCCATACTCCTTCCCAGAATTATTTTTTTTAAAAACCCTCCTAACTGGTCTCTTCACTTTCAATCTCTGCCCATTTTTAATCAGCCTAGGTCAACCCTGACAGAGTTCCATCAGCAACCCAATCAAGGATTTCTACTCTGCCAAAGATACCTTGCTCTACCTGCCATTCAGGCCACAGGTGTGTATATTAACCAAACTCTACCCTTGCTGCTCCCAAAACACAACCTCATGCTTCCTGCTATTGTTTAGATCTTGGTTATGTCCCCCAGAAGCCCATGTTACTGAAGGCTTGGTCTCCAGCTCCAGGCACTATTGGAAGGTGCTGGGACCTTTAAAAGATGGAGCTTGGTGGGAGGAAGATAGGTTCCTGAAGGAGAATGCGGGATGCTGGCCACTTCCTGTCTCTCTCTTTTGCTCCCTAGCTCATGATATAGGTGGGTTTGCCTGGCCAGTGCTCCCCACCGTGATGTGTGGCTTTACCAGAGGCCCACAGCCATGGAGCCAATGCACCAGGCACTGAAAGCCCCCAGACTTTCGGTGATCCTCCTCCTTGCTCAGCCTCATCCAGGGGGCAGGGGAAGGATTTTTTTTTTGGTACCGGGGATCAAACTCAGGACCTGGCGCTTGTGAGGCAGGCGCCGGAACCACTGAGCTACATCCCCGGCCCCTGAGGAAGGATTTTTCACATGGACAGGTAGGCAGCCTGGCATCTCCACCCTGCTCCTGCCTGTGTGTTCTCAGGAATCCTCTCCGTTCTCTGAGCCCCAGTGGCTTCATCTGCAAAAGAGAATTTTTAGAAATCTCTTGAAATTTATGCACAGGTTGAATATCTCTTCTCCATAATGCTTAGGACTAGGTAAGTTTCAGATTTCAGATCTTTGTAACAATTTAGATTATTTGCATGTACATAAGATACCTTATGGATGTGCCCGGAATCTAAACACAAAATTTACTTATGTTTCATACACATCATTTTTACTGAACCTGTGTTTTGACTGTGACTACCACACAAGGTTGAATGTAGAATTTTCCTCTGTTAGGACTTTTTTTTTTTCTGGTACTGGGAATTGAACTTGGGAATTGCACTGGCCAGGCAGATGTGGTGTCACTGCGCTACATCCCCGGCCCTGTTATGATCTTGATGCTCAAAAAGTTTCAGATTTTGGAACATTTCCTGTTTCAAATTTCAAGATTAAGGATGCTGAAACCGATAGATAGACAGAGGCACAGAGACATAGACACACAGAGTCAAAGACAGACAGAGAAACTATCATGCATAACAGGTACTCAGAATTGTATGTTTATGGGTGTTTTTTGCTTGAATTAATTCCTTAAAACATCCTAATTGACTTCTGGCTACAGTGACACCAGAGTAAAGGGCAGAGCTCACACTGCTACCAATAAGCTCCTCAACAGACACATAGGATGCCATAGATAAATTATCTTTTAATGCTAATAAAATAAAACATTCCATTCCCATAAGGCTTTTCACTTAGCCTGGCTGCCTCTGGCCACCTCTCCTGTACCTCTAAGGGTCCCCTTTACCAATCCAAAAACCCTGTCCCCCTCCACAGCCCAAGCCTGGTACTGGCCCCTCCTGCTGCCACCACTCCGGCCCCAAAGCCATGGCCACCCCACCCCGGGCTTTCTGCACCTACTAATGCCTGTCATTCTTCAAGACACAACTCAGCATCACCGTCCAGACAGCGAGGGAGCCATCTTCAGTTCCACCATTGCCAGACTTCGTGCCATTCTTAGGACTGCCTCACCTGGCTGTCCTCCCTGCTCAACCCCAAGTCCTCATCTTGCTGGACTTTGTGTCCCCAGTGCCTGGCTCGGGACAGACAGATAGCACTTTTGTGTTTGATAACTGAATGAAAGAATGAGGCCCCCGACCCACTCTCTTACTCTATTGAGAGAGGGAGAGAAAATTCAATATACAGTTGTCTGTCATCTATGACCACCCCAGGGTTCCAGGACCCCTTTTGGATACCAAACTCCCTGGATGCTCATACCCCTCCATAAAATGGGATAGGATTTGCATAGAACCCATCTATGCACATCTCCCCGCATACTTTTGGTGTCTTTGTTTGCTTTGTTTATTAAAATAGTAAAATAGAACTCCAGGCAAATAAAAAATCAGTTTTAAAATATGTACAATATGGTCTTACTTTCTACAGGAAAAGAATGTGTACCCCTAAATGCCACTATAAAGGTAGTGTGGCAAAGGGGTTGATGTTAACAGGACTTCCATAACAAAATGCCACAGGCTGGGTGACAACAACAGATATTTATCTTCTTACAGTCCTGGATGCCAGAAGTCCAAATCAAGGTCTCAGCAAGGTTGGTTTCTCCTGAGTCTTCTCCTGTTGGCTTCTCCATAGCATGACAGTGCCCTCACTTGGTCTTCCATCTGTGTTATCTGCATGCTAACCTCTTCTTACCAGGACACCAGGCATATAGGTCCAGGTCCACTCTCATGACCTTGTCTTAGCTTAATTACAGTACCTCTTTCAAGGCTCTACTCCAAATATAGTCCCATCCTGAGGTTCTAGGGGTGAGGGTTCCAACACAGGAACTTTGAGGGAGGGAAGAAAGCACTGCGGATAAGAGAGTCAATGCCTGAGGTGGAGTAGGCAGGTAGAAAGCAGTTAAAACTCTGCATGAAAAAAGCAAATGGGATTGCTTTGTTTGCCATGCAATGAGAAGTCCATGGACACACGAGTTAGTAAGTTGGGCAGAATTATGGAAAGCCCTAAGCTCCAAGGAGACAAGTCCATATCCCAGCTGGAAGGTGCTTTTGAGCAAAGGAAAGACATGGTGTTGACACCATCACAGGCACCTCAGCCTGAAGCGGGTTTGCCCTGTGGTTTGGAGCAGAGGTGACCCCAAGAGCAGGGGATGAGACCAGAGGCTAATTCGGTCATCCCAGGTGTGGAGCCATGAGGGCCTTGGCCTGGGTGGTGGCCACGGAGTAAATGCTGGAGACACAAGCATGTGCCTGGTGGTTGTTCCACTCCTGTACCTGCTGACGTGTCAGTGAGGGCCACATTCCACCTTCATCTTGAGAACAATGGCTCCTCCAGAAACTGCAAAGGCAGTGGTGACCAAAGCTGTCTAAGGGGAGCCCATAAATCCCAGGACACCAACAATTCCAGATAACTCCTTTTGATTCACAGCCCTCTCCTCTGGGCTCCACCCTGGCTCCACAGCTGGGTCCTTCTTCTCTCTTCTCCAGTGTGCATGGGTTACAGTAAAACCCATGATTGGTTCACAGAAGCATCAAGCTTACTCCCATCCAGTCTTGGATTTTGTTGTCATCTCCCTTCACCACACCATTGCCACCTACCAGAACATCCTCTCTTCTCTTCCCAACCTCTGGAAATTACCTGGGTTTATATACTGCCTCTCCATGCAGCCTTCACATGGTACTGCCCCTCCTCTGAACCCCAAACACATATTCTCTATACCACAACACGCAGCATGATATTAAATAATGCATCATGTCCATGCATCTGACATCTGGAACTTTATTCTGCCATGTAACACCCCCCCCCATAAAATTCTAACCTTCTTGAGGTTATGAATTTAGGACTTCTTGTGCATTTCTAACAACGCCCAACCCAAGACACTTTAGGTGCCCAACCATTCATGCTGAGAAAATAGCAACACCCCAAACATCCATGCAGGATTGTTCCCTGAGCCCAGGAGATGGAGTCATTTTGTAGAAAGGGCAGAGAGAATACAAAGCATGTACCTTCCAATGCATAGAAATAATCCTTGAGTCCCAATCTCCCTAGCTCTCCCCTTGCTCTCCTAACACAGCTCGGAAAAACAGGAGCCCCACGTGAAATGGGTTGTTAGGCCTCCAAAAGGTGCTTCATGGTTGATGTACCCCCATCTCTACAATGTTGATAAAAGGGTTAAGAGGGCCAGGCAGTCCTCATCCAAGGAGGTGGATTAACAAGTCCTTGAAGCTGATGGGGCCAACACCAGTGACATGAGCCATGCAGGAGGCCCAAGGGGAGCTGGTACCAGGACAGCCTGTGGGGAAGAAGGCAGCCATAGTATTTGTAAGGCTATCCTCAAGTTCATAGGGAATTGCAAAGGCCTCTAAAGAGCCATCAGAATCTTCAGAAAGAACAAAGTGGAAGGAGTCACACATCCCAATCTCCATCCTACAACATAAAGCTTACTAATCAAAACAGCATGGCACTGGCATGAGGACAGACATATGGACCAATGGACTAGAATTGAGTCTAGAAATAAATACATGTCTCTGGTCAAATGGCTTCCAACAAGGATGCCAAGTCCATTCAGCGGGGAAAAATAATCTTCTCAATACAGGGTGCTGGAAAAACGATTTCCATGTGCAAAAATTGGGTCCCTAACTTATAACATACACAATTAATTCAAATGGATCAAAGACCTACATATAAGAGCCAAAATCCTAAAACGCACAGAAGAAAATACAAGGATAAACCATGTCCTTGGATTTGGCAATGGATTCATAAATACCAAAGCATATACAATAAAGAAAAAACTGAATTTGATCTCAAAATTTAAAACTTTTGTGCACCAAAAGACATTATCAAGAGAGTGGAGCTGATTGTGTTGGTATATACACTTGTAATCCCAACTACTTGGGAGGCTGAGACAGGAAAATTGCAAGTTCAAGGCCAGCCTGAGCAAGAGAGAAAGGCCCTGTCTCAAAAAAAGAAGTGAAAGGCAAATTATAGGATGGGGAAAATATTTGCACACTTTGTATCTGACAAAGGTTTAATATCCAGAATATATAAAGAACATCAGACACTCAATAACAAGAGGTTAAACAATCCAATTTAAGAAATGGGCAAAGGATTTGAATAGACCTTTCTCTAAAGATAGACAAATGGCACAGAACACATAAAAAGTACTCAACACCATCAGTCATTAGGCAAGTGTATGTCAAAACCAGAATGATATACCACTTCATTCTCATTAGGATGGCTATTATAAATTTTAAAAATAAATAAATATTGGTAACATCATGTAGAAATTGAAACCTTGGTACATTCTGGGGGCAACGGGAAATACTGCACCCATTGTGAAAAATAATTTGGTATTTTCTCAAAAAAGATGACATAGAATTGACCATATGATTCTGCAATTTTACCTCTAAAGAATTAAAAACAAGGTCCTAAAAAGATACTGTATGCCAGTATTCATTGCAGCATTATTCACAATAACCAAAGAAGGCAACAAGCCAGGTGTCTATCAGCAGGTGGATGGATAGACAAGTGTGAAGTATACAGTGGAATATTACTCTGCCATAGCAAGGAATGAAGTTGTGATACGTGTGGATGAACCTTGAAAAGTTTATACCAAGGGAATCAAGCCAGATTAAAAATGACAAACATGGAGTTCATTCCATTTATATGAAATATCTAGAATAGAAAAATTCATATATACAGAAAGTGTCACAAGGGTTACCAGGGGATAGGGAAGGGCAGAATTGAAAGTTACTGGTTAATTGTTTTTTTGGTACTGGGAGTCAATCTTGGGACCTTGCACTTTCAAGGCAGGTGGCGGAACCACTGAGGTAAATCCCTGGCCCTCTGCTTAATATTTATAAAGTCTTAAGGGGCTGGGGATTTAGCTCAGTGGTTTCGCCGCCTGCTGCGCAAGCGCAAGGACCCAAGTTCAATCCCCAGTACCGGAAAAAATATATATATTTATAAAGTTTTTATTAGGGGGTGGTAAGAAAAAAAAGTTTGGAAACAGATAGTGGTTAAAAAAACAAGATAGTGGTGACATCTGTACATTGTGAATCTAATTAATGCCATTTACTTGTACATTGAAAAATAGTTAAGATGGTAATTTTATCTGTATCTTACCACAACAAAATTTCCAAAAAGTAAAGCAAAGGAAGGGTTGCTAGACGTGAGGAGAGATGATTACAGGATCAACACAGATAGGTCCTGTCTGGAATGGAATTCTCCTCAGGAGGGCAGGTGGGGATAACTAGCCTTTTATTAGAAAGAGGTTTTGTGCTGGACACCAAAATATGTCTAAATACATAAAAACCATAAGCAAGAAAGATTTGCTTCATGAAATTTTGGAATAGCATGAAGCACTGGGTTTGATCCTCAGCACAAAGAAAAATCAATTTTTAGAACATATGATTTTTATTCATTGTAAGTCTCTACAAAGACCTCTGTAAGGGCCGGGGATTTAGCTCAGTGGTTCTGGCGCCTGCCTCGAAAGCACAAGGTCCCAAGTTTGATCCCCGATACCAAAACAAACAAACAAACAAACAAAAAACAAAGATCTTTGTAAGTTCATGTGGATGATTTTAAACCTACAATTGGATCAGGAACTGATTTTCAGGGATGGCCACTATTAAACTGATGAGTGAGCTACCCACAAATTGAACGTGTCCCCAAATATTTAAATCTCCTAAATGAAACAGGCCACTCAGAAGGCACATATATGACTAACACATCATTTGGTGAAAAGTTAAGAGAAAGCTCTAAAGTAAATGTGTGCTTCTGTATCAGTGACATTTGGCTGAACTTGATAGCATGACGAGTTTGCTTAGTTTAATTTTATTTTGATTGCTTTGTTCCATTTCAATTGTGCACCACACAGCTGGCCCCAGATACTGATTGCTAACAGACAGCTCCCATGGGCAAACAGATTCAATTAGTGCCCCATCTTTAATTACACAGCAAATTATATATTTCATATGTATAATTATTTATTTTATGGCATCATGCCATCTTATAGATAAACAAAGACTTTGAGAAAATTTACGAGCTTTCCTGGGAGTGTCCCCCAAAATGGGAGTGTCCCATTTTTCTGGGAGCATAATTTTCATCCTAACCAATAACTAAGATGGGGAAAATCCCACAAGTAGATTGCTAATTTTTTGGAGTAAAATAAGTTCAGAAATTTTCATGAGTTTTTATTTTTCCTTTTAGTGTAAAATTGCAGAATGTTCATTATGCCCACAGGTACAAGGCATAGTCACTGTGTTGAAAATACAAATGTAGGGGCCAGGGATTTAGCTCAGTGGCACTGTGCCTGCCTGGCAAGCACAAGGTCCTGAGTTCAATCCCTGGCACCAGAAAAAAAAAATCTAAATAACATAAAGATTTTGTATTCAAGGAACTCACAGTATAGCAAGAGAGATTGCCAAGTAAGTAAAGAATGTAAATTCAGTCTGATAATTGCACAAAAATGAGTGAATAGGGGTTGGGGATGAAGGACTTCATGAGAGGAAGTAAAGGTGATTATTGACTAACGAATAGTTTTCAAGGTATACAAAAGTTAGGGAACATTCCCCAGGTGTGCAGAGGCCTAAGGAAGATGGGGAATTTGGGGTGACGCCCTCTAGATCTACATTGCTGTGAGGGACAAGTTAGTGGGAAATGAGACTGGGAATGTGGGACCTACAGACAGCAAGTCCTGGGGTTTCTGTATGTTATCTTCTTCACTAAGTAACAAAGGAAGACACCACGCAGTTCACTTGTCTTCACTTTAAAACACACAACCTCACCTGGGCCATTGGACTGTAAAATCAGGTTGAGGTAGAACAAGCAGTCCTAGGAGCCCGTGAACCAAGAATCTTGAAGCTTGACTCTACTCTCCAGAAAACCAGTAGTGGGAAAAGAGAGGCACCTTTGCCACCTGTGTTCCATCCTCAGTTTATCACAAACAAGTGGGAACAAAACAAGGACAATCGGAAGTAGGTAGCGCATTACTAGAACTAATAAGCCTGATCAGCAAAGTAGCAGGACACAAGACCAATATATAAAAATTAATTGTGTTTCAATAGACTAACAATGAACAATCCCAAACTGAAATTAGGACTGGGGGTGTAGCTCAGTGGTAAACTGTATGCTTAGCATTCGTGGGTGAGACCCAGCTTCAGTCCCCAGCGCTAAAAAAAAGGCCTTAATTAAGAGTTCAGACCTTTCTAAATTAATCTACAGATTCCACACAATTCCTAGCAAAACACTAGCAGACTCTTGTAGAATTTGACAAGCTGAGCCTAGAAGTTATATGGAAATGCAAAAACAGCAGAGTCAGACAATTCTGAAAAAGAACAAAGTGGTACAACTTATATCACCTTCTTTTAAAACTTACTCTGAAGCTGCAATGACCAAGATGATCTCTATTGATACAAGCACAGAGCTGGGTCAGTTTCAGTCTGAAACACCCAGAAACAAACCCTTACATTTATGATCAATTAATACATTTGCCAAGGGGGAAAAAAGTATAGGCCTTACCTCACTCTGTACACAAAAATGTATCTACATGAAGGTCAGAAATATAACAATAATAATAATAATAATAATAATAATAATAATAATAATATCCTGACCAAATAGTTCTTTGCTTTGATTCCACTCAGACAAGTGACTGAGATTCCATTTGGTCCAAACACCTTAAATTGCCTTGTCTGCTATTTCCCGCTTTCTGACCAGTATTTTTCTCTCTGTGGCCAGGTTTCCTGGGCTCTGAATCCCTTGGAAGAAGCCCTGTCCCATGACCCTTGTAGACATCTGTATGAGAAAGAGAGGCAGTGGGATTTTAAGTCGACCCAAAGAGTACGGAAGAACTCTGCTGTAGGTGAGTTCTGAACTCAGATTTTGTTTCATAGAAGAAAAATTCACTTTCCACCTACAGAATTGAATTGGAAGCCCTGTCGAAAGTTCTGCAAATGCAGCTGTGATCGTTCACCCTCATTTATTTTGAAGACGTGACCAGGAAAATGTGACTTTCCCTGGCTTTTCATGCCGAGTCCCTGTGGCCCTAAGGAGCTGAGAGTCTATAGGAAGCTCCAGATCACAGCCTGGATCTCACAGATCCCAGTGCCCAGCCAGGTGTCTGGTCCAAAGTCTGCAGCCTCCTAGTCAGGACCCAGCCTGCCTGTGTGGAATGCCCCAGGCAAGCCAGGCTGCAATTAATCTTCCCAGGGCTTCTGCAGACCTCAGAAGGGAGTCTCCCTCTCCAGGGAGAAGCTGTGGGTTCGCTTATGTCTTCTGGCTACCCTCCAGCTTTGAGGTAGGCTTTCTTGCTCGAAATTCAGGAATGGGTGTGGACAGCAGCACTTCCCGTCCACACCGAGGGCAGCCCCTGGCTCAGCTGCCTGCTCCAGCAGCAACTTGTAGGACCCACACTTGGAGACTCAGCTTAAAGGAGGTTGGCTCTGTCTCAGGAGACTAAACAAAGATGCTTAATACAGTCAGACATGGACGGTTTCCATCCATCTCCCTTCCCACACATACTCATTAAAAGTGACTTCAGGAATAGCCAGGCATATCTTTCATAAGATTAATTTCCCTCCTGCTAAATAAAGATCTCTATTTCAGGTAGTAATGATCTTTCATTTTATGATTTTATCAAATCATATTCTTTCTAACAACAAAATGCCACAATGAAGCAATTAAAACTCAATATTGACTTGCTCTCACACTCTCTCCCTGAGAATTTCACGATTTTCAGGACGAAAATTACAATTATACAACAGGGGGGAAAATAGACAATAACTACAAGTTATTTCTGTCTTCTAGAGAAAAGATGTGTGGGGTTAGTATACAGCCAAACCATTTCTCTCTGATCTGTTATTCCTCAGTTTTATGATAAATAGATTAAAGGAAATGCCCAGCACTATCCCTGGGGAGGAAAAGTTTAAATCTGAGTCCTAGGTCTAGAATGTTATTTCTGAGTATTTCTCCTACTACTACTCTATAACTTTTTTTAACAGAGAAATGTTATATCAATTCACCCCTTTTTGATATTTTCTGTGTTTTTAAAATAGCATCTTCTTGGGCCGGGGATTTAGCTCAGTTGTTCTGCTGCCTGCATCATAAGCGCAAGGTCCCGAGTTCGATCCCCGGTACCAAAAACTATAAACAAATAAAAATATATAAATAAATAAAATAGCATCTTCTTGTAAAATTAATATTACTCATTAAAAATATTTAAAACATGAAAAGTTATAAGAAAAAAATCAAATACCTCTAATCCCCCCAGCAAGAGGTAATCTCTGTTGACCTTTGTGGTCTACTTCCCTTTAGTCTTTTTATGTATAGTTGCATCTTTTTGCTCCAAAGCTAGAGAAAGCCAATAAATCAAAAGCAGGTTCCCATTCTGTTTGGTCGGCTTTGGTGCTAGAGATTGAACTGAGGATCTCATGTATGCTAAGCATGCTCTCTACCACTGACTTACATCCCAGCCCTGCAATTTCCCAGCTAATCCATATGAATTTGGAATAAGGCCAATGAAGCTTGGTCTTGAGCTCATCCCAACAGCCCTGCCAGCCCTGGTCTTCAGATCCATCTTGTGGTCTGCTTCCCCGCAAACTTGACCCCAAATGCCAATCACACAGAGCTCTAGATTTGAGTTTTGACTATTTGCCTTCGCTTGTTTGTCTCTCCCAGGTGTGAATGTCATCTCCAAAACTCCTGCTGAACTCTAGCTGCCATTGTAGCAGCGTCAACAGGTAATACATGGAAGAGGTGATCACCACCATTATCGTGGAAGTAGGTTCCTGATACAAAGGATACTGGGCATAAGTTTCTCTCTCTGGCTCTCAAACTCACCCCCCCCCATGGTCTTGCTCTGTGATACCTTCCACCATGTTATAGAGATCAAGGCCCCTCACCAGATACAGCCTTTCCCTCTTGGACCTCACAGCTTCCTGAAACATGAGCTAAATGCATTTCTGTTCTCTCTGTCTTAGCAGTCTATGGTATTCCGTTATATGTAGCATGGCAGATAGCAGCTGAAAAAAGGACCAAGACAAACACTTTGGCAAACTTCATGTAGCCAGTTTTTCATGACACCCAACACAAGTAAGACTTTATCAAAATCTAGATTCTTTATTGTTTTTGAAGCTTTCTATATTAAGCTAGGGTTTACTTTGCCTTTTTTTTGTTGCTTTTTTTTTTTCTTTTTTGGTACTGGGGATCGAACTTGGGACCTCATGCTTGCAAAGGAGGCGGCGGAACCACTGAGCTAAATCCGCAGCCCAAAGTTTTGGGGGTTTTTTGTTTTGTTTTTTTTACTTTGCCTTTTGAGAATGCAGGTATTTCAAAAGACATACGATGGTTAAGAAAAAGTGCCTATAATATTTGTAACTCCAGCAGGGGGCCCATAGTAAGTGCTCAATATCTGATAGTCACTGAATGCTTAAATAACACATCAAAGTTCAAAATCAGTAAAAACAGCAGTGATGAATGTACTCGGGGCCCGGCATCTGTTGTCAACCAGAACCACTGCTCCTTGACCCCTAAACCCCCTGTTCCCCTCTGCATGGACGTTCAATGTTGAAACCCTCAGCTTTCATCTTTAGCTCTCGTCTCACCTTAAAACTCACTGCCATGGAGCCGGAGATTTAGCTCAGTGGTTTCGCCACCTGCTGCACAAGCGCAAGGACCCGAGTTCGATCCCCGGTACAAAAAACTCACTGCCGTGGTCACAATATGGTTTGTCGCATCGAGGCTCCCTTCCCCAATGCCAGTTTTCATTTGTAAAACTTATTCACGATGCAGAAGTTGAGGTGAATGAGATAGCTGGCAATGATAGCTTGACTTGGAATCAGATTTATAAAAATATCGGTGAGCTCAGTTTCCTGTCTTTTGCTATTTTTGATGATGAGAGTTGTTTTCATAGTTGTAAAGCATCAGACTTTGATGTCACCTATTATAATATGAATGGAAATCTGGAACTGCTGTCGGGGTGATCTGGACATTCTGGACTTGACAGATGAGACACGTGGGTGGCGACACCATAGAGACACCCTATACACTGTGTACTGGAGGCAGGGAGTTTGTCTGCGGGGTGCTGCCAGGTAGAAGCAGACAGGAGGCGGAAAGGTGCTGAGCAAGGCACAGAGGGAATTCCTTTCATGGCTGTACCACAGCTGGCTCTCTTGTCAGTTGGCTTCAGGTGATACTCAAACAAGTAACTAAGCTTTTGCGTTTCCATCAGCAGAGTCTTGCTCAGTTTTTACAAAACCAGAGGAAGCCGGGGCACTGGTGTCGGTGGGTGGGGTGAAGGCCTTGCTGTGCGTGGACGGAGGGAAGCCAGGAATCCCACGCTGGTCTCTGTCACTCACCTGGGCTCCTGACTTCACTGTAGCCCACAGATGCGTCTCGCTTTCCTTCCCTCCCCTAGCCCCTCACTGAGCTCCAGCCTTGTGCTACTGCCAGAAGTTTCTTTGCCCTCGATTTGTGGGTCCCTCGCTGCTCACCCTGCAGCGCCCTCCTGCAGCGGGGTACAGCGTGACTGCAGCCACCCCAGAGCAGGGTGCTCCGAGCAACAGTATTGAGGTGCTGGGGCTGTGAGGGCGATCTTAGGTCCCAGGCTCCATCCTCAGAAGGGATTAACGCTCACCTCGAAGGGTGGGTCAGTTCCCTCCAGAGCAGACTCAGAGCAGCAAGGGTGGCCCCTCCCCGTCGCTCGCTTCCTCTGTTTCCCATGTGCCCCTCTGAACAGCCTTCTCACACAGCCTCTCCATGTGACAGTGCAGTCACCTGACAGCCTCCAGAACTTCGAGCCAGAGTAAGCCTCTTTTTAAAAAAACGAACAACCCCCCCCACAGTTTCAGCTGTTCTGTTTTAGCAACACAAAGTGGACAACATGTTCACTTGTCTCACCTTGCCCACTCCTATGTCCCCCCGCACCCCGCAGTGAGAGGATAGAACCCAGGCTGCGCCCTTGTTTTATTTCGAGACAAGGTCTCACTAAATCACAAAGTCCTCTAGGCTGAGCTTGGACTCCTGACCCTCCTGCCTCAGCCACCTGGGCGTGAATGCTGGGATCACACATGTGTGTCACCACACCTGGCTCATCTTCACTATTTGTAAGGACACAGTCCCCCCCTTGGCACTGAGGACAGCATCTACAGAGTTCCCATTACCCAAGCTGAAACTCTTCACCCATTAAAGTCCAACTCCCGGCCCTTGGCCCTCTGCCTGAGTATGACCTTGTGTCAGTAAAATCAGAGTATTTGTCCTTTTTCTTTGGACCACCAAAGTATGCTTAACTTTATCAGTGACAAAATATGTTTCAGTTAACCAAAATCAAATTGTTTCTTGTCAAGTGTGGGACACAGAGTTTTACTCACTAAAGATTAGGTGAAAATTGGCACACCATTCTGTAGAGAATGTTGAACCATGCATCAATTTTAGTGTGTACAATTTTATTTAAATTTTAACTGATATATAAAATCTAAAAACTGCATATTAATGAGGTGATGTGATATTTTAAAACATGTATACATTATATAACATTAAATCAGATTGAACCTGGCTATCTCCTCAAATATTTATCATTTCTTTATGAGAGAAACTTTCAAAATCTTAGCCAGATGAGGCGGTGCACACCTGTAATCTCAGTTATTCAGGAGGCTGAGGCAGGAGGATAGCAAGTTCAAGGCTAGTCTGGGCAATTTAGCAAGGCACTGTCTCAAAATAAAATAAAAGGGCTGGGGATGCTGCTGACTGGCAGGATTGCCTGATATGCTGGGGGCCTTGGGTTTAGCCACCAGCACTGCAAAACCAACAAAAATACTTTAAGCTTTTGGAAGTGTAAAATGCACCCTTGTTGTCCATAGTCATGGTGCTGTGTGGTAGCACACCAGAACTCCTTGCTGCTGTCTCCCTGAACCTCAGTACTCACTAACCAACAGATTGCCCCTTTTCTAAGTGGCTTACTTCACATGTTGTAACACATGTCAGAATCTCCTTCTGGGGCAAGGCCAAATCACACTGAACCCCGTTATGCAGACTTGGGGTGCCCACCTTTTATCCACTCATCTGCTGGTGGACATGTGAGCTGTTGCCACTCTTGGCTCCTGCGAATGACGCTTTGTCAAAATGCATGGACAGATAACTGTTCAAGTCCTCACTTTCAACTCTTTTGGACACACACCCAGAAGTGGAATTTCGGGGGATCATATAGTTACCCTGTTTTTTACTTTTTTACTGTTCTGGTGACTTTTTTCTTTTTGAGACAGGGTCTCCCTTTGTAGTTCAGGCTGGCCCTGAACTCACTATGTAGACCAGGCTGGCCTTGAACTCGTGGCAATCCTCCTGCCTCAGTCTCCCAAGTGCTGGGAGTACAGGTGTGCACCACCACGCCTGGCCGACCTTTGTTATTTTATGGCATTTTTTTCTTTCTTTTGTTTCTTCTACTAGCCATCATGATGGGTACAAGATATAAGAGTTCTTTAAAATAACAATATTCAGGCCGGGGATTTAGCTCAGTGGTTTCGATACCTGCTGTGCAATCACGAGGACCCGAGTTCGATCCCCAGTACCAAAAACAATTTAAAAATAAAAATAAATAAATAAAATAACAATATTTAAAAACGCGATTCCAGGGCTAGGGATGTAGCTCTGTGGCACCACACCTGCCTGGCAGGTGCAAAGTCCTGAGCTCGATCCCCGGTACCAAAACAAAAAAAACCAAAAACTATCTAGACCCCAATTTTAGCCAACTGATATAAATAAATAATCCAGTCAGATCTGTATAACTTCCTAGCTGTTCTTTCTTTTTTTATTATTTTTTTTATTTTTTTGGTACTGGGGATCAAACTCGGGTCCTTCTGCTTGTGAGGCAGGTGGCGGAACCACTGAGCTAAATCCCCGGCCCCACTAGGTGTTCTTTAAACAGTGAGGCTAAGTGTAGAGTGAAGCTGGTCACCCTCTTTGGGTCCTGTCCCTTCCTGTTGCTTTCCTCCCCCACCTGACGCCAGTCCTCAACACTTAAGGTCACATCACATGTTGGTTACAGCTGAGATACCAACACAGGATTGTCATCAGCTATCCTCAGGACACTCAGAAGACAGCTGTGTGTCCGGGACCTCACTGTCACCTGGGACTTCTCCTTCAGCCCCTTGTGCTAGGCTAGGGGACTGTTGGAGTCCACCACAGAGCCTCCAGGGTGAGGAGCGCTGGGATGGAAGGCTGGTGAAAGGCCACGTGGAGGAATGGGAGCTGTAGAAAGGTACCTACCTCACCAAGTGTGGGGGTGCACACCTGTGATCCTAGTACTGGGGAGGCTGAGGCAGGAGGACCACTGTAAGTTGGAGGCCAACCTGGGCTGCATAGTGAGTTCAAAGCCAGCCTGAGCTATGTAGCGAGACTCTGTCTCAAAAAGAGAAAGAAATGAAGATGGTAAATTTTTTTTTATGAGTATAATCCACAACTGAAAAAACAAAAAGTACCCAGAAGTGGTTCCCTCTGTAAAGCCAACCCATCTTATGCAATGTGAAGAGTCCAGCTCCTCTCCCAATGAACCTGTGTGAGTTCCGGTGTGTGTGTGTCTGTGTGTGAGTTCCTGTGTGTGAGTTCCGGTGTGTCTGTGAGTTCTGGTGTGTGTGTGTGTGAGTTCCGATGTGTCTGTGAGTTCTGGGGTGTGAGTTCTGGGGTGTGTGTGTGAGTGTGAGTTCTGGTGTGTCTGTGAGTTCCGGGGTCTGTGTGTGTGTGTGAGTTCCGGTGTGTCTGTGAGTTCTGGTGTGTGTGAGTTCCAGTGTGTCTGTGAGTTCCAGGGTGTGTGTGAGTTCCGGTGTGTCTGTGAGTTCTGG